>CM077453.1:3430000-4030000 GCA_039654765.1 Mylopharyngodon piceus | reverse complement strand
TTCCATATTAAAAATATTTTTTGTTAATTGGAGTAAAGCTGAAATAAAATAAAATATAAATATTTAATATAAATCTTAATGAATATTAGAAATGTTTGCTTGGCAACTAATTGAAATAAATTACGTTTAAGTTGAAAAAAGAAAATGACTAAAACTGAAAATTAAAGCTAAATAGAAATATTAAAAAAACAAAAAGGACAAAAGCACGTGATAAAATTAAAATTAAAACTGAAATATAAAAACAAAAGCTAATTCAAAATATTAATAAATACTATATTTGTATTTAATAATACTAAAATAACATTGGACTAAATAGTGAATATATGTTTATGTTTAAAGATGATGATTGTAACATGATATCGGAGTCATTTTGCAGGTTACTTTTGTGTTGTGAGATTAGGGTATGTCTACTCAAACTCTTGTACTTTAAAAAAGAGAAAGAAAAATCCAGTTTTACACAATATATGACCCTTTTAACAGGTTTTTAATTGCCAAAAAAAAAAATCAAATGAATAATCTCAAGTTGCTTCTTATAGTTGTGTTCCTCTGAGTCATGTGGAATCGAACAGTGAATGTATGGCCTTGTTTCTGCAGGTTTGTGTGTGTGTGAGGCAGGTGTGCAGCTCACCTGGGGCCTCGATCAGCTGTTTATATATTCCCAGGAACGCAGACTCCGCCTCCTTACTGCGCTGGCTCAACGCAACCACCTGCAGCAGAGAGATGAGGTCATCAATCTAGGACACACTTAAGGGCCATGCAACACATAATAAAACATTCCAATCAATAATTCTGCTCCATATGTTGATACCGCAGAGCTATAAATGAACAGAGCAAAGTTTATTCCAGTACTTAAGCGGAGAAAAACATTAGCATGATCGCTCTCGAGGAAAACTGTGTCTAATAAACTCACCAATGCAACAAAGCATCCGATACTCTGACAAATATACCAGATACTCAACACAGCGGTTTCACACTCATCACAACACTCACTAAGGGAACGTTTGGAGTTATTTCTGCAGTATGTATACAGTGCATTATGGATGGCTTATTACATTTGGCAAAATGTGCAGTTCACAACAAGGCACACACAGTATCCCACAATGCAATGTGCTTGACTTGAACTTCCACTTCCAGTGTGATGAATAAACCATAAGTAATATCAACTGTGATTCTTCCAGACTTATTTAATTGAACTGCCAAAAATTAAAATATATATTTAACTAATACTGTACTTAAAATTGGACTGCAAAATTAAAACAGCTAAATAACTCCAGTGTAACTGCAAACAATTCCAATGTAAAAATGGTCCTGTAACAAAAATTTTGCATACTACTGTTCAAAACATAGCTTTGTATACTGCATATTGTTTCACAAACATTTTTAGCATGCCATATACTATGGAAGCTTGGTAATTGTGACTTTTTATCTCACAATTCTGACTTCTTTTCTCAGAATTATGAGATATAAACTCACAATTGCGAGAAATAAAGTCAGAATTGCGAGATATAAACTCGAAATTCTGACTTTTTTCTCGCAATTCTGACTTTTCTCGCAATGGCGAGTTATAAAGTCCAATTCTGAGAAAAAAAGAGTTTATATCTCGCAATTCTGACTTTATAACACTCAATTGCAACTTTTTAATCACAATTTTGACTTTATAACTCGCAATTGCGACTTTATATCACACAATTTTGACTTTATAACTTGTAATTGTGTTTTTGAGTTTATATCACGCAATTCTGAGAAAAAAAGTCAGAATTGCGAGATAAAAAGTCGCAATTATACCTTTTTTATTCAGTGGCGGAAACAAGCTTCCATAATATACAGTATGCATTAATGTTCAAAATGTTTTTTTGAAACATCTCTTCTGCTCACCAAGGCTGCATTTATTTGATCAAATACAGTAAAAAAAATTATTTACACTTTAAAATAGCTGTTTTGCATTTGAATATATTTTAAAAGGTAATTTATTCCTGTGATCAAAGCTGAATTTTCAGCATCATTACTCCAGTCTTCATACTGTTTCATAAACTACTTTTGTAAATAGTATGTAGTGTGGACTACGCTCTAGTACACTATTATTCCATTCCGAACACTATAGTGCTAAATATGTGAAGTCTGCATGTGTCTGTGTGAGACAGAAATGAAGAGTAAAGTGCTGCTGAGGGCTGTGGGTCTGTGCTGGACTACTGTGCACAATGAAGCCAGGTCAGATTCAACCAGAACCTCGACTAACCCGACCCGTCACCCCTGCTATTCTCCTCTCCACAGGTGACTCAAACCAATTACGGATTCATTAAGAAAGAGCGGGAGCAGAATGGGCCGCCACCTGGCCCCATAGAGAGGGCACCTGTGCCTGTGGATATGTAGGTTAGAGCTCCAAAGACCACACAGAAAACCTCTAAAGCAACAGCGTTCCACTCCGCCCGCTCACACTCGGGCCGTCGTTGAGATTCTAGTGCACACTGGAGGAGAAGTTACTGCTCAAATCGGCCGGCCAGGCCCCTGATGGGACGCTCGCTGCCCATGTGAAATACGAGCAGACAGGCCTGCGGGTGAAGAGGGTTTGATGCCAGTTGTGACGGGAGAAGAGAGACTCACAGCGGCTGTGACTGAAATCAAACACAAAGTCCTTTATATTCAAATCAAATCATTATTGTTTGACTCAAAGGATGTTTTATACTTAAAGGGGACCTATTATGCCCCATTTTACAAGATGTAAAATAAGTCTCTGATGTCCCCAGAGTGTGTATGTGAAGTTTTAGCTCAAAATACCCCACAGATCATTTTTTATAGCATGTTAAAATTGACACTTTTTGGGGTTGAGCAAAAACGCGCCGTTTCAGTGTGTGCCCTTTAAATGCAAATGAGCTGCTGCGCTCGGCCTAAGAGGGCGGAGCTTCAAGAGCTCGTTCTCCGGTGTCAGGATTCAGTCAGGACGCACTATAATGTCAGAAACTGCGAATATATGCTGCATGGAGATAGAACATGTATAGTTTAGTTTAATTATGGTTATAACTTGTATTGTCTTCTTGTTTTTATCCACTATATTAGTACAAGCCAGTTTACCGATGAGTTTTATAACGTTTATTGTACTTCACACAAAATATGAAGCGTCTGTTTTCACTCTAGAAAATCACTGTGAGAGCTTCATAAAACAGTGCATGTGTGCATTAAAATATTCATAAACTCTCTCTCTCCCTTGCATTATCATCAACATACACAGCGAAGTACACAGAAACACTCGTTACAACTAACAGTAAACAAATAAATAAAGACCTTATGCCTTTTCGGGTGGTGCTTAATAAACTGGTAAACTTTATATCCGTAAATCAACTCCGATGAACTGTAATAAAGTGCTCTCACCTTCATTACTGCCATATCCAGTATCACTCTGGAGGCTGTAAGCTGGATCACGAACAGTTTACTGATCTATCCTTGAGTAACAACTTTTTAGCACAACCTCTGTTTTGTATTGTCCCTTTGTATTGACATTCGTTCTCAAAGCAGTCCGGTGTGAAATGATTCGTGCAGACATAAACAAATTTCGGTAGAGTTGAGGGAACATTTTCTTCGAAAACAAAATGAATCCACCTCGTCTTCAGCGGCTCAGATTTAGGGAGTAAATGGATAGAGCTATGTGGATTAATCCATTCAGCTACAGAACACCTAAAACGCTTGGGAGACGTTCTCATCAGCGCAGCAATGGCGGACTGCGTAAACTCGCTGTGAACTCGCTCAGGGCGGTTCTATGTTAAAACGGCAGTGTCTGTCAACATTCGTGGGCGGAGCCTGTGGCTAATGTGACGTCACACTGCCAGGGATCTGGAAACGGCTTGTTCTGAGACACTGCTTATGATTTATTGGGATTAAAAAAAAAAGGAGTGGTTGGATTTTTATCATTATAGGGTGGTTGTGTACACACACTGCCAACACACATTTATGTCCAAACACCATGCAAAAGTGAATTTTGCATAATAGGTCCCCTTTAAGAAAATCAAATTGTGTTGGGTGAAGAAAAGTCAATGGCTGCATTACTGTGAAGTATACATGAGTGAAAAGTGTCAAGAACAGATCTGGGTCATATTTCAGCCCCCCAAAAAGAAAATAATAGTAATCTTTCGTGACCTTTCCAACATGATTATGTAATGCGTGGCGCATCGCAGAGCAGTGCAAGATGAGCATTTGTGGTTAAAAAGTATCTAATTTTTATTATTTTTTAGAAAATCTTTAGAAATTCTTTTTTTTCTTTTTTTTTTTTTTTTTTTAAGACCGATCGTTTCAGTATAAGACCCTTATTCCTCGTCTGGGATCGTGTAGAGCCCTTTGAAGCTGCACTGAAACTGACATTTGGACCTTCAACCCGTTGGTAGGCATTGAAGTCCACTATATGGAGAGAAATCCTGGAATGTTTTCCTCAAAAACCTTAATTTCTTTTCGACTGAAGAAAGAAAGACATAAACATCTTGGAAGACATGGGGGCGAGTAAATTATCAGGAAATTTTAATTCTGAAGTGAACTAATCCTTTAAAGTCCAAAAAAATGGTGTAGGATTTATTTGGAAAATTTTCACTCAGAAATTGCTTCGATTTCACAAATAATTACAAAGAAATGGCAAGTAACACACTGACACGTGAAATTTTGAAGGAAAGACTGAAATGGTATTTTCTTGTTAAAACATACTCTAATAATCTCTGATTTATTTACAACTTCAAAAATAATTTTTACAGTGTTTATAGAAGCCTATAGCAATGCAAAAACATTTTATAAATTATTTCTGCGTAAAAATAGTTTTTGCTGTACATTTGCCTGTAATTTAGGCTGATTTCAATTTTAAAAAGGTTAATTGATTAATTTTTTATTAATTCAAGAAAACAATCTTAATGGTTCTAAAAACAGACATCCTTTTCATGCAAAATATTTATTTTTATTGGTTTTGGGTTGAAATATGACCCAGGCATTTCTTCGTGAGATTCACTGACACTGAGAAATTAAAAACTGTAGGCAGTATTCATAGTAAAACAAATGCAATATGCAACAAACACTGCAAATTGTAGTATACTGCTAGCACATTTTGCATTTAAAGAGATGAAAATGAAAATTCTGTCATCATTTACTCACCCTCATGTTGATCCAAACCTGTATAAGTTTCTTTCTTCAGCTGAACACAAAAGAAGATATTTTGAAGAATGTTGAATTGTATTTTTTTTTTTTTTTCTACTATGGAAGTCAATGGGTGCCGTCAACTGTCTGGTTACCAACACTATTTAAAATATCTTCTTTTGTGTTCAGCAGAAGAAAGGAACTCATACAGGTTTGGAACAACTTGAGGGTGAGTAAATGATGACAAATTTTTCATTTTTGGGTGAACTATCCCTTTAATTCAGTAGCATTAATTCATAGCATTGTGGGGTACTACTTTCTTTGAAAATAGTAGGCAGTATGGTATTCTGAAGCTGCTCAATAAGCATCATGTCATCTGAAGCGGCGAGTCTGCGGTACGTTCAGCCCTCTTCTGTCGCTGCCTCATGGAGTTCATGCAGAATAGAGCAGCACTACAGGAATCGATACTGATACAATAGTCTCCCGCTCTCGCTGTCTAAAAGCAATTGTGTTTCTCTCTCTTTTTCTTTTTTTCTCTCTCTCCTTTTGCCAAGACATGGCATTCGGTTGCTCCATCAGCACTGGAGCTCTCACATATGAAGAACACAAGCCAGTGAACACAAGAAATGAGAGTGTGTGAAGATGTTAAACAAGTCAGAGCGTCTGCTGATCTGATTGGTTTAATTAATGGTGTTTCTCAACAGCACTTACAAAACATATTTAAGTCTACTCGTGTCTCAACTTTAAAGCTGAAGTCTGTCATTTCAGAACCACTAGAGTCACAAGACAACTGCAAATATAAGACAGTTGCCTAAACACTCCCCCCATCTGCCATTGGTCAGACAAACAAATAGTCCCGCCCCAAACTCATGCCATTGGCTGAGTCAGAACTTGACATGTCGCGCAGCTCAAAACAAACAGATCAATGACAATTTAACTTCCTGAAGAGTGAACTACTAATGACCTACAGGAACATTAAAAGTAATTTATTATCCAAAAAAGACACTTTAGCTTAGCATCTGGTACTTCTTTCAATGTTCAGAATCTTATTGGAGACTAAAATACACGTTGTTTTTCTTTCCTACAGCATCAGGACTGAAAACATGAATGAATTGCACACAGACTGTCTCACATATGGCTGGATAATCACGCAAAGATAAATCCCTGTAATTCTGCAAGAGACAACAAAGATTTCCTTATGAATTTACACAAGATGAAAAGCCATTTCAGCCTCCATTTTTCAAGGGTATAATGACTTATTAGACAAAAGCATCAGCACCATGATGATCATCATCATCATCCTCCTCACACGTTAACATTGGAACATTTTTACGTATCTGTCAGAGCTCTTCATCATCTCCTAAAGAGAGAACACACCATTAACCCGTCAACTCCAGCGCCTAGACATCAATTACACACACACACACACACACACACACACGCTGGTGTTAATATGCACAGGACGCCTCCACGTCACTGATCCAGCATCCGTCTCTACTGAGACAATCTCAAGTCCAGACGACATACGACAGCACTGTTATATGCTGCATAAAATCATATTGAATATTAATTTAGTTGGAAAACTGAGAAATATTAAAAGGTTTATTTAATGAGAAATCACATTTACCTTGATCTTTTGAAATATGAGTTTGATGTATTTAATTAATAATTTTTTTAATTGACATTTACTCACTCATGTATGGAAGCTTGTTTCCACCATGAAATAAAAAATAAAAAAGGTAATTGCGACTTTTTATCTTACAATTTCCCAGAATTGCAAGAATAACGAGTTATAAAGTCAGAATTGCGTGATATAAACTCGTTATAATGTCCAATTGTGAGGACTGTTTTTTTAAGAACTGCGAGTTTATATCTCACAATTCTGATTTAAAACACACAATTGTGAGTTTATATCTCGCAATTCTGAGAAAAAAAGTCAGAATTGAGAGTTATAAAGCCAGAATTACGTGATAAAAACTTGCAGTTGTGAGAAAGAAAATCTGAATTGTGAAATAAAAAGTCGCAATTACCTTTTTTATTTAACGGCAGAAAGAAGCTTCCATACTTATGTCTTTGTAAACTCTTAGTTGTGACCAAATAAACCTCATAATGAACAAAATATATATATTTGGTCAAAAGTTATAGTAAAATATTATTTAACTGTAAATGAAAATGCAGTGGAAATTACATTTATTGCTTTTTTAAAAAAAATGACATTTCTCCTGTAAATAAACTACCATTCAAAAGATAGAAGTCTCTTCTGCTTATCAAGACTGCATTTATTTGATCAAAAACACAGTAAAAACAGTAATATTGTGAAAATATTATTAAAGTTTAACTGTTTTCTATTTGAATATATTTTAAAATGTAATTTATTCCTGTGATCAAAGCTGAATTTTCAGCATCATTACTCCAGTCTTGAGTGTCACATGATCCTTCAGAAATCATTCTAATATGATGATTTGCTGCTCAAGAAACATTTCTTCTTATTATTATTTTTAATGTTGTGCTGCTTAATATTTTTGTGGAAACTGCGATACATTTTTGTTCAGGATTCTTCTATTAATGTAAAGTTCAAAAGAACAGCATTTTTTTTTTTAAACAGAAATCTTTTGTAACATTATAAATGTCTTTACTGTCACTCCTTAATGAGTGAATAAAAGCATTAATTTATTCTTACTGACACAAACTTTTGAATGGTAGTGTATATACACAGTGGGACAGTGCTATTGAACTAGTGAAAGTGTGTTTTAAGAAAGTTCAAAAGGCCAGAAGTAAACCAGCCGTGTCTGACATGCACGAGCCCTTTAATAATTCTTTGAAAAGTTTACAGTCATTTCTTCTTCTAGTTTGTAAAAGCAGACACTCAGCACTGCACGTCTTACAGTACTTTATAATTACAGCTTCAAAGCGCAGAGAACTTCAGGATACTTCTTAGTCCTAAAACTTAAAGCAGCGATCTGCCAAATTTCAAAGGTATAATTTAGTTTTTACATTAAACACTCGCCAGCATTCACTGACTAATTTCTCATTTGCACAAACGAAGAAAAAAAATCAAATGCTTGACTGCCAAAAGCATCTGTGGTTGGATCCCATAATTAATTTGAAAACAGAAACTATGCTTAATTTTCAGAATCTGTGAATGTGTTTTCACACACGAGCAACTTGTGTGTGCGGGTCAAGACGAGCACAAAGAAATCAAGAAAAGTCAGTGTACAAATGTGACTAAAAGAGAGCGTGAGCAAGAAATGAAGGCAGAGAGACTCCAATAAAGACTAGCAATTAGCAATTATACACTCATCAATTACAATTATCACAACTGGTGATTATGCAATTAGCAGTGAATCATCACGTTTAGCCATGATGGCGGAACATTAAGAATGTGCTACGAAAAGAGTTTGGGTTCAAGAGGACAAAGAGTCAAATTGAGTGACTTTATTAAAAACTACTACACTGCAAAATTTATTTTCATGATTTGTTATCACAACATTTTTTCTTTTGTCAAATCAACTTAGATAATTAATGTGGTTCAGATAACATACTTTTTTGAGTTTCTGTTGATTAAACCAATCGCCTTCATTGTATTAACTCAAAATTTTAAGGCAACCAGGTAACTTACTTTAAGTTAAACCAAAAAATCTTTTTCACAGTGTAGTTAAGTTAATCACCATCAGCGTGAACTGGCCATTTTTAAAGGGATAGTTCAACCCAAAATAAGATTTTGCAGTAATTTACTCACCATTGCGTGGTTCTAAACCTGTATACTGTTATTTTTATGTTTTTTGTGGAACACAAAAGAAAAAGTTTAGAAGAATCATATAGTTGCACGTCTCCATTTACAATGAAAGAGGACTGATGCTTTCAAGCTTTAAAAGGATATAAAAGAACCATAAAAGTATCACAAAAAGTCTATTACTATATTTCACTATATAAATCACTATATTTCAAGTCTTCTGAAATCATACAACAGCCTTGTGTGAGGAACAGACCCAAATTTAAGTCGACTGTGATGTAACTCTCAGTAGATAATGACAGAATCCTTATTTAGGGGTGAACTATCCCTTTAAATTCAGGTGCGCATACAATTATCTACACTTATGTTGATTTATTCCTCTCTGAAATCCACATAATATATGCATCAAAGGCAGTCGTACTTTATTTTATCATGACTATTTTCCAGTTTTCTAAACAGGCTGTTTTTGCTACTGTCCCTTTAAGACTTCTATATGCAATAATGAATGAGCTGTCTTTACAGTTTAGTTTCAAATAAACGTTCTGTTTGAGCTGGAGAGGGAATGAATGTTAGTGTATGTCTAAATACAGTACATGAAACTCTCATTTGCATCAAAAGAGCAAGAAAAAAAAAAAACAGTTGTCCAAGATATGAACATTTAAACTCTTGCTACACAATTACTGAAACACACAAGTGTGTCTGTGGTGTTCTCCGGCACACGAGACTCTTCCGTCAGGTTGTGTTCTTGTAGTGACAGTTCAGAGCAGCTCTATTATGTGTTCACTTTAATAACAATCGCTGGATACACCACCGTCACCACACACACACACACACACACACACACACACACACACACACACACACGCTCAAGTGTGAGTCATCCACACACAGCACATAGAGAGGAGGCTGTTTTATAACAAAGCACAAAAGGAACAATCTACTGTTACATTAAATGACATTTACATGAACATTCTCATCAGAGCGACTTAGAGACACTGTCAGCTTTATTTCTCAAGAACGTCCGGTTGCATAGGTGTTTGAAATACTATAGTTATTTTCCCAGAACTCAAAAATTACGTCTAAATACATACAGGAGACATTTTTCCACTTAATATTTCTTATAGCTGGTTTATTTTTGAAACTGAATTTCTGTATAGACACAAACCTTAATGTCTTTCCACTATTATTGGCCAGAAGAAGAAAAAAAGCTGTTCACCTATAGCGGGGTATGTTGTCACATTATAGGGGATACGTTTTCACAAAGGAACCTGTGATAAAACAACTTATTAAAGAAAAGAAAAAAAGAAAGAAAAAAATTATAAACAAAATTCATGAAGCAGAGAAATATGTTAATGTTTAATAATTGTAAATAATATTTCTATTAATTATGTATAAATATAATTTATAAAAATGTATATGTATTAAAAAAACTGAAAAAATATAAACATGTATGGCAACATAATATAGGTAACATCCAGAAAGACTAAAATAATAAAGTATTATAAAGTAGTGTTGTTTTTGAAGCGTTGATCATTGTAGCCAATCACAGACATATCTGTTGAGCACCTGAACACAATGGCCAATGAGAGGTGTTTAAGGATTCGCTCAACAGCGCTCAAAGCGCCACATTTTTAAAATGTCAGTACCAACTTGGCATCACAGTCAGTACCTTTGACAACACTAATGTAAAATGTGTAATTTTTATGATTTTATAAATGTATATAAATGTATATATGTATACAGTATATGTGTGTGTGTGTGTGTGTGTGTGTATATATATATATATATATATATATATATATATATAATATATATACATATATATACATATATATTAGGGGTGTAACAGTACATGTATTCGTCCCGAACCGTCACGGTACGGATGTCACGGTTCGGTTCATGCAGTACAATGACGAATACAGGCGATCCACGCTCCAATCCAGAAGGGGGCGTGCTTTTTATCCTAACCTATTTTTTAACCAGCATTAACCAGCAATAATCGCAATAAGCTCTGTGTTTTGTTACTTTTGTTAAGAAACAAAGTGCCATCTTTCAAACTCTGTCCATTTTATCACGAAATTGAAACAATAAATGCCGCTTTGACGCTTTTTGATGTGACGTGACAAACGCCAGCGCAGAGCACGAGTGAACGCGATCATCCCTTCCTCCTCACTACTACAGAATGAACATGAATGAACATGAATTAACATGAAGGTATGTTGAAAGATACAGTACAACTTAGTGTTTCAACCGCAGAAAGATGTCAGTAAAACATTTTGTAAACAATATGTCATGTAGTAGGCTATTACATTTAACTCAGAAAAGCCATTCAGTGTCCACAGCTTGTTAGTTCGCTAGAGAAATTAACTGTTTCGCTAAATAAATGCACTATATTAGCCTATATATTAATTTTATTTTACTTAACCTGTTACTTAACCTGTTACTTAACCATGCCTAAATAAATCCGTCATGAAAACAAGTTATGACAGCCACTGTGTAATGATTATATTTCAACAACGAATTGGAGAAACAGAAGTTAATGCAAAAACTGCCTTGTGTGTAATTTACATGCTTACAATACATACTTTTTTTTATTATTATTTGAATGTTGATGATTATGTCTAAAAATAAATAGCAATTGAATTTAATTATTTGGGTTCTGTTGTTAATTGTAACCTTTAATAGGGGTCCCTAATAGATTACAGCATTAGCAGAGATAGATTTTTTTCTCCTTAAGAAAATTTTAATTATAATTAAATAAATTTAAAGACAGAGACACAGTTGGTTCAGTAAAACATTGTCTAATAAAAAAAAGAGAACAATTTGTTTTGTTTTCTCACCCTGCTGTACCGAACCGTCATGTTTGTGTACCGTTACACCCCTAATATATATATATATATATATATATATATATATGTATGTGTGTGTGTGTGTGTGTGTGTGTGTGTGTGCGCGCGTGTGTGAGTGTGTGTGTGTGTGTGTGTATATATGTATATATTATATATATATATATATATATATGTATAAACACATTTATGAAAAATTCTCCAGTCCTCAGCATCCATAACACAGGAAGTAAGTCAATGAACAAAAGTGATAATAGATCATACACATTCTGGCAATAACAGTGCACAATAATAAGCACATGCGTAAGGCAAACTGTGAGTTATCCAACGTCATAGTACATCTGTCTGTACAGTTTGTGATGGACTGTGTGAAAAAGCAGCTGCTGTCTCTGAGGCGCAGAGAGAAATGAGCAACCGAAGTCCTGACACATATCCAGTCCCCACGTCAATTCCAATCAGCAGCCTGTGTCACTCTCTCTCTCACACACACACACACACACACACACACACACACAGCCGAGAGTCACAGTACCAGCGCAGCGCTGGTGCAACACTCAGGGCTTGACAATAAGAACTGCCCAATGGCCCAGGGCCAGCTTGAAAGACGCTTGGGACAGTTGGTGGAATTGTGACCGTCCCAATTGGGCCAATGCTGCGTTGTCACGAAAGTTTATCTTTGCACGTATTTTTAAATCTTGCCAGTTTAAGCATTCAAGTGCTTTACGTGCTTTACTTTCTATGGGGGATACAAAAAACCCTCTCTAATTTAATCAAAAATATCTTAATTTGTGTTCAGAAGATGAACGAAGGTCTTACGGGTTTGGAACGACTTGACGGTGAGTAATTAATGACAGAAATTAAATTTTTGGGTGAACGAACCCTTTAAACCATTCAAGAGCAAGAAGACGAGCTCAAATTGGTTCTCGCACGCTCTTTGAAACTGTTTTCACACCCAAAGCACACACACACAGAATGCCGCTTCTCTTTGGATTTCTCTTTTGCGCCTTCTTGCGCTTGAATGGAAAAAAAACAGACATGTTAAAAAAAAATTGCTGAATTAACGTAAACAGTTGTGAGACAATCGAATGTGTCTCAGGTCTGCGTCATGTGCGTCAGCTCTTAAAGTGACAGCAGCCTAATAAACCTGCTGCTGACTGGTCCAAAGGGGTGATGACATGGGAAATCAAATTTGCCTTGATCTTTTGACATATGAGAAGATCCTTCTACAATTAATTAATTTATTTTCAGCCTCTTTCAGCAGAACTGACTCTGTACAAGAACATGCAGATGAAACAGTGAGAATGAGATCACATGGGTAAATCGAGAAAAAATAAAATAAAAATAATAGAGAAAGAAGAATAGAGTGGTGGAAAGTTTACAGCTAAAGAAATGAATAATGCTTCTGATTAATACAGTGGGTCCAGAATACAGACGTTTAGATGTTCTCACACCCATTAAATCTCATTGGAATATCTCGGATCAAGATAGAGAACATAATAATCAGGTTTTGTTCACATCAGTCCCAGTGCTGATGTCATGAAAACGGACAGAGACAAACTCAATACTAAGCCATTCATGTTCATTTCTCAATTTAACCTTGATGGTACATGCTGTAACTACTACCACAAAAGCATCATTGCTTTTCTCTCCAATGACAACCATTCAAAAGAAGTGTTTCTGACCAAAAATTATAAATGTCATCATTTATAATCCCATTGATTCTCCTGTTTATTATTTATAAATGATGGATGGATGGATAGACCAGAAAAACAAACAAAACATTCTTAATTTAAATAGAGATGCAGTTGTATTTCAGTTTTAAGATAAAGACAGAGAGACATTAAGAGAAATATGTCAAAGCTGCTGTCTGGAGCGCCTTCATCCTGGCCTGTGAGTGAACCGAGGGCCGGAAAATGACCCTCAGGAACCTCAAGAGTTATCACAGACGAGACCCAACATACACACCCCGAGCTGTATGGAGCAATCTCTCCATGTATCACATTACACCCCTCATCCATTATGAGCACTTGGGTGCCAGTCAAGGTGAGTCAGCGCCATGGAGAAGGAAAGAGAGGGTCTGGTCCGTGATGGATGGATCTGGCCCGCCGCGGCTCCTCTCCTCTCCCTCACGGAGCTGGTGACTTTCCAGCCAGGCAATTATCATTGCAGAAGGCGTAATAGCCTAATTAATTACTAGTGTCAACGCTGCCTTTGTTTCACTGTAACAGGACATCACGCCAACAGAGCAACCGCTCAAAGCAAAAAAAACTCTGATGAACGAGAGGCTCACGGACCACAGATGATGGTGAGAAGAAACACACACACACACACACACACACACGGCCAGTGCTGAGCTAAAATCAGAATCATAATCACGAGCCTTTAACCAAAACTAACATAATACAAATCCAACCTAAATATTTCTGCATTTATTTACTACATTTGTTTTGACTTCTTGTCACGTCACCATTCAGAATTGAATTGAGATGGCTTTTAAATTTCAAATAAGATCCTGAATTTGAATTAAATTTTAATTAAATTGAGCTGGCGAGCATGATACAGAGCTGTAACTGGAATAGATAGATGGACGGATGGACAGATAGACAGACAGACAGACAGATAAACAGACAGACAGACAGACAGACATAGATAGATAGATAGATAGATAGATAGATAGATAGATAGATAGGCAGACAGATAGACGGACAGACGGATAGATAGACAGACAGACAGACAGACAGATGGATAGACAGATACACAGACGGACAGACAGACGGACAGACAGATGGACAGACGGATAGACGGATAGATGGATAGACAGATGGATAGACAGATAGACAGACAGACAGACAGACAGATAGATAGATAGATAGATAGATAGATAGATAGATAGATAGATAGATAGATAGATAAAAGGATAGACAGATAGACAAAGACAGACAGACAGACAGATAGACAGATAGATAGACAGACACAGATAGACAGACGGATAGACAGATAGATAGACAGATAGATAGACAGACACAGATAGACAGACACAGATAGACAGACAGACAGATAGATAGATAGACAGATGGACAGATGGATAGATAGACAGACAGACAGACAGACAGACAGATGGATAGACAGATACACAGACAGACAGACGGACAGACGGACAGACAGACGGACAGACGGACGGACAGACAGACGGACAGACGGATAGACAGATAGACTAATAGACAGATAGATAGATAGACAGACACAGATAGACAGACACAGATAGATAGATAGATAGATAGATAGATAGATAGATAGATAGATAGATAGATAGATAGATAGATAGATAAATAAAAGGATAGACAGACGGACAGACGGATAGACGGACAGACGGATAGACGGACGGACGGACAGATAGATAGATAAAAGGATAGACAGATGGACAGACAGACAGACACAGATAGACAGACAGATAGATAGATAGACAGATAGATGGATAGACAGATAGATAGGTAGATAAAAGGATAGACAGATGGACAGACGGACAGACAGACAGACAGATAGATAGATAGATAGATAGATAGATAGATAGATAGATAGATAGATAGATAGATAGATAGATAGATAGATAGATAGATAGATAGACAGACAGACAGACAGACAGACAGATTCCAATTCTGTCATTCCAACTGAGTTCAACTTTCTTTATGTTGTGGCCAATTCAGTTCAAATTCACAGAGATGAACTGAAATGTTTCGGTTTTTCAATTCTGAATGTTGCACAACCCTGTTTCACTGAAGTATCAGCTGTTTCTCAGATGCTTCTCCTAAAACTCCAGAGTAGAAATAAAAACAGTCAACAGTAAGAATATAGAGCTTTAAAATGAATGTGGCTAGCAGCTCAGAGCATTTGATCTCAGGGAATTTGATGAGACATGTTTAAGTTCATATTGAGATCTCTGACTTCTGATGGCAGACTTTGGTATCTTGTCAAATCTGAGCACAATGTTGACATCTCTTCTGAAACTGTAATGGAGACACGTGAGATTACTGGTGTCTCCACAGGAGAAAACAAGATTTCTTTAGTGATTATCTTTGAGATGAACACATTACCAGGTCAATCCTCCTGACCTTAGGTCACTAACAATAAAGTACCACGGCAATACTCAGGTATTCCCTAAAGCATAATGAAAATACCATAGTATATAACTATAGCAAGGTATACATCACTGTGTTGTATTGAGCCAGCACCCTTCATAGTCTAATTGGAAGCTTACACACGTCCTACCACCCCGTGAAAAACCTCAAGAAGAATCCAGTTCTCACAGACCACTGGAGCCGAGCCGAAAGTACTTTATAATAACGTCAAATGTCGCAGCCAGCCATCGGAGAGTGAAATATTACGTGTCAGGTCTGTCACATTCCCTCCATTTTTACATCTGAGCCCGAACCGGCGGTACACAGGCAATCAGACGGCAGAGAGTGAACAGAAATACAGTGTGGCAGCGGCGGGAATTACTGTGTGACTGATGAAGGCGCTGCGGCGGGGACGGAGAACGCTCTACGTCTCATCTTCAGTTAAACGCTGCGCGGCATTCAACACAAACGCAATAAAACTGCATCTTTGAGAGGAGCAACTAGAAAGAGTGCGGATGTGTCAGTCTGTTTGGAGCGTTTGCCGTAATCCGCGCGGGCCAGAGGCAGCGGGGGCTCATTGTGGAGCGCATTGACTCTAATAGGAGTCGTCTCCACTGTAGCGAGCAGCTCCTCGGCTCCCACTGCGAGGGGAGTTTTGCATAATTAATGACTGTTGATGTTTCCAGGTAGTCGCCCGGCAAATTCACTTCAGACCGGCTGCCACGATCGCGTCTGCTTCGAGAGCGACACCGGAACAGACAGCTAACATTACCGCCATAAACAAGGCAATTTTGTACAGTGTCTTCTGTCATTATTGTGAAGTGTTCAGGGGCGACAGTTCGAGTCACTTCGGAGATGAGAGTGCGAGGAAAAATGATGAAAAAATAAAGGCGACGCCGAGTGCTTTTCTGTGTCGGCAAACCTACAGAGGCTTCAGCTCCTTGTTTAGTGAAGCTTCAGTGAGCTTGAAGATGTCAGCAGAGAACCGCCGCCGTTTTTTGTGCTGTCACAGGAATACGAACACACTACGAAACGGTCGTGGTACCTGCAGAAATAGTGTTATCATTGAAATGTAATAGGGATGAGCAAAACTATATTTTCATAGTAAGTCAGGAGAGTCTGAACAACCAGTAATTTTTCCCTCAAAACATAAAGGCTCTCTTGTTTTAGCAGCCTAATCAAAGTTTTACTTTTACATCAGGGTTAACAATCCATCTCAAGTGGTCCAATGGAGGTTGCTTGAGCATTTTTAATTATTTTTGAGTGATTAACTGTATCGGTATTGTAAAACCACCAGTTTTTTATTTTTATTTGACTTTAACCACAGTGTGTCATGGCCCACAACAAATTTTTGGTCATTTATGGAAACCTCAATATCTCTTCTCAGGATGGGTGTAGTTTCTTGGAACAAAAAGTACACATTTTACACATTCTTGTTCTTTAGACTTATAATTTAAGAGCAAATGTCATGATCCAGATTGCTCAGGGTTCCACATTTAGGGTCAATTCACAATGAGATTCAAGTCTCAGTCCTAAATCTTTTTTAGGGAGTACCAAGTTAAATGATTAGTTCACTTTAAAATGAAAATTACCCCCAAAATTACCCCATCCTAGGTGTATATTAATTTCTTCTTTCAGATGAACACAATCAAGAGTTATATTAATAAATATCCTGATGCATCCAAGCTTTATAATGGCAGTAAATGGGATCAACGAGTATGAAGCTGAAGAAAGTGCATCCATCCATCATAAACGTACTCCACACGGCTCCGAGGGGTTAATAAAGGCCTTCTGTAGCGAAACGATGCATTTGTGTTAGAAAAATATCCATATTTAACAAGTTACAAAGTAAAATATCTAGCTTCTGCCAGACCGCCAAATGCATCGTTTCGCTACAGAAGGCCTTTATTAACCCCTCGGAGCCGTGTGGAGTACGTTTATGATGGATGGATGCACTTTCTTCAGCTTCATACTCGTTGGTCCCGTTCACTGCCATTATAAAGCTTAGATGCATCAGGATATTTATTAATATAACTCTGATTGTGTTCATCAGAAAGAAGAAAGTCATATACACCTAGGATGGCTTGAGGGTGAGTAAAGCTTGGGCTAATTTTCATTTGAAAGTGAACTAATCTTTTAAGTATAGTGTGCATGAAGAACATTTCAGGTTTGAGACTTAACATTATTATTATGATGCATTTTACATGAAATATTGTGCTTTGTCTAATCTGTGATGTTTGCATTTCTAACAGAGGGCATTCACACTTTTATTCACTTTTTTTCTTCTTTTCTTTTTTTGCACGAAATTAACAAAGAAAACCTTTGGTTTATGCAAATAATGAGAACATTGCTGGGAACATTGAACATATCAGGTGGTTTAAGATAAATGTCTTGAAATTTACTGTTGAAATCAGGGTTATTAGTGTTAACCGAATCTAAAACAATTAAAATAACATTTCCGTCACTTGAAATAACATAAATGTTAATTGAAACAAATCGAAAAAAAAAAAAACTTATTTTATTTCAATTAGTTGCCAAGGCAAAATTTTCAATTCTGTTTAGTTTAACGATGTACTAAAATAAAATAAACGTAAAAAAAATTAATTAAATAAAAAAATAAATAAACGTAAATAAAATTTCTAAAAAAATAATAAAATAATAAAAAAAACTATTTAAACAAATTAGCTAAAATGATTCACTATTAAAAACTTAAAAACATTTGTCACTTGAAAGAAAATAAATATTCCTGAAATAACTGTTTAAAAACTTACTTATTTTAAGGCAACATTTCTAATTTGTATTTAATTTAACTATGTACTTAAATAACAAAAACAATAAATAAAAATTAATACAAACAATATATACATATTTAAAAAAAAAAAAACAGGCTAATAAAAATGACAAAAACACGCAACAAACTTTTACTTTAACTTTTAGTTAAAGGGGTGGTTGATTATGATTTGACTTTTTTTTTAACTTTTTTAAAAAAAAAAATTTATACTTTTTAACTTTAGTTATTGTGTAATGTTGCTGTTTGAGCATAAACAACATCTGCAAAGTTACGACGCTCAAAGTTCAATGCAAAGGGAAATATTTTCTTTTAAAGAATTCTCTGTTTAAGGACTACAATAAACGGCTGGTAGGGACTACAACGAGCTTCTTCCTGGGTTAGTGACATCACTAACCCTAAAATTTACATAAACCCCGCCCCCGAGAACACAACAAAGGGGGTGAGGCCATGTTGGGCTGCTTTAGAGAAGAGGAAGAGTTGTTGTAGTAGAGTGTTGTTGCTGTGCTGTCATTTTACACCGGACTGCTTCACAAACGAGGGTCAATACAACGCTGGATTTGCACAAAAGATTAACATGACGGCACATGCTAGTCGATGAGTTGAATCAACTCCACAGCAACTACATAAATTTATCCACTAACCATTCAGAAACGTCCAGTTTCATTCTAAAAGTTGTAACTTCTTCCTGAGTCTCTCCATCAGTGTCCGACTCCGGTTTGAACAATGTAAGGCTGAACACCGTTACTGACAATCCTCATTTTGGCTGCGTGAGATTCTCCAGCTTTGTTGTTGTTGAGCAACTGAAGCGCGAGCTGTTAAAGCCCCGCCCTCTTCTGGAAAGGGGGCCGGGAGCAGCAGCTCATTTGCATTTAAAGGGACACACACAAAAACGGCGTGTTTTTGCTCACACCCAAATAGGGGCAAATTTAACAAGATATAATAAATGATCTGTGGGGTATTTTGAGCTGAAACTTCACAGACACATTCTGGAGACACCAGAGACCTATATTACATCTTGTAAAAAGGGGCATTATAGATCCCCTTTAACTAAGATTAAAATGAAAACAGAAAATATAAAAAACTAAATAAAAAACTATTAGCTGAGACTTTGTCATAAAGACTGCATTACGATGGCTGTAGCAGCAGTGCTTTAAAGGGAATTAAATTAGAGAAATCTTCAGCTAAAGCACATTGTTGACATGTTAAAACTCTCTCAGAGAAGTTGTGTCTCTTCATTCTTACCCTTGAAAGCACCACAGCTAAAAATGAAATTCTTGCAACCTCACTAATCGACTAGTCAAATATCCTGACCACCCCTGAACCATACGCCCACTGAAGAGCTCCAACACCGGAGGAGTTTGCTGGTCATCTACAAGCACTGCATGCGACATTAAACATTTAAAACACCCCACCCACCACGGCCAGGCTATTTTTTACAACTTTATCCTCTCATTATTAATTTGTAATAACCTTTAAGGCTTTTTGATGTCATGCATATTTCACAGAGAGATATCCTTTTCCTTTTTCACAGCTCTCAAGTCGGGCTGTCAAATGACGGATCACCGGCGCGGTGTGAAGGTGTGTCATCACCTGCTATAATTAGCGGCTGGTCGGAACAAAGCAAGGTATTAACCTAGACCTGCACGTCTGCACGAGTCTTTTAGTTTGTGTGAAAACATTATATCAGAAAGTGATATAAATCAGACATAGCACAACTGACGCCGCATGTGTGAATGATGTCTGCGAGCATTTGCAGGTTATTTTAAAAGTCCCGACACGTGAAAAATGATGCGGATTGGCTAGTGATAAGCAGCTAATAATTTCAAGCCACTTAGGCATGTATGAATATGACCTGCGAGACCTCTTTCCTCCCCTCACGCGGTATAAATCAGCAGCGAGTGGAATGAGACCCAGAGGAGCTACAGTGAACGCTGATGAGTCCCATAATTCTCCAGGCTGGGACTTCCTCCTCCGTGACCACCTGGACAACGGCCAAAGCCTCCGCAGAGCGCAGCGTCTCCGTGCCAAACTCTAAGAGCCGCAACGTAAATTCAGTCTGTTTGTTTAAATGCCAGTTTCTTGGCCGGACACGTTCACTGTAATAGCACTTCCTCTTGGTGCCCCAGATGATGCATTGTTCCTCCTAATGGGACAGCATACAAAAACAGGATTTTAAGTCAAAATGAAATCAAATTTAAATCTATTTACTTCCATAATGCCCATTCCTGGTCTTGTTCTTCCAATAAAAATGAAAATTTCTCTGAAACGACTTCACTTTGTGTCTCTTATACTTAAATGTCTTCTCTCCAACACTCACTTTTCAGGATCCAATCAATTCCTGATCAATAAAGTTCATTTTAAAGAAGTAAAATGGGTTGTGAATACTGTTTTATGTTCACTTTTTTTTAAACATATGAACAATCTTTTTTTTTTCTGCACCTCTAGTGGTATCAAATAGAATTGCAAAAATAATGTTTTCAAACATTTCTATGGAAGCCAATTTACATAAGGAAAAAAATAATGCTTTGGTAAATAATAATGATGACATAAATAGTGAAAATTATGGCATAAAAAGACAATTATGACAACCATTTTGACTTGTGTCATCAGAAAAAAATAACTATATAACTGGTCAAATTTTTTCTTAAACAAATTATTCAATATTAAAGTTTTCGGTAACACTTCAGTATGGGGAACAATTCTCACTTTTAAAGTTGCTTATTAGCTTGCATATTGGCTGTTTATTAGTACTTATTAAGCACATTTTAATGCCTTATTCTGCATGACCATATTCTACATCCCTAAATCCTACTCCATACCTAAACTTAAATGCTACAACTACTACCTTACTAACTATAAATAAGCAGTAAATTAAGAGTTTTTTGAGGCAAAAGTCGTAGTTAATAGTGAGTGTTTCCCATACCAAAGTGTTACCAAGTTTTCAAAAAGCAATTTTGTTTAACTGTATAAACTGTACAAACTGTACAACTATTAAATTTCCATTCTTTTCTGCACTTATCTCTTACACGTACAGTCTTATGTTTGCTTATATTTTTGTCAATTTCTGGTGTTCTTGCTTAAAAAAAAAATTCACATTTTGATTATTACCTGTTGCCTGTGTTGTTACTGTAGTCATATTGTGTGTAATCTTAATTTTAAAACCCATTTTGGGTTCAATTTTAAAACAATAATTGAGTTACATGAAACAGACCAGCATGTTGGGTTAAAACAACCCATAGCTGGGTGGGTTCTTCCCTTTTGGCCCAGCGCTACCCACATTGGGTTGTTTTTAACCCTGCTTTTTTTTTTTTTTTTTTTTTAGAGTGAAATATGAGCCTCTGTGTTTAATACAGCAAATTGGCCCAGTGCCTAAAGGCTTATAGAAGAGAGTGTCAGTAAGCAGGAATCATGGGATATCAGTGATCAACAAACATTTCTCCCATCATGCAACAAACTTACAAAAAAAATCCAGAAACATAATATAGAGAAATCAAGAAAATCTACATTACATGAGTCAGTAGTAGTTGCTTACTAAAGACAGTGGGGTCACTATAGCAGTGCATTAGGGGTGTTTCTTCAACTATGGGCACAAACAAAATTGAATAATATTTCACATTTTTATATAATTTGACAAAGATTTGACAACCAGATCGTAAATAAATATATATTGGAAAGGCTTAACTTTTTGTTAATTATATTTGGTTATACTTTATGTTAAGGTGTCCTTGTTACAGTGAACGTAATTAATATTTTTTTGATGGATTTTCGTATTTTAAAGGATTAGTTCACTTTAAAATAAAAATAAAATGAAAAGCGTCAGTTACACTTTTTCGTAAGTTGAATACGGAAGGCGGTCTGGCGGAAGCTAGATATTTTACTTCATAACTTGTGAAATATGGATTTGTTAAATATGGATCACAAATGCATCGATTCGCTTCAGAAGGCCTTTATTAACCCCCCGGAGCCGTGTGAAGTACATTTATGATGGATGGATGCACTTTCTTCAGCTTCATTCTCGTTGGTCCCGTTCACTGCCATTATAAAGCTTAGATGTGTCAGGATATTTATTAATATAACTCTGATTGTGTTCATCAGAAAGAAGTCATATACACCTAGAATGGCTTGAGGGTGAGTAAATCTTGGGGTAATTTTCATTTTAAAGTGAACTAATTCTTTAATATTGAAAGTCTGGGACTGGGACAAGAGTAAAACAAAAAAATCCCTACATAAAATATTTGAGAAGTAGCAAAAATACATGAAGAAGTTGAAATCTGTTCATTTAAATGAAAATCCGCCCCGGGACATAATCGTGCCTAAAGTTAAAAAAAACACCGTGTTATTGTTAGTTGGCATCTGTTGTACTATCGGCTTGTCAGTCGTCTCAATTACAGATTGTTATTTTAAAATCTTTCTGCAGTTAAAAGGAAGCAAACACTCCAACGCGACGGTGAAAGTCACAAAGAAGCCACGTTTCTATTTATATGTTGAATAGATGCAGTTAGCATTTAAATGACACTTCGCATTACACACTCCCCATCTCTGATGAAACAGCCCTTAAAAACAATATAAATAGAGTCTTCTGGGTCACGGATCATGTGCAGGTAAACTGGATTAACCATAGTAAACTGCAGCAACACATCGCCCTCTGTCCGTTAAATAAACCCTCATGTGTGATGGATCTTTGACAGCATGAATAAAGAGCTTCAGACAGGGATAAGAATCTGCCTGACTTGCAAAACAATGATTAAAGCAATTAAATGTATATTAAATCTGTATGCTAAATCTTAAAAGACATATTTGAAAGTCTGCATATCCTTAAACAAAGCGAACCCTAAACAAAGCAGAAGGCAGCAGTTCATGTGAAGAGCAGCGCGCGTGACTGCATGTGCATGTTTGAACTGCCGGACTGAAGACACTGAGTTGATTTAGTCGGGGAATAGATGTCTGTCCTTCAGACCACTGGATAAAATTGGTCTCAATATTAAATGTAATAAAACTGCTCTATCGCCAGATCTCCGTGCACCTCCAGTCATTCTTCACATCTCTGCTATATACAGTACAAACACACTCAGGCAGACACATATGCTCACAATTATAAGTCATGTTTGTGAAGCTACTCTGAAACTCTAGATAGAAACATACACAATGTCACATAGTTAAAGTCAACAAGAAACTGCATTTGCAACCCATTTAACAGGGTACTTCACATGCTGGCAAAATGGGCTTTCAATAAAAACTTGGCTGTTTATAAAGTAGAAAGGTGAAACATTTTTTGAAATCGATGCTATCTGACTAGAGAAATCAGAGCTAAAAATAAAATTGGCAGGAAAACTTCAACACCCATAATGCACTGGGCATGTTGCCGTCCAAGGTCACTCCCACCAGTGTGCTATGTATATGCTTACCAGCATCAAATACCGCCTTGCTTTAGTAGGAAATACTTCTAAGCAAACTTTTAGTCATAATGGTGTCGACTTGTATTGTTCCTGGGTGCAAAAATTCAAAGAGTAAAAGTGTAGCGGGAGGGAGTTATTTTCGGTTTCCAGTGAAGGATCCAGCGTGTTGTAGGCAGTGGCTAAATGCTGCAAACTAAGAATCTGAAAAATCTCAGTGTCTGTAGTCAAACTGGATGACCATGAACACAGTGTTTTAGGCCAAACGGAGGGGAAAAACTCAAAGAAACTCAACCCCCATAAGCAAAAGCTAAAAAAGCTGTTGCTATAATGTTCCATGTTTATCATAATACTGTTTAAAGAGTAGACATAGTATATGATACAATTTTCAGTGTTAAACCACCCTTACAATAACTGTTCTGTTAATAACCCTCTGCCAATCCGACTGTCCATTGGCTGGGATACGGAAATACGGAAGAACGATCTGTAGCCCTGGAGCTGTCAAAAGTGCGCTGGATGACACTTTTGCTGACAAATAAATGTGAATTTCTCAGTCCAGTTAACACGGAGAAAGAATAAACATTGTTCATTTACATTTACTACCGACACTGTAACAATACAAAGCAGTTTGAAAATTGGCGAAGTTACACTTTAAATCCATCATTATGCAATGCATTTCTGAGTGAAACATTATATTCAGAATGATATTTTATCCATCAGGAACTGATTGGATGGTGAAAAGTGTCTCTATATGAGGTGGTTAGAAGAGGAATATCAGCTAAAAATGTCCTGATCTCATTCACTCTCTCCCAACCCTACTTTCCAATTTATAACTGATTATATTGATGTCGAACAAACCACATTAAGCAAACAGTTAACCACATTCAGATAATTAGCACACTATATAATTAAATTAAGATTATAGATTAATTATTTACTTTGAAACAAATTTAACTCAGAAAATTGCAAGTAAACTTCAAATATAATGACAAAGGAATGGCAAGTAACATTTTTAATTAAACGTGAAAGTAGCAAGACTGAAACCGTATTTTCTTGTAAACCATACTCCAATAATCTTTGTTTTATTTACAACTTAAACTTTATTTACAAAATAATATTAAAAATAATATAATTATCGGGGATTAAGAAATAGTGAGTGCATAGAAGAAAGCAAGATTGTTTTTCTGTCACAAAAACAATGTCAATCTTATTTAAGGTGAATCAAAATTCAACATTTATATTAAATACAACAAATAAAAAAAACAGTATAATATTTTATTTTGCTACAATCGATATGATCAATGAGCAACTAAAACCATCAGAACTGCTGAAATGATTCAGACTTGCTACCTGAAAGAAAGAAAGAAAGAAGTTTGATTATCACTTCAGCTCCCAGGTTGCGTTGCACACATATGACACAAATCCAGCGATGTAACATTTTGTCACACTTATACTACTTAACATTTGCTTGATACTGGAAAAGCTAAACTATCATTAAAACAGCTGAACTACTGTCACTCTACAGACAAATGCAGTTACAAATCCAGCTCTGTTCTCTTGATGATAGAAGGAAAATAAATCTTATCAGAGCTGTGAGCTCAGTGCAGGACTAAAGGTGACGCTCTACAGCCAAAAAGAAAAGTAAACCTGTTCTCCGGCTGGTCCTTTCACACCTGTCAGTGGTCAATAGATACTCTGGGGAAAACGAGTAAAAAAGAAAAAGAGAGCCCTTGACACTAATCCCTCGAGACCCAATTAAAAGGGTGACAATCACCATCACCACAGGAACCAAGAGGATGAATAGACGCCACTTTAATTGAACTAAACGTTTCCTTTCAGGAGAAACCTGAGCGAGAGATTATTAACTGTTACACAAATATTTGAGAGCAAATGCTCGGTTTTCTTCCTAGATAATCGTGAAGATACACTCTAAAAATGCTGGGTTAAAAACAACTCATTGGGTTGTTTTGACCCAGCAGTTGGGTTAAATGTTTGCCCAACCTGCTGGGTAGTTTTATTTAACTCAACTATTGTTTAAAAATGACTATATGGCTGGCTTAAAATGAACCCAAAATAGGTTGGAAATTAAAAATCAGACTCATAATTACTAGAGGCAACAATAATCAAAATTAATAAGCAATTTAGTTAATGTTTATGGTTTAATTATTATTCATTAACCTTATTAATAAATGTTCATTTATTAAACATTAATAAATGTCAATTCTCAATAAACAATAATTGAGTTAAAACTACCCAGCAGTTTGGTCAACATTTAACCCAACCGCTGGGTTAAAACAACCCATTCATGGGGTTTGTTCATTTTCAACCCAACCTGGGTTGTTTTTAACCCAGCAGTTTTTTTAGTGTAGGACGCTAGAAATCTCAAATCTAAATGGTCAAATAAAGAGGATTTGTTTAATGTAGACTTCTTCCAGAAGATAATCAGACGAAACCTCATTTCTGTGTTTCTTCTGCTTGGTTTTTATAAACTCTCTCCTGTTGATGCGCCACACCAGCTTCTCGCACAGTCAAATGTTAATTAGTATTGTGCTTAATCCGATACTGGAGAGCCCCAAACTGTCAGGTCATATTATAAACAATCGGCCTCAACGTTAGCGCAAATGACACGTTGCGGCGCTATCTCTCTCCGCAAAAGGCTCCCAAGGTACTAATTGGCCTACTTTATGCTCTCTCTTTGAATTGCCATTTCTCTCTTAGTTTGGGGTATTAGTTTTGACAACCATCGATCTGTAATGCGCAGCATTCTACTGTATATTTTTTTCAGAGAAAAATAAACGGAGGCTGGGAAACGGAATGAATGAATTAATTCCTCCTGCTCTGACGTAGCGACTGTAACTCTGTAGGCGAGTGGCTTTTGTTTGTGATGGTGCTCTCGAATGAAGGATTGCATGCAATTCCAGAAGAGAATGAAAGTTCAAACACTTTGCCAGCAGCAAAGTAAGTGTAACTTTTCTCCTCTTAAATTATTTAAGATTAGCAACATCATCTTATCAATCTATCGATCTCTCGGCAGAAAGATGAAAATGGAAAAATAATGAGGGAGATGAATGCCGCGTAAAGAACATCAATGTGCAAAATTTAATTATCTGCTGCGGTGAAAAAAAAAAAACAAAAAAAAACTGTTGGCTGTTTTCTAAAACAAAAAGAAGCGGTTAATATTTTTTCCTTCTCTGCATATTTTAATTACCAGATCAATCATAACTACGTACGGCGCGCCGCTTGTGAGAGAGAGAGAGAGGAGAAAATTGCGAGTCTAAATGAAAAACAATAGATTTACTTTAAAGTCGGAGCTCTTTTGAAGTCTAAATTAAAATTTCAGGTACCTTTAGGAGAAGCAGCTTCACAAAGTTATGATATTCAATTAGTGTGTTTAGATTCCACTGAAATTACACTTCACAGCTCGACACCATGTTAAATGAAAACTCTGGAGATTCCAGACTTCTGTTGCCCTAAACAGACAGTGGGAGTTCAAACCAACGGAGGAGCCCTTGGAAGTCTGGGAGCGAAAAATAATGGATCCTACAGCCAGCTGAAATTCTCTGTGATGCACATACTATTGTTCAATCAAACTTACAATATCTACTGGTGCCTTCAAGATTTGATGAGACTAGTGCACATGAACACCACTACAATGTTGCATTGACCAATGGGAAAGCCCTGACTTTGAGGGTAAAGAATCATTGTAGAAAGCTCATAATGAAAAGTCATAATTTAGCTCATATGCATTTTGTGTACTGTTGATATAAAGCAGGGGTCTCCAAACTCGGTCCTGGAGGGCCACTGTCCTGCAGAGTTTAGCTCCAACCCCAATTAAACACACCTGAACCAGCTGATCAAGGTCTAATTAGGCATACTAGAAACTTCCAGGCAGGTTTGTTAAGGCAAGTTGGAGCTAAACTCTGCAGGACAATGACCTTCCAGGACCGAGTTTGGACACCCCTGATATAGAGTGTTTGATATGCACAGCAAAAAGAGCTTGGGTCAAATCTCACCCAAAAATCAAAATAAAGAAGTTATATTTTTCATAATGAAAGTGAAGCCTATTTTAAAGGACCATTCATCCATATATATATATATATATATATATATATATATACACACAGTCAAACCAAAAATTATTCAGACATTTTTGATATTTTTGATATATTTTTACTAGTGGGTGCAGGACACTATAGTTCATCTATGTAAGTGAGGATTGCAAAATAAAGTAAACTGACATATTATACCCAAAAATTCTTCATACAGTGGACTACCAGTAAAATTGATAAAAATTTGGAACCAAAAATTATTCAGACACTTTGACCTGACCATGTTTTGCTTAAGTGTTATCTGACATAATTAAGATTATTTTTTTCTGACACAGTTTAACTCTGACATCTTGTCATATTTTATTACCATTTTTTTTTAAACTATAGTGAATAAACTGTATTAATGAATGAAATGTTCAAGGTGTCTGAATACATTTTGGTTTGACTCATATATATATATATGATAGTATTTATGACAATTGATAGTGATAGTATTTATGACAATTAATCACAATTAACCCCATATTCTCTTCACTAGATACAATAAATAAATGAATACATATAAAATCTAATTTTCATTACCGTAATATGACTATTTTATAATATTATTATATATCAGAAATTATATATTATAAAAAAATGATATATTTAAACTTTTATAATTTTATAAATAATATATATATATATATATATATATATATAAAATATTTATAAATTATGATTCCTTATTTCACTCCAACATTTGAAAAAAGAAAAACAAAATTTTTTGTGAGATTCACCTAAACAGATTCCCATCATTCAAATGGCCATACAGATAAGCACGCATTTCCCAGGAAGACCTAAATGCAGCATATGCAGATGACATGTAAAAGTACAACAGCCATGCATCGCTTTACACACGCACCGCTGCACATTTCTACAGATGAATAAGCTCTGCTTTTGGCTTCAAGGCTGATCGAAGACGTCATTTATCTCGAACAGCCACATACTTGTTTTCTACAAGCAAATGGTCAGAAACAACACCTACCACAGCACCAGCCTCAATTATACACAAACCATAAACTCACACGTTCACTTCACACTTCTGAGCACTCTACGTCACAGTCAGCTGTCGTTGTTTTTTGTATGTTTGGAAGTGCCATTCGAGACTGTGTACCTTTAAGTGGCACATTTGGTTTGACTGAGCTGATGGCGTTCTGCAAACACATGTCAGCGCTTTGATTACAAACACTAATGCCACTATCTGACTCAGCTCCTGCGTTCTGTCGGAGCAGATAGCGCGTTCCTGTCCTCCCCCTACCTCGTGTCTCAGTTGCTCCCGGTTTGTGCGAAAGAGAGCTGATGTTTATTTCTTTTGGCATGTCCTCGGCCGGCGCTCCACCACCCATTTCACACATTTTTATTGGCTAATTTGAGTGCGTTCGTGCCAGAGAGCCGCGGCTCACTCCTCGACATCCGTGCGTGCATCACAGAATCTGGCCTCGTTTCTTCACATCATGTGTTTCGCCACTAGTAAGCAAACAAAACGGCGAGCTGGAGCAGATTCTGGGCCAACGTTTATTCTGGCAGGATTGACCGTTTACATACTGGCACATTTTTATATCTGCTCTCTGTATATGGAACATCTGTTTAGAGGAATAATCTAAGCCTGAGTACATTCAATAGTTTACCATTCTCACTATTATCCATTTGTTTCATTCTACCTTTTTCTCTAGCATTATACAATGATTAGATTAAGATAGCGTACTGCATACTATACAGTAGGGTAATATACACTAATCAGGCATAACATTATGACCACTTTCCTAATATTGAGTTGGTCCCCCTTTTGCTGCCAAAACAGCACTGACCCGTCATGGCATAGACTCCACTAGACCCCTGAAGGTGTGCTGTGGTATCTGGCACCAAGATGTTAGCAGCAGATCCTTTAAGTCCTGTAAGTTGTGAGGTGGAGCCTCCATGGATCGGACTTGTTTGTTCAGCACATCCCACAGATGCTCGATTGGATTGAGATCTGGGGAATTTGGAGGCCAAGTCAACACCTCAAACTCGTTGTTGTGCTCCTCAAACCATTCCTGAACCATTTTTGCTTTGTGGCGAGGCGCATTATCCTGCTGAAAGAGGACACAGCCACCAGGGAATACCGTTTCCATGAAAGGGTGTACATGGTCTGCAACAATGCTTAGGTAGGTGGTACGTGTCAAAGTAACATCCACATGGATAGCAGGACGCAAGGTTTCAGAGCAGAACTTTGCCCAAAGCATCACACTGCATCCTTCCCTTAGTGCATCCTGGTGCCATGTGTTCCCCAGGTAAGCGACACACACGCACCCGGCCATCCACGTGATGTAAAAGAAAACGTGATTCATCAGACCAGGCCACCTTCTTCCATTGCTCCGTGGTCCAGTTCTGATGCTCACGTGCCCACTGTTGGCGCTTTCAGCGGTGGACAGGGGTCAGCATGGGCACCCTGACTGGTCTGCGGTTATGCAGCCCCATACGCAACAAACTGTGATGCACTGTGTATTCTGACACCTTTCTATCAGAACCAGCATTAACTTCTTGAGCAATTTGAGCTACAGTAGCTCATCTGTTGGATCGGTCCACACGGGCCAGCCTTCGCTCCCCACCTTGGCCGCCCATGACCCTGTTGCCGGTTCACCACTGTTCCTTCCTTGGAGCACTTTTGATAGATACTGACCACTGCAGACCGGGAACACCCCACAAGAGCTGCAGTTTTGGAGATGCTCTGATCCAGTCATCTAGCCATCACAATTTGGCCCTTGTCAAACTCGCTCAAATCCTTACGCTTGCCCATTTTTCCTGCTTCTAACACATCAATTTTGAGGACAAAATGTTCACTTGCTGCCTAATATATCCCACCAACTAAAAGGAGCTGTGATGAAGAGATAATCAGTGTTATTCACTTCACCTGTCAGTGCTCATAATTTTATGCCTGACCGGTGTGTATATATCTATACACTGTGTTGGTCAAAATTATCGATTTTTCTTTTATGCCAAAAATCATTAGAATATTAAGTAAAGATCATGTTCCATGAAGATATTTTGTAAATTTCCTACTGTAAATATATCAAAAATGTATTTTTGTGAGTGGATATGCATTGCTAAGGACTTGATTTGGACAACTTTAAAGATGATTTTCTCAATATTTAGATTTTTTTGCACCCTCAGATTCCAGATTTTCAAATAGTTGTATCTCGGCCAAATATTGTTCTATCCTAACAACCATACATCAATGGAAAGCTTATTTATTCAGCTTTCAGATTATGTATGACCCTCAAAAAAATGACCCTTATGACTGGTTTTGTGGTCCAGGGTCACATTTAACATCAAAGTTCTCATTACTGTAATGCAAAAAAAATGCAAAAGTACACTGTGCAGTATACACTGTATATTGCCACTTACTAAAAAATAGCTTATGAAATATTTTGCAACAAAAACGTTTGTTTTTATCGACATATGTCACATGACCTCATTACGTTACCAACTTGAGCGATTGCAATCCAGAAGGGTTGTGCACCATTCAGAGCTTAACTGAGAATGCCTGTAAATGAACTGAAATTCATTTACTTTAACTAGAAAACCAACGTTTGTCAAGACAGACTTTGAACATTCAGTTGACAAAGCCTTTGTTGAAAGTTTTCAAAAAAAGTCTTAAAAAGCCATGAAGATTGAAGGTTTACACCTGACAGACAGATAGAACAATAGACAGAATGATAGAAACATAATTACAAAAGAGTGGACAAATAATAGAACAGAAGAACAACAGGATAGAATGAATGATAGAACAGAAAAAAAGAACAATAGAACATTAGATAGAGACAGAGCAACAGACAGACAGACAGACAGACAGACAGATAGATAGATAGATAGATAGATAGATAGATAGATAGATAGATAGATAGATAGATAGATAGATAGATAGATAGATAGATAGATAGATAGATAGATAGATAGATAGATAGATAGATAGATAGACAGACAGACAGACAGAGAGATTCTATCGATTAGAAAACCTAATTCTTTCATTCAGAATTTTGCACAAACCTGCTGTCCAGAAATCTGGGACATGAATATTTATTTTGATTTTAAATCAATTTTTTAAAAATAAATTTTGTGTGAAAGTCATTTACCAGCTTGATCAAAAGTTAGTAAAAAAAGATGTTAAAAATAGCAGCTAATATCACTTCTGCTAATTTCACTTACGCTGTAAGCACAAGGTCAAGTTAAGAGCATTGCATTGTGGGATACGGTATCACTCAGTGTGCTCTGGCTGTATACTGCACATTTTGGCAAGCAGAGAAGCACTAAAATAAAGTGGGCATTTCCTCCAGGTGTGTGAAATCTACAGACAAAGAGAGGGTTGCAGATGCTCTTTAAAGGTGCGTCGTACGCCTGACCCTATTTCTGTGACACTAGAGCGATGGGTGTTTTGTCTGCATGTGTGTGTGTGTGTGTGTGTGCGCAGCACGCTGATGCAGCGTCCGCAAACACGTCTAACATTTGCACAGCGGTGGCGTCACTCGGGCGTAGCATCTCTTGAGCTCGAGACCTCGCGCTGTCAGGACTGTAAAAATTAAACCCTCCGCTGACGACACCCTGCAAAATGTGCTGAAGCGCATCAATTCCACCTGGCTACAGCGAGAGAGACCTATTTATAAAACACACACACACACTTCTACATGAACACACTGTCTGTAGAAATGCCACTCTAAATGACAAATGTCTTGTCCGTACACATGCAGACAAGGCATTAGTTTTTAGGAACATAACAAACCAGCGCTCAGCGGCGAGAGGCGACGCGTGCTAAACAGCTGTAGTGCTATAGGATCTCACAGGAGGAGATCTCCAATCTAACACACGCAGGGAGAGATCGCACGTACGCTTAGAGACTCAGAAGAGTCTGAGCACAGCGACTAATGCATGCGCTACAGACACATTGAGCATTGGTGCTTGTGAACGACGCGGGTTCAAGTCCGGCATGCAATGTGTCCTAATTTTATTCTTGCTCTCTAAACCAGTAGTTCTCAACTGGTTTGGCCATGTGACCAACATTTTCCCATAGTAGTATTTATTTCTCAAAAATGTTTGACACAGACACAAGTACCATCCCACTTTACTAGAATATCACTAACACTGATGAAAGGTAAGGCTATTAAATAGCAGCCCTAAACTAGTTTTTGTTAAAATAAATAAAGTTACTAAGTTGGTATGAGCCACCAGAGTCATCAAAAATATAGAAAATAACAGAAAGTGAAAATAAAGTGGTATTTTGGGTTAAGTTTACCATGGTAAATACACAGTACTAACATGAACTGTTAATAAAACATATGGACACTGATCCTGATGAATGATACCATACCTTCAAATCCTTCCCAGTTAACATATGTCGTACCAGTTACGTAATTTATTGGTACTTTTTGGTAATTTCATGACTGTATAACATCTGACAGGACAAGAAAGTTAGTTTTTAGACTTTTTATTTCGTAACAAGTTAGAAAATAATGTTAGAATAATGACACTGACATACAGCCTGACAACATCTCATCTGATAGCAGATACTGAATCAGGACAAAACACTCTTTACTCAAACTGCGTCTGACAGAAGAGTCAACAGCGTTCACATACATCTTTCAAAATAAAAGTCTCTCATCAGTAAAACATTTAGAATTATGTTTGTGCCACAGCTGCCCTAAACTAACACTATTGGTGATTACCAAAATCATTTTTTATGTTTCTGTAATGGTCAATTCACACTAGTATGTGTAAGCTCTTTAGTCACAGTAGTGTTTCTAATGCTAAAATATAATTAATGTTGTGATTTAATGGATTCAAAGATAGATCGCACCAAAGTTTAATCAAAAAAAAGTCTTTGGGAACAACTAGAAACTATTTAGAAGTCAAGAACAAAAGAGACTGTGGAAAAGTACATAAAAACAATGCCAGCAAGAATACAAGCTGTTATCAAGGCCAAAGGAGGCCATACAAAATAAAAATAAAATCTATAATTTTTTTGGGGTTATTATGTGTGAATAAAGATGATTTAGTTGTTTCAGTTTGTTATTTGCCTAATAAATGACAATACAATTTTTCATTTTAAACAAGTTTTTGACAGATTCCTAGGTCCCACTTTATATTAGGTGGCCTTAACTACTGTGTACTTACATTTAAATTAATCATTTGATACAATGCACTTATTGTGTACATACATGTTTTTACATTGTACTTAGAATTTAAAAAAATACCTGCATGTAATTACATCTGTAATTAATTTCTGTAATTATTACATTTATAATTATACTGTTCAGCTTTCCCTTACACTTAACCCACCCTTAAACCTACTTATACCACCAGACCTGTCCCTAACCTTACCCGTATCCCACCTCAATAGCAGCAAAAGTGTTTTGCAATACAATATGAACACAATAAGTACATTGTACTTATTTTTCGATGTACGTACATAGTAGTTAAGGCCACCTAATATAAAGTGGAACCAATTCCTAAAATATTTGTGTTTTGTCTTTATTATGACAGGTGGCCTAATACATTTGTATGTATATACGTATAAATACAATTACAGTGATCTTAATCATGTAATTTCATTATTTGATATGTTGAGAAGCAGCAATAAATGAAACAAAAATTTAATTAATAAAGTGAGCACACATTTTTTTTTGTCATTGATAAGTGACTTCTGTGATCCTCGCTCTTGAAAAGCCACCACAGTTGTTCATCTGATGTCCCAGATTCAACTCGCTGCGTGGACATTTTGTCACTAATGCAAAACAGCAAGCAGTTCGATGCATGTTTACTGTGTTTTACTGGGGCTGAAGGCTCCGTGTAGAATTGGTTTGACATGCTTTTGGACAAATCAGGCAGCTTGTAAAACGAGGAACAAATTAGCTTACGCATACAGTTATGCTTTCTGTAAGCTGCATATGCAAAGACTAAATTAGTTTCTAATACACTCAGACTCAGTATGCAGCTGTTTGCATTTACAAAACAAGTACCACAGTACTGCCATCATTTTTTGCTCATGGTAACATTATACTATTATCTTCAGGTGCTATCAAGATGATATATCATGGTTTTCTGTGAAGTACCAAGGTATGCATGAATCATTCATTGCCACATATACATCAAAGTACCATAGTATTACCATGGCGCTGCCATAGTATGTTTTTAATAAGTGTAAACAAATTGGAAAATAAGGAACAAATTAGCTATCATATATGGTTACAAGGGGTGTAACGGTACATGTATTCGTCCTGAACCTTGGCGGATGTCACGGTTCGGTTCATGCAGTTAGACGACGTATACAGTCAGTCACAGGCGATTCACACTCCAATCCAGAAGGGGGCGCGTGTGGTAATGCAACGCTGTTTGCTAACCTCCACAGCAGGAAAAAGCGCAGAAGAAGAAGAACAGACAATCTATAAATACGTATAATCTCTCAACCAGTGTTTCAACCATGGAAAGACAATAAAACAGGTTGAGAATAATATCTCACATAGCGTTACATCTACCTCAGGCAAGTCATTTAGTGTCCACAGCATGTTAGTTCACTAGAGAGCAGCATTTCACTAAATATATGCAATATATTAGCTTATATATTCATTATATTTACTTTACCTGTCTTAATTATTTAATGTTTAAATAAATTTGTCATGAAAACAAGTTATGACAGTAACTGTGTAAATGATTATATTTCAAAAATGAATTAGATTAATAATCTTATTAGATTCAGAAGTTAATGCAAAACCTGCCTCATGTGCAATTTACATGTTTTTTTATTTGAGTGTTGATTATTATATCTAAATATAAATAGCAACTGAATTTAATAGTTTGGGCTCTGTTTTTTATCTTTTAATTATAATTGAATTTATTTAAAGAGAGAGAAACAATTTGTTCAATAAACCACTGTTTAATTAAAAAAGAAGAAAAAAAGAAGCAATCTTATATTTAGTTTTCTCCCCCCTGCTGTACCGAACCCATACCGAACCGTGACTTCATGTTTGTGTACCGTTACACCCCTGTTGGTTACGTTTTCTGTAAGCTATGTACCATCATAGCAACTTGTTTGTAAAGGTTAAGGTTGAGTAACAAGTCAGTTAAGCTTTCCACACAGTATATTTGCACATAGTAAATAGATCATGCCAAGAGACCTGGTGACAAAAGCACATGAATTTTCATGTTTGATGGAGCCATCCTTTTAAAGTATAGTAATGCAATAAATGCAGTAGATTATGCAGGGCTAAAGCTCACACTTCTATGAACCACATGTGTGAACTTTCTCTCACTCGGGCACGAGAGAGTGTGAGAAAAGAGAGCAAGACAAAGAGAAAAGAAGCAGAGATCACACCCCGCTAACACGTGCCGGACACGGGTGATAAAGTCGAGGAGGAGAGGAGAGTCCCGGTTTCAGACCTGCTGCAACCTATTTATATCAGCTCTGTGGGCTGCGGCCACCGGCGTGACAGGAATACCTAATGGACCTGCTGCTCGTGAACCTGCTAGTGTGGTTCAGCCTGTGACAGCGATAGTCATTAGCACATTAGAATGTGTTCTAGGTCTAAATAGAGGCATTGAGATAGGATGAAAGTTGTAGAATACAGAACTAATTTTCACATTTTCTGAAAAAGCATGAGTGGTGTTTGCCCGTGCAAAACTCGGCGCTACGATGCAACAGTGTTCTGGAAGGTTTTAATTGCATTGCTAAGGTGTTTTGTGTGGGTTCTAGTCGGTTGACCTACATCAAAAGAGTCCATTCTGAAGTCTCTATGATATTCTAGTCTCTATACATGGCTTGAGGGCCTCAACGTAATAAAAGCAGCACAATAAGCCACATGATTTGAGGTAACATTTATATATGAAGTACTAATGGTGCAGGACGAGTTACAGGTTTAATATTTGGGCTAATGGGCAGTGTTGTTATTGTTACCTAAACTATTTAAAAATGTTTTTATTATTAAAATAAACTGAAATAAAATAAAATATTAAAAACAAACTTAATAAACTTAAATGAAAATTAAAAAATTTGCCTTACAACTAACTGACATAAAACAGTTTAAGTACTAAAATTACTAAATGAAATAAAAATAAAAGTGAATAGAAATATATTTTTTTAAAAATTAAAAAGCACATAAAATTATGAAACATTTTACTAAAATGAAAATATAAAAATAAAAGTTAATTCAAAATATTAATAATTAATTAATACAACTATTATTATTATTTAATAAATTAAACATTATTTTAGTAGTATTTATGCAATTATTTTAATTAATTTATACTATTATATATTAATATAATAGTATAAATAATACCAAAAATTATTTATACTATAATATTATAGTGATTTGTTTGTTCAAATCACTATCCAGAAATAAAAGTGATATTTACTTTAGCAAACAGTGCAAAGAAGGGCAGGAATATTCAAGGTTACACTAGCTGAAAAAATAAATTAACATCTCTAACATTAGCATGAACAAAGAACTTTCTAAATGTTAGTATGCATCATTTGAAGTGCTGTTTGAGACCGTCTAAATGAGTTTGGGAACTGAATTACAGTTTACAGTCTAACATAGTGAGCTTTTAAAAAGATTCCCTTGTTAATATTTGAAATATGCATAATAGCGGGTCCATTGAATATCTCAGCAGCAACTGTGGTTAAACTGTGCCCTGATTTGCAATTAAACCTTGAAAGGCTTTCGCTGAGACGCGTATGTGTGAGCTCACCTAAATGACTCAATAAAATGAACAAGATCATGTCTGAAGAAACGCACAAGTCCAAGATTCATATAAAGTGACAACAGAGTACACAAGTGTATTAACAAAAAAGTGACTTCCCTATTGTGACGTATTTTTGAGTGAAACAGCTTCTCGGACAAGAAAACATGTAGGGCGGGGCTTAAAGGGTTAGTTCAACCAAAAATGAAAATTCTGTCATTAATTACTCGCCCTCATGTCGTTCCACACCTGTAAGACCTTCGTTCATCTTCAGAACACAAATTAAGATATTTTTGATAAAATCCGATGACTCAGTGAGGCCTCCATTGACAGCAGATTAACACTTTCAAACGCCCAGAAAGGTACTAAAGACATATTTAAAACAGCTCATGTGACTACAGTGGTTCAACCTTAATGTTATGAAGTGACGAGAATACTTTTTGTGCGCCAAAAAAACAAAATAACAACTTTATTCAACAATATCTAGTGATGGGCGATTTCAAAACACTGCTTCATGAAGCTTCGAAGCTTTACGAATCTTTTGTTTTGAATCAGTGGTTCGAAGCGTGCATCAAACTGCCAAAGTCATGTGAACCATTGAAATTTCGAAACACTTATGATGTAATGAAGCCTCATTACTGAAATCACGTGACTTTGGCACTCCGAACCACTGATTCGAAACAAAAGATCTGTAAAGCTTCGAAGCTTCATGAAGCAGTGTTTTGAAATCACTAGATACTGTTGAATAAAGTCTTTATTTTGTTTTTTTGGCTCACAAAAAGTATTCTCGTCGCTTCATAACATTAAGGTTGAACCACTGTAGTCACATGAACTTTTTTAAATATCTCTTTAGTAGCTTTCTGGGCGTTTGAAAGTCTAAATTAATTTGCTGGCAATGGAGGCCTCACTGAGCCATTGGATTTGATCAAAAATATCTTAATTTGTGTTCTGAAGATGAACGAAGGTCTTACAGGTGTGGAACAACATAAGGGTGAGTAATTAATAACAGAAATTTCATTTTTGGGTGAACGAACCCTTTAATTTGTCCATTAGGAATTGATTGGATGGTTGGAAGATTGTGGTTTGCTATTGGTGGATCTCATGTGAGTGACAGGTTGCCCTGCAACCTGTCATCAGAGAAGACATCATCAGAGAAGAGATGCTGCTGCAGTAGGGAGGGGAAGTTATTTTGATTCATGTTTATGAGGGCACATGAATAAAAATAAATAATGACGTGCACGGATGAATCATTTAAAATACACTGTTATTATATTATTATCATAAAAAAATAAGAATTGTCAATTTTGATTTCATGGTGACTATAAACCTCTTCAATATAATTTAACAATAATAATTTAGAGTTATTTTGATTTATATTAAAGCGACTTAAGCACTGTAGAAAGATATTTTGTTTCTCAAAGAATCTTGGACTTTAAACTTTCTTGGTTTTCAGATTCCCTGTTGTTTCCTACTATGTGAATTAAACAAATGTGAATTACACAAATTGGTGCAGGACTCTGTTTGTATTTTTTTACCAGACGAAACGCACACACTGTTGCTGTTCCAAAACCCAGTGAGCTGCCTACCTAGACAGCATTTTAAGCCATCGAAGGAGCATTTTGGAACAGATCGTCTAGTTCTCGGTGAAAGCGTGTGAGACGCGCCCCATCCGCACACTCTCTTTCGCAATGGCAGTGCATTAGGCCCTCATGACAATTAGCCTGGGAAAAGGTTTACGACCGGCAGGCCCACAGGAGCGTACAAATCGGCACAGCCGGAGGCAGCCTCTAGAACAGGAAGGTAATTACAGCTCTTCTCATCATAACGCTGAGAGGAAGCAAGCGACATAACGCACTCTTCCCACCGCGCTCTCTTCTCTTAGATACTGCTATAATTAATTATCGTGCCTTTACTCTTTGATTTATTCCACGATTCATAACATATTTATACATTCAAGATGAATTATCATTTCCTTCAGGAATTAATCAAAAACCAGAGGAAGGACCGGCCCTACGTGTTGTCGCTGGATCAAAGACTGAGCGACTTACCTTGCGGCAGATATTCAGGCCGCACCACAAGGTCAGTCAAGCTCACAGGCCTGAACGAAGCTACGAACAAACAACAGACCATGTACTATGATTTATGATGTTGCATAAATTACAGTTACTGTGAATGTCTAGAATATGTCCTTCTTAACAACAAGCAAGCCCCTTCCATTCATTTACATTTTCCAAAATATACTGAGATTCAGAATAAAAGTTTCAAACCAACATGAAATGACATTAACAATCCATAATGTAATATTTTTTTCATGACGTAGAATATTCAAAAAAAGAAAAAAGTAGGGCAGGGCTTCAGTTTATTCATTGTGATTCGATTGGGTCACAAAATATGCACTATGATATTATTTGTTAATATTTTTTAGGTGAAGAGGCAGAAGCAAGATACTATATTATTTAGATTAAAAGACTATAACAACATTTCTTTCTTTTTTAATAACATGCACTGTTCACATTAAGATACACTAATGTTTAGAAGTTTGGGGTCGGTAAGATTTAATGTTTTGGAAAGAAGTCTCTTAAGCTCAAGGCTGCATTTATTTGATAAAAAAAATACAGTAATATTGTAAAATATTATTAAAATTTGAAATAACAGTTTTCTATGTGAATATATTTTAACATGTAATTTATTCCTGTGATCAAAGCTGAATTTTCAGCATCATTACTCCAGTCTTCAGTGTCACATGATCCTTCAGAAATCATTCTAATATGCTGATTTGCTTCTCAAGAAACATTTTTGATTATTATCAGTGTTAAAAACAGTTGTACTGCTTCATACTATTTTTTTTTTTTGATGAATAGATCAAAAGCATTTTTTGTAACATTATAATTGTCTTTACTGTCCCATTTAATGCATCCTTGCTTAATAAAAGTATTAATTTCTTTAAAAAAAAAAAAATCTTACTGACCCTAAACTTTTGAACAATAGCATATATTAATAAAATAAAATGTTTATTTCGTGTTGACTTTAAAGATAAATAGGTCTATTCGGAGCAATACAGCAGCTAAACATGCAACATATCTGGATCATGTTCATGTTTCCTGTCATTCTCTGCTATATATGTGTCAAATAAAATGCCCCGAAATTCAATAAAGTGCACTATATTAGCTATAAAACTCCTCAAACCCAGAGACCGTGTCCTCTCCTGTCCTTTTGCTTTTCTGCACATCACCGAAACAAGCACATCCAGAACGAAATCCACTTGGAGCAAAGGACCTCGATTTCACTAATGTGTGCACGTGTGCAGAAAACCCATCCACTCCACAGATTAATAATTTACTGCTGAGTGTCTTAAATGTTCTTCTGAAGCACCCGAGACCCTCCTGCCCCAGAAAACAGGTGTCTGACTGCGAATCCCCACAAGCTGCGCTAGATGATTTGTGGGTCTCGTTCGGGCTGTGTAGTCAGCTGGATTGCGTTTTACCTCTTTGTCTGATAATGGCGGGTGAAGATTTCTGGGCCGCAGGGGTTAATGGCACGAAACAGAACCGAGTTGCTAATTACATGTTCCGAACTATTTATCAGATTCTCCATCTGCACAGCGCCACGACTCTCATTGTGCACGCTAAATTACTCCTCGGATTATCTTTGTAAAGCAAGTTTTCATAATTAGGGCCCTGCGTGGATGTTTTCTCTCTGTGAGCGCCAACAGACACTGAGAGGGAGAGGAAATTAGCTGACTGGTTAATTCGGGCTTGACATCTTAAACCAGTGACACAAAAGCATCAAAACATCCTAAAAGAAAGTGTACTAGATTCCTTTCAGAATTTGGATCATAATTACCAAAATATCCCAAACAGATCCCAATAAGAAACCTCAAACAATCAAATACAATCCTGTAGAAATTTCAGTTTATCCAGCAGTCTGTAAATGATCAACATGATCAAAACATTGCTGAAAAACCTCACTGTAAACCCAAATCAGTTGGGCTAACTCAAAAAATTTGAGGTAGTCAGTTACATCAAATTTTTTGAGTTATGATGTTCTCAATTTTAAGTAAGCAGAACAAGTTTTATGTTTGTAGTACTCATGCATGTTAATTGCTCCTAACTTGAAGTACTGAGTTAGCTAACTCATTCAGATAGCAATTAACAACGATTTAATCAACTTTTTTATTTTGAGTTCTTGCAAATCAAATGAGTGCACAATCTAAACATGGCTTCTGTTGTCTGATTGATATTTTATATTTTTTTAGCAAGTAAAAGGCCTTTTAGTATAATTGTAAAACATCCACATTCAGCTCAGCTTTTTTATAACGTAAACATAAAAATAACTTTTATATTGTTAGTAATATTTCAAGATGAACACTTACTGGACTGAAGCAACTTAGGTTTACTTGATTATACATCATTTTTCAGAAAAATCATGTTAAAATGTATCAAATATGATCCATCAGGCTTTTGAGGAAGATTTATTTGTTCATCTCTCAATCATTGCGTTGCATTAAATGTTTTAAAACTACAGAGCTTTTAAATATCATTTTACTAAGACATTATTGGCAGATATAGAGTGACAGCTGATATTTATATGCATTTTATGTAAGTATCTGCTATACTGTTATACAGATGCATTTTATCTTATTTTATCCTTATAGTCCAATTGGAAGTGATTTGCTTTAAAAAGATGTAGTTTTTGAATTGTGTTGGAATCTTATAAGAACATTCCTATTTGGATTGGTTGTAAATTATGACAAATTCCAGTGGGTTTTTCTTGGCTAGGGCCTCCTTTTCTATGTGCTTGACAAAAGTTCGAAATGTTTTCCCATCTTAAGGTGAGTGCCGTTTGGCGTAACACTTCTCAAAGAGAGAAAAAGGGCCATTCGGCGTACGAGGGATCTCTGACACCTCTCTGACATCAGACCCAGCAGTGCGGCCGACTCTATTAAGACACACGGCGTCGGACGTGAGCCTCCTCGCAGTAAATTTTATTAAAATTACCTTCATTATAAGACACTCTTCATTATAAATCCAAAAAGTGCTGCTGGTCTCCCAGGGCCTTTGGATTAATAAGGACAGCGATGTATTTTAAGCCGTAAACTCGACTTCTTACTGTCCTTAATCTCCTTTCCACTTCACAGGCCAAATTAACACCTCTCCTCGGCTCTGACGGGACCTCATTAGCTCTCTTCCACTCCAAAAGAGAAAAGAACAGGAAAGAAGAAGAGAAGATGACGACGAAGAAGAAGAAGAAGGAGGAGGGAGACGACCAATGACAGCCACCAGCTCGGGGATTAACCCTTTCACGCGACCGAACGCTTCGGGAATCTAGGTCGACGCGTGTTTCTAATCAGCCGCCTGGTTAACGATAATTAGCAGGCGAGGCAGGAGGGGAGGAGAGGGAGGGACACGCAGAAATGAAACAGAGAAAGAAAAGAGAAACCTGTCATGTCGCAAACACTTCAAAGCCAACGACTTCTCTTTTAAAAGCGGCACGATAAGGGTCCAACAACCACCAGGGACCTCGAGAAAGCGCAGCGCTGGAGAAGGGAGGAGAACGAGGGCCGAAGAGACCTAAAACACACACACACACACGCTTCATAGGGACCCAAAACACACAAACACACACTCCACCTACATAACGCTGCCAGCTCTCATAGTTTACTCTCACAGTTAAACTTTTCCAGCACAGTAAGTGGTCCCTGTGAAGTTTACCCATCATGCACCTCTCTGCTTTGAATCTTGGAAACTGCATATTATAAAATGCACCATTTCATTCATGCTAAAACAAAATATACTAACAGTTATGTTGTGAAACACCTGTTCACCAGCTACTGTCCTTGATATTTTTTTTATATAATAACCAAATCTACAGGGTACTCAAGGCATTCATGATATATTGCAAGTATATTCAATAGCATGTTGTGCCGTTCGACACTACACTTTACAATTTAATTAAAATTATATTCACTAATTTGCATTTGTAAGTCGAGTTTTCCAGTTCTGATTAATGATAAAAGGATTTTTAAAAACGCTGTTAAAAAGACTGGATTGATAAGGAGCAATTTATAGCTTATGAAATATTTCAGAGAAGTGCTAAACATACATGTACATCATATATATATATATATATATATATATATATATATGTGTGTGTGTGTGTGTGTGTGTGTGTGTGTGTATGGTGAATATAATCATAGCATTAGGGCACTGATAAGTACAATCAGCATTTCCACACTCATGGAAATCCTGGAAATATTTTAGTAAAAAAAAATTATATAAATTTATATATTATATAAAATTATATAAAACTACAAATATATATATATAAAACTAGTTCGACAAGATGTTTTAACACATTGTTAGCATGAATTAGCAAACTGCTAACATAATTTAACACATTGTTAGCATGATTTAGCTTGTTTACATGATTTAACATGTTGCTAGTATGATTTAACACATTGCTAACATGGTTTAACATGTTGCTAGCATGACTAACAAGTTACTAACATGATTTAGCACGTTGCTAGCATGATGTAACATGTTGCTAGCACGATTTAACACTGTTAGCAAGATTTAACACTTTGTTAACATGTTATAATTTAGCATGTCGCTAGCATGATTAGCATGTTGCTAGCGTGATTTAACACATTGATAGCATGTTGCTAGCATGATTAACGACAGACAGACAGACAGACAGACAGACAGATAGATAGATAGATAGATAGATAGATAGATAGATAGATAGATAGATAGATAGATAGATTTCAATTGCTTAAATCAGTGTTAAAGCCTGCTTGTAACTCATTTTACTTCCATAATTGCACACATTTCCAGATGAAACAAGATATCCAAATAAGTATATAAACGCATATAGGCTAGGACTTTATCCACTGGGAATAGATTAGATGATAAAACATGTATAGAGCAGGTTTAATGGCACAGACAATCGCACCCTTGAGTACTGAGGTTTGTTACAGCCACAGCGCACGTTAAGTCTGTTCAACAGGATCTCGCTTTTACAACGAGCCCTACGCTGAAAAAATCTTGATGAAATCCAATCACAAGTGGCCACTGGAGACAGATCTGAGATGCATGTTAATAGCAGGCATGAGCGGCGATCTGTCACGCCTGACCACTTGTGATCGGATGTTAATGTCAGGCCTAAAACACTTTTCTATTGTGATCAGGCCTTTATAACCCTGTAGACATTCTACAAAAATGCCATCACATTCCCGCATACCAGAACTGTGGCCAGCTGGACTCCGTGACAGCAGCGAATCACTCCTGATCAGACGGGAAACCTGCGCTATCATTTCAGTATGCCTGAGCTTTCTGGACCACAGACGAGGATCGCAAATATGATTTATGATCTGCTGTTTAATGGCTCGAGCACTGGCTTTGAGAGGAGATCAGATGACTTTCTCGACAGGAGCATGTCAGGGAAGGAACGGGGAGTGCACCATTACAACAGGATGACAGAGAGAGTGAGAGAGGCCTCCAGTACTGCGTCTTAATGGAGGAGAGATGCTACTTAAGTCTGACGGGAAAATGATACCAGTCAATACAAAGAAGGGAGGGGGGATGGAGTACAGATATGGATGACGTGATGCTGAGAGATTTCTGATGCCAGTGTCCCTGGGAAAGGCAGCAAACAGCTTATTGTGTTTACAGAAGAAGTACAGAAACAATGACGGAGCCCTAAATGCAATCGACTGATTTGGACATTATTTAAAAGTGCCCCTATTGTGTGTTTTCTGATATCACCTGAATAATATAGCTGTTTGTGAATGTAAAAGGTCTGCAAAGATTCAAAGATCAAAGTACTCGATAAATGGAGTTATTGTCTCCCAAAAGAAAGAAGCGATTCTGAACTGCCTGAAATGAGTCATCAGTAATTCCAGTCTTACTTCCTGCTCAAACATATGTCGGTTTGTAATAAATTTGCATAATGCCAGCCTACGGTCTTCATTGGCTGCCCACGAACAACGTCTACTTTGCCCCGCCCTCAAACACTGTAGTTGTAGCTGAGACTGGAAGAGTTTGGTTCATGTTGTCGAAATGTCAAGAAGACGTCTGATCAATCAGAGCAGAGTAGACCAATCACAACAGACGGGGCCATCTGACCAATCAGAGCAGAGTAGACCATTCACAACAGACTGGGCCATCTGACCAATCAGAGTAGGCTCAGAAAGAGGGGGTTTAGAGAGACCGAATCCTTGATTAAACCATTTCAGACACTGAGAAAAGAGCTGATGCTGCAATGTACATTATGAGAATTTTAAAGTGGTTTTTGACCTTGTATGCATATAAATCTACTGTAGAAGACTCCAAAACAACATTAGGAACCTTTAAAATAACATAACAGGGGAAATGTATCAGTTCTCCAAATCTCTCCAGCATGAACAGAAATGTGAACAGCATAATTTTTGAGGTGGATTTGATGTTATCTGAATTAAACAGTGAGTGTTGACTTACCTGAGCTTGGAAACTCTTGAGAACGGGCGAAACCATCTCCAACACCTCCTAAAAACAGAAAAACTGATGAATCTCACAAAACCTGGTCAAGAACAGGCCATTTTGCACTATAAAAAAAAATCAGAATTACGACTTTATATCTCGCAAATCTGACTTTATATCACGCAATTCTGACTTTATAATGCGCAATTCTGACTTTATATCTCGCAATTCTGACTTTATATCACGCAATTCTGACTTTATATCACGCAATTCTGACTTTATATCACGCAATTCTGACTTCATATCACGCAATTCTGACTTTATAACTCGCAATTCTGACTTTATATCATGCAATTTTGACTTTATATCATGAAATTCTGACTTTATATCACGCAATTCTGACTTCATATCATGCAATTCTGACTTCATAACTTGCAATTCTTTTATATCTCGTAATTCTGACTTTATAACTCGCAATTCTGACTTTATATCACGCAATTCTGACTTCATAACTCGCAATTCTTTTATATCTCATAATTCTGACTTTATAACTCGCAATTCTAACTTTATAACACGCAATTCTGACTTCATATCACGCAATTCTGACTTCATAACTCGCAATTCTTTTATATCTCGTAATTCTGACTTTATAACACGCAACTCTGACTTTAGAATTCGCAATTCTGACTTCATATCTCGCAATTCTTACTTTATAACACGCAATTCTGACTTTATAACTCGCAATTCTGACTTTATAACGCAATTCTGACTTTATAACTCGCAATTCTGACTTTATATCTCGCAATTCTGACTTTATAACGCAATTCTGACTTTATAACTCGCAATTCTGACTTTATATCACGCAATTCTGACTTTATAACTCGCAATTCTGACTTTATATCTCGCAACTCTGACTTTAGAATTCGCAATTCTGACTTCATATCTCGCAATTCTTACTTTATAACACGCAATTCTGACTTTATAACTCGCAATTCTGACTTTATAACGCAATTCTGACTTCATAACTCACAATTCTTTTATATCTCGTAATTCTGACTTTAGAACTCGCAATTCTGACTTTAGAACTCGCAATTCTGACTTTAGAACTCGCAATTGTGAGGAAAAAAAAGTGAGAGAAAAAGCTACCTTTTTTATTTTTTTTATTTAGTGGTGGAAACAAGCTTCCACACAAATGAATGAGTTCCACTTTTAAACGCAGCAAAAAATTCAGCCTCATCAACTTCCATTGTATGTGCATTATTGTATATGCATTATTGTATATGTATGTCAAATTGTAAATCCAAAAATAAATAAATAAATAAATAAATAAGATTTTAAAAAAAATGTCTGTGGTAGTCAACAGTATGTCACATATGTTGTTTATAGATGTTGTTTCACTGAGCCCAGAACTTTCTGCTGAAGACACTAATAACTTCTCCATTAACACAAATAACTCATCTGATTCTCCTGTCAATCCATTAATGATGCTTTGTTTATGTTCATTATACACCAAAATCTGTAACGATACGGCTAGCGCGAACCCCCATCCACTCCAGACGTTTGCTAATCTTGTAAATTCTGATTGTCACTGATGACATTTGTGTCAAGTGGAAAGCAAACGAGGAGTTCGGCTTCTGAGTCGAGAGGTCTGACGGTGGATCGTGTCGAAGCTTCAAACGCAGCTTCTGAAAAGGGAAGGCCGCTAACGAGGAAAAATGTAAAATGTCAAAGCGCGTATAATGAGAGATGCGTGACAAGCATTTCTCCCGTCGTCACCTTTACCTGAAGAGGAATTGGAGGCGCAGCTCCGGATTAGAGTGACGGGAATTTAAACGGAGAGGGACTTGAACTTAAAGACATTCGGCGGAGGATTTTTCTCCATGGGAACGGCCGGCTCATTTTCTGGGGTGTTTTATTCAGGTTTTGATGAAGGTTCTGGAAGCTTAACTGCTGATGTCAGGCTGCTCTGTTGGGTACGAGGCTGGATGTGACAAGTAACGTCAATAAGCACCAGATACTCTGTGTTACACTATTAGTGCTGAAACTGGAGGGACGAAATTGGTTTGTATGCCTTCAGTGAAATAGACACGCAGAGTGACAGTCTGAGAGAGGGTTCTGAAACTACAGAAACTACACACAAGCGCAGGAATATTAACTACAGTAGCAATGGCTCATACTGGAAGAGAAGAAGTGAGGGCGGGAACAAAATGGGAGGGGCTGAAAGGGGAGGAGTAAAGAAGAGAACAGAAAGTGGAAAGGGGCGGAGACAAACAAGAGGGGTGGAGACAACAGCAGAGAAACTGAGGCGATGTAATGATTTTGAAAGAGTCTCTACTGCTCACCAAGGATGCATTTATTTGATCAAAAATACATTAAAAACAGTAATATTGTGAAATATTATTACAACTTAAAATAACTGTTTAAACAACTTAAAATAACTTAAAATAACTGTTTTCTATTTGAATGTATTTTATAAATGCAAATGTATTTTATAAATGCAAATAAATGCAAGGATGCATTTATTTGATCAAAAATACATTAAAAACAGTAATATTGTGAAATATTATTACAACTTAAAATAACTGTTTTCTATTTGAATGTATTTTATAATGTAATTTATTCCTCCTGTGATTCAAAGCTGAATTTTCAGCATCATTACTCCAGTCTTCATTGTCATATGATCCTTCAGAAATCATTCTAATATGCTGATTTGCTGCTCAAGAAACATTTCTTATTATTATTATCAACGTAGAAAACGAGCGTGCTGCTTCATATTTTTGTTTCAGGATTCTTTGATAAATAGAAAGTTCAAGAACAGCATTTTTTTAAATAGAATGTCACTTTCACTTTTACTTTCACTTTATAAATGCCATATTTGGTCAGTTTAATGCATCTTGGCTGAATAAAAGCATTCATTTCCTTAAAAAAAAAACTTGCTGACCTCAACTTTTAAACAGTAATGTATATCATCAATATTTCAATATATTACAGTAAATATATCTTGAATTCACTGCAAAAAAAGCTTTTCTTACTTAGTATTTTTTTCTTGTTTCCAGTCCAAATATCTAAAAATTCTTAAATCCAGATGCTTTTACTAGATAAGTAAAATGACATTTGACAAATGACAAAAAATCCAAATGAAGTGAGTTTTTGCTTAAAACAAGCAAAATTATCAGTCAATGGGGTAAGATAAATAATCTTGTTTCTATTTGAAATCTCATTTCTTGTTTCTGTCCCAAACAGAAACAAGATTATTTTTCTTACCCCACTGGCAGATAATTTTGCTTGTTTTAAGCAAAAACTCACTTCATTTGGATTTTTTTTTTTTTTTCAGAAAACAAGAAACAATATCTTATGTCATTTTACTTATCTAGTAAAAGCATCTGGATTTAAGAATTTTTAGATATTTAGACTGAAAACAAGACAAAAATACAATTTTTATTTATTTATTTATTTATTTTGCAGAGAAAGATTGAATGGAATTTTCTGTAAATTATGTTATATAATTTATGTACATGTAAATAAATATGTAAATAATTTAAATAAATATGTAGGCAAATGTATTTATGCAACATACATTAGTGCCAAATTCAGCCAATCAGTGTTGTCATGATGTCATTTTCCTACTGCTCCAGAATAATTAGTCACATGACTCTTACGGATCAGGTGATTGGCTCAAAAAGTTCTAATATATGAGAAGAGGAGGAGTTCAGACAAGAGAAGGAAGGCAGAAAATGAGGGGAGGAGCAGACAAACAGAGGTGGAAATGAGGGTCAAAAAAACAAAAAAATAGCTAAAACAACTTGGTTGCTATCTCAGGTAAAACCTTGAAAGGGTCTATCAACACGAAACTGACTAGATGAACGTCTCCCTTAAGACTTTTTGAACACACATACCGAGCCATTTCTCGCTCTCCCACTCACCTCTGGGACATTTTTCTTGAATTCACGGCTCAGTTCCACCAGGTGCTTATGGGAGTCCTCGCTCTCTTCCTGTCGGCCTGCTAGTTGTGCCGCCACTGAATTTAGCTCCCTCTACAGAGACAAAGAGAAAGAGAGAGAGATGCTTTAGAGAGGCCTGCCAACACTCACATACACAGCTTAGTACATACATAAATAAATATACGCTGCTGAATATTAACCATGTAATCCGTCATGATCTGATAGAAGGCGACTGCTTACTGTAAGCTCAGCCCCATTAATAATTAAACCAAAATAAATCCAATGCCTACAGTAGCAGAAGGCCTTTTAGATAATCAGAATCCAAAATAATCAATACCTCTGCAACAGTCATGGAAGAACGGAGAGAGAGAGAGAGAGAGAGAGAGAGAGAGAGAGAGAGAGAGAGATGGCACACGCACAGGAACGCTGAATATTCACCAATATCCATCTTATGCAGTTGACCTGGTGAGCAGAAAGACTGAAATATGGACGACTGTAGAGAAGTCGGCACTAACAAAATCAATATGAGAAAGTACTTCTATGTTTTTTGTACATGTACCATCAAATTAACATGGTTTTTCAGACATTTTGGCATAATAGTTATACTATGTTTGAACATGTACCAAGGTATTACTCTTCTTCTTCCTTGCCAAACCATGTACATAATTTTATTTTTTTTTTTTCAGAAAAAAATAAAATAATAAAATAAATTTGAAAATACATACATACACACTATATATATATATATATATATATATATATATATATATATATATACATATATATATATATATATACACACACACACACACACACACACACATTCTTTTAAATTTTATATTCATTAAAATAATCTTAAAAAAGGTATCATGTTTCAACATTGATAATAAGAAATGTTTCTTGAGAAGCATATTAGAATGATTTCTTAAGGATCATGACACTGAAGATGCTGAAAATTAAGCTTTAATCACAAAATATATTATTAAATATATTTTACATTTTAAAATACATTCAAATAGAAAAGTTATTTTAAAGTGTAATAATATTGCACAATATTACTGTTTTACTGTATTTTTTTTTTCAAATAAATGCTTGTTGAGCATAAGAAACTTAAATTTAAATATATAAAAAAATATATATAATTAAATATATAAAACTTACTACATGTCTCTGCATTCTCTCACAGTCAAAGGTCTTTCTGTTCAAACTAAAACTAAAAAAATGAGGGAGAGGGCTTTTCAATTACTGTACCAAATTTGTACATGACATCAAATTAAATTTACTACATTTTAATTAATCTGTACTCTTACTTAAAGGCAATTTAGAAAATTATCTAATGGGAGAGGAAGAATTCCTGAGGACAAAAGCTGTAACGCAGCCCCAGATTTACGGCATGGCTTTCTACGCAACTGCTTGGATGCTTTTCAAACTCTTTGCTGGAATCTGGAAGTGTGATGAGGAGGATCTGGATGGCCAGTTTGTGTTTAACACTTGGACACGTGTTTAATAAACAACATAGTAAAGTGGATTATTTGACCTCCAGAGGGACTTTAGACACCAGTACAGCACAAAACGACGAGTATCTTTGCTTTAAAAACATCATGACAGCATCATTTCCTCAAGTTCTGCACATCTGGCAAGACACTAAAGTAGAAACACTAATGATCAACATACAATGAAAAACATTTAAAAGCTTTTTTTTTTATAGAATTCATTTTCAGAGTGCAGTTAAGCCATAATTGTTCAGGGCCAGGAAGAGTTTCGTGGCCTGTGATGGTTCATTTAACCTCTATTAGCTGTAAGCAGACTACTGCTAATCTATCTGACTGACGTATGGATGAGAACGTCTACATGGAGAAACATCTGAGTGACAACAATGAGTTTGTGGTGCTTCACAGATCTAGAAAAGCCATCAAACGCTGATGGTATCAAGCCAATAACAAGTTTCGTGCTATTAGATGACTTTGTAGTGCGTAAAGAAGCGTCGTCTATCTACAAGAGCAGGTGTGCTAAACGGCATGACCCTAATTCTAAATAAATATGTAGGACTGTGTGTTTGGAATTAAACGTCAGCTCTTTTTTCCAGCAGTTGCTCTTCTTTGTTTCCATTCTTAAAGGGATAGTTCACCCAAAAATGAAATTTCTGTCATTGATTACTCATCCTCGTGTCGTTCCACACCCGTAAGACCTTCATTCATCTTCTGAACACAAATTAAGATATTTTTGATGAAATCTGTGAGCTTTCTGACCTCCCTATAGACTGCAACGTTATTACCACTTTCAAGCTCCAGAAAGGTAGTAAAGACATTGTTAAAATAGTCCATGTGTCTGCAGTGGTTCAACATTAATGTTATGAAGCGATGAGAATACTTTTTGTGTGCAAAAACAAAACAAAAACAACTTTATTCAACAATATCTTCTCTTCCGGAAGCACTGCACTGTTTTTATAACATCAACAGCGTAAGAGACTGACATGGACTATTTTAATGGTGCCTTTACTACCTTTTTGGGCCTTGAAATTGGTTATGACATTGCTGTGTTTAGGGAGGTCAGAAACTCTCAGATTTCATCAAAAATATCTTCATTTGTGTTTCGAAGATGAACGAAGGTCTTAAGGGTTTGAAATGACATGAGGGTGAGTAATTAATGACAGAAATGTCATTTTTGGGTGAACTAACCCTTTAATGATTTCTTACTTTAGTTACTTGAATGTTGCAGTATTTTATTATGTAGAAGGTTTAGAGAGTCTACAAACACTCAACATGTATAAAAACCTTAGATTTTTACATTTTCTGAAGAATATAAAAAAACAAACTCTTCATTTTCTTCAATGGAACCTGGAAGTGTGATGTTGAGGATCTGGACAGTCAGTTTGCACTCTTAAAGGATTAATTCACTTCTGAATGAAAAATTTCTGATAATTTACTCACCCCCATGTCATCCAAGATGTTCATGTCTTTCTTTCTTCAGCCGAAAAGAAATTATGGTTTTTGAGGAAAACATCCCAGGATTTTTCTCCATATAGTGGACTTCAGTGGGGTTCACCAGGTCGAAGGTCCAAATTGCAGTTTCAGCGCAGCTTCAAAGCGCTGTACGCGATCCCAGATCAGGAATAAGGGTCTTGTCTAGCGAAACGATCGGTCATTTTTTTTTTTTTTTTTTTAAATAAAAATTTATTTACTTTTTAACCACAAATGATTGTCTTGACTGCTCTGCGATGCGTCACGCATTACGTTGAATGGTCACGCGTGACGTAGGTGGAAGTACTGTGGTAGGAAAAACTTCATCTAATTTTCTCCTCCAACTTCAAAATCGTCCGATATCGTTGTTTTACCTTTTTTTTTTTTTTTTTGTAAAGGGCGTTTGGCTTAATCTTTGCACGTTTGCTTTGTAGACACTGGATCGGTAGTTCCGCCTATGGCACGTGTGACCATTGTGATTACGTCATGTGTGGTGCATCACAGAGCAGTGCAAGACGAGCATTTGTAGTTAAAAAGTATATAAATTTTTGATTTTTTAGAAAATTGCCGATTGTTTTGCTAGGTAAGACCTTTATTCCTCGTCTGGGATCGTGTAGAGCCCTTTGAAGCTGCACTGAAACTGCAGTTTGGACCTTCAACCCGTTGAACCCCAGTGAAGTCCACTATATGGAGAAAAATCCTGGAATGTTTTCCTCAAAAATCTTAATTTCTTTTCGGCTTAGGAAAGAAAGACATGAACATCTTGGATGACATGGGGGTGAGTAAATTATCAGGAAATTTTCATTAAGAAGTGAACTAATCCTTTAAAAATAAAGGTTTCAAAAGTTTTTTTTCGCATTGATGCCATAGAAGAACCATCTTTGATTTCCCAGAGAACCTTTCAGTGAACAATTCTTGAAAGAATCTTTTGTTTTTCTTAGTGTAAAGAACCTTTTAATAATCTTTAATAACCTTTTGTGGAATGGAAAAGTTCCATGGATGTTAAAAGGTTCTTCATGGAACCATCGATGCCAATAAAGAACCTTTATTCTGAGTGGTCGCTAAGCTATTATGAGTGACTTTTTAGTGTGTTAGTGCTATGTGGTTGGTTACTTAGTGGTCCAAATTAAAAGTCTTCCTCTACCAGGCAAAAATCTGAAAAAGTATTAATACGCCAAAAAAAACTGCATGATTTGAGCAACATCTGTAGCACAAATAGTGCAGGATGAGTTTTACAATGAAGTTTAGTACTTATGATTAAGGATTTGAACAAACTCTCAAATGTGAACAACAACAATACTGAAACAAACACCGCTAATTGCCTGAGCACAAACTTCACCGCTAAGAAGCATTTACAGAAACTTGTGCTTAACTTTTAGCAACACTAACAGTAGGGGTATATAAAAGAAAAGCTTTTTTATTAATAGTTTTGACATCTGACATATCACAAACAGCATCTTTGCTCCCTGCATCGTCTACAGAGACACGATATCAGCAGGAGCTGGAAATAAACCTGCTCACTCTCACCTTTCAAGAACAAACTGCAGCACGCTTCACTTCTGTTGTTTTTTTTAAATGTTTGTTCATTTGTGCTCAGACAGCCATCAGACCCACCTGATACTACAGCTGCGTTTGCCAAAAGCCCTTTTTTTTCCTCATTTCTCTGCTACCCATGATGCACTGAGGCTCTGAGACGCCTGTTAATGCAAGCGTGCTCAGCAGGTGATGATCCATGTTAGTCAATGTCGTCCCAAGCAGGAAAATTACAGTACTCATAAGAAGCATGAACTGCGGTCTGACACGAGCGATCTAAACTAGCTTTGGGTTACGCTCGGAAAACTTTCATGATAAATAACAGTTCTCGTAGCATTAAAAATGCCACCCATTCCCCTCATTTTCTCTAATTTTAACCTTTTTCTTAGTGACATAATTCATATTTGAGCCTTTTCTAATTTCTTTCTTCATTCTTTTATAATAATAATAATAATAATAATAATAATAATAATGTTTGCATATTTTGAGAACATGCAAAAAAATACAGCAACAACAACAACAATAAAATAACAACAAATTATTTATATATTATAACTATTTCTGGGATCAACTAACTATTTATTATTATTATTATTGTAATTATTAATATTAACAAAATAATAATAATAATAATAATAATAATAATTATTATTATTTTATTTTGTTGCTATTAATAATAATAACAATAATAATTCATTATTATTATTATTATTATTATTTATTATTATTATTATTATTATTATTATCATCATCATCATCATCATCATCGCTTAAAGGTTTCAACACAAAATGGTGGCCACAAAAGCCCAATTTTATTGGATGGAGCATTTCAAATCCAGCATTTCTTTCTTTGTTACCCCATAAAGAAAGTTTCTTCATACCAAAAATAAAAATTATGTCATCATTTACCATTTACCATGATGTTCCAAGCCTGTATGACTTTCTTTGTTCTGTGAAACACAAGAGTAACAGAATAAGTGGATGATTTTTAAAGCTAAAAAAAAAGCATACAAAAGTACATACATTTTGTATGGTATACTACACATCTTCAAGTCAATACACTAGCACTAATATAATGTGTGAAGAATGGACCAAATTTAAGTTAGTATTCTCTGAAAATCATATTTCAAAATTTGACCTTTTGTGTTCAGTAAAAGCAAAAGTCATACAGGTTTGGAACGACATGAGAATGAGTAAAAGATGACAGAAAATTAATTTTTGGGTGAACTAGCCCTTTAAATCAGATCCTAGTTCCAGGAAACCACAAAGAAATGTCACTATTGAACAGTATTGAAAAAAAGCCACACGTGTGTGTAAAAAGAAGACATCTTCAGTCAAATGTTCGACGTTTTAAGGGTTTGGAAAAGGCAATCAGGCCTGTATTTTCAGGATGTGGTGGGCAGCTGGGTCAATATTGAGTCCCTGTCATTACGCCTGTGCCAGTCAAACATCCATCTGTAATTGATGAGTTAGCTTTGCCGATGTCAGGGGGGCGGGAGGAACCGCTCGGGGGCGGGGCTAAGCTAAACCAGCCCTGCTGAGGCCAGCATCCAGTGAGGAAAATTGATTGGCTGACGCATTAATGTTCACGTGCAGTGGACCAACTCCGTAGAGCCGCCCATTTGGATATGCAAATAGGCGAGAAAAAGCAGACGGTTGAACTTGACATTGAACTGAACGTCTACGAGGGACTGAGATATATATAAAAGCACCAAAAAGAAAACAGATAACTAGGGGTTAACTAAATCACATCTGAGAGCTTGTCGTCCGCAATAACCGGACAAGCAATGAAGGGCCACAAATGAAAAAGTGTACAGTAAATTCACAGACTGTTAGAATACAAAGATATAACCTTCAGATTCACTATAGAGCTCGAAAAAATCTTTACCATCGATTACCACAGAATCTATGGCACCTCTCGCTGATGACAGCAGGGAAGAGAGGAAGTTGACATGTGGGAAAAGCAAGAGAGTTCTCAACCAGTGAGCCAGAGTGTTTTGACCAGCAGAAATGAACTGAAAAAAAAAAAAGTGGGTGGTTGTGGGAAACAAGGGGGAAAAAATGCAGATGGAGGTATTATTTTTCTTTTTGTATCCCATCTAATTGCAATCATAGGCAGATGTCTGCGAGTGTGACAGCATCAGCAGAATTGCTGCTGAGAGCACAGAATCTTTGTCTAAAAATAATCAGACGTTCTGGGCTCGGCTGTTTGTTATAATGGTAATCGATGCTGCAGGCTTTGAATTCCATCAATTTATAGATCCACTCTGTTCTGCCTGGTGATTGCGCTGCCTCTAAACCCCTGCTGCACACACACACACACGCTCATAAAAAAAAAACAAACAAAAAAAACACACAAAAGGTTCACGCAGACGGGGACCATTACCTATGCATGTAGATATGCAACCCTACATGCACGTTATACAACCATCTAAAGAGCAATGACACACAGAATAAACAGAAATACAAACATCAGTGTAGAAAGAGAATAATACAACCATGCATCCAACACACACTCACAGAAACAAAAAAGATTTAAACAGACTTATGCATTACCTATGCATGCAGATATGCAACCTTGCATGCACATTATACAAAAATATCTACAGGATCATTACTTGTGAATGCAAACATGCAAAAATAACATCTACATGACCATTACATATGCATGCACATATGCAACACAGCATGCATATTATACAAACGATAGTATCTACATGATCATTACTCATGCATGCATGCAGATATGCAACACTGCATGCACTTTATACAAAACAAACCCCATCACCTATGCATGCAGATATGCAACCCCACATGCAAATAGTATAATACAAAACATGGTATATACAGGATCATTACTTGAATATGCAGATATGTAACACCACATAGAATCATTACCCAAGCATCCAGATAAGCAAACCTGCATGCATACTATGCAAATCATATCTACAGATACCCACAGTGGAATGTAAGCTGTACAAAAAAAAATGCATCTACATAATATAATATCTACACAACACAGAGAAACACACAAATATAAACATCAGTGTAGAAAGAGAAGGTCCAATCACCATGCATCCAACACACACACACACACACACACAATGGCCACAGCAAGGGACAGCAGAAGGGCTAGTCTATGATTTAGATAAGTGCAGTTTCTTTTCATACGTTTTCTTATCTCCTCCGTTTGTGTGTAAGGCAGAAGATTTGTCCTTAGCTGTTTCAGATTAGTGCCGCTTCTCAGACGCCACATTCGAGAGGAGAGATCGATCAATGAATCAAATCAACACAATCAATACGGCCCATCGCTGGAGTCTAGTCTGGCCCCCGCATTAATACTGGCACCAACCCCACCCCCTCAAACCCCACGACACGGACAAAAACAACAGCACTTCTCTCGGCTCTTTCTTTTCTTTTTTTTTTTGTTTGGGAGAGATCCAGGATAGGGCCGTTTCTGGCGGGTGTCCATGGCAGAGATGGAAGATGAGCCGTTATCTGCCCTGACTTGGACAGGAAAGAGGAAAGTGGCCTGCTGGACGTGCTCAGAGCTGCCATGCACTTCAGCTCTCCTGGTTTCATTTGTTTACCCGTAGGAGAGCAAAATCACAAATGAGATCTTTGTAATATCTCAACTGCTTCTTCTAGGAAGCTTTGAGACAACGTAACCTCACATGTGTCTCCTTCAAAGTCATCAACAATGTCTCAAACTGTGCTCAGATTTGACAAAACAAAAGTCAGAGATTTCAATGTGAACTCAAACAATTCTCTTTAAATGATCTGAGCTCCTACACTTATAGAAAAAAAAAAATAGGGTTCTTGACTCAATTTTAAAGATCATTTATGCCAAAAGGGTTCTATTTAAGGAGAAATATTCTTAAATGATTGCATTATACTTTCATGTTTAACAGGTTATTTCATTTTTCAATTCAAGTGTGTTTACGAGCTGTTTAAAGGACTAGTTCCGTTCAGAATTAAAATTTCCTGATAATTTACTCGCCCCCATGTCATCCAAGATGTTTATGTCTTTTTTTCTTCAATCGAAAAGAAATTAAGGTTTTTGAGGAAAACATTCCAGGATTTTTCTCCATATTTTGGACTTCAATGGCTATCAACGGGTTGAAGGTCCAAATTGGTCCAGTTTCAGTGCAGCTTCAAAGGGCTCTACACGATCCCAGACGAGGAATAAGGGTCTTATCTAGTGAAACGATCGGTCATTTTCTAAAAAAAATAAAAATCATATACTTTTTAACCACAAATGCTCGTCTTGCACTAGCGTAATCACGTTGGAAAGGTCACGCGTGATGTAGGTGGAAGTACCGCGGTAGGGTGAAAAACTCCATCTCATTTTCTCCTCCAACTTCAAAATCGTCCGACATCGTTGTTTTACCTTTTTTTTTGTAAAGGCCGTTTGACTTAGTCTTTGTACGTTCGCTTTGACACTGGACCGGTACTTCCGCCTACGTCGTGTGATCTTTCCAACGTGATTACATAATGCGTGACACATTGCAGAGCAGTGCAAGACAAGCATTTGTGGTTAAAAAGTATGTAATTTTTATTTTTTTCAAAAAATGGCCGATTGTTTGAACCTTCAACCCGTTGGTAGCCGTTGAAGTCCACTATTGGAAGAAAAATCCTGGAATGTTTTCCTCAAAAACCTTCATTTCTTTTCAACTGAAGCAAGAAAGACAAACATCTTGGATGACATGGGGGTGAGTAAATTATCAGGAAATTTTAATTCTGAAGTGAACTAATCCTTTAATTCATAACATGTTATCAAAATAAAAAATGAATTAAAACTAAATAAAACAAACCCATGATAGGAACCCCTTAAAGATTCTATATATAAAGCGACTGACAGAACCCTTTAAGGTTCAATACAGAACCTTTTTTTCTATATCCACATTCATTTTATAGATCAATTCTCTTACTGCATATCTAAAAAAATGACACATTTATTCTAATTTGTTCCACCAAAGAAACTGTGGAAGAAAAATCTGAGATATAGTTGAAACATAACCAAAACCTCCATTAAGTCTCTCAAGCTATGAAAAATCAACCACTGTGCACTGAAATGTATTGATCACGCAGTGCACACATATTACGAAGTCCAGCAAATCGTTTGTAATTAATGGTGACATCAGAAGATGTACATCAGGAATCTGTCAATTAAACTAATTAATCACACTGTAAAATGCGATATTCCTTTCTAATCAGGAACAGTGCACAACACAAAAATGAACATCACAGAGTTAAAATATTGTGTTATGGTGTGAATTTAGCGGTCACCATCTCTGAATATCACATTTTGACACCTTTCTAAACCTGCCAGCAGAGGATGGGAAATGATTCCGAATAATTAATCCCAAACCATCAGCCGGCTCTCCGCAGACAACACGGCAGCTCTTAAGACGAGCACGAGAGTTACAATGATCGGGAAGGTGTGACTCACGTCGTCAGGAATTAGTTGTCACGCTGCACTTCATTTAGGAGTTTTAGCACCTAGCACGCCTCAATCCGTCAACACCTTGTCTAAACCACACGTTATGTTCGGAACCGCTTCATCTGTCGGGAAAAACACAGTTCGGAGCAGACGGCACACTGAGTTTCTGCTCTGTACGCGTTTGAAAAGAAGAAGTAAAGGCAGTGCTGTCGCTTTGGAATAAAACCCCTCAACCATCTATCAGAAGGTTTTAAACCAAAGTTGCTCCTCAGCAGGGGACTGAAAATATTGACTCATTATAGAGCCACTGTCGAGACCCCTAGTCGTTTAAAGGATTGAAAAACGGTCCACCTACTGCTCATAGTAAGAGCTATATTTGAGCAAATTATTTTTATAGGACAGTGTAATTTCTGCACCAAACAGAACTGCAAAACAGATTTACTTAAAAAAGTTGCTTTAACTTAAAATGATGATATTTCCACACAGATTAATACACTTATCTGAACTTACGCTATAAAGGTTCCAAAGGTTATTTACACAGTGATGCCATAGAAGAACCATTATTGGTTCCTCATCAGTGAACAGTTCTAAAAAGAACCATTTTTTCTTGAAAGAACATTTAAAAAATCCTTTTAAAAGAACCTTTTGTGCAATGGAAAGTTTCCATGAATGTCAAGGATTCTTCATGGAACCATATATGGCAATAAAAAAACATTTTTTTAAGAGTGTACATTCAAAATTCAGATTAATTTTGACAAGGTCAAATCAATTTCATTTGACTTATTCTGTGAATTTCACCTGGAAATAATGGACTCCTGTTGAACCAATTAATCTTAACAGCATCAGTAAAAAAATTAAAACAGAAAAACTAGTGAGCACAAAGTATGCTGGCATGCGCTCAAAAAAAATTAAGCCTTTTTAAGATTTACGCAATTTAATTAATAGTAAAATTCCATCAAATTGTTCAATTATTCAATTGAAATACGTAAGGATATTTTTCAATTCAATTTGATGGAATTTTACTATTAATTAAATTGCGTAAATCTAAAAAAAAAGGCTTAACATTTTTTTTTACTGTATGTACAGTTTTTAAAACCAGAAAAACACCAACATGAAACACAAAATATGCAACATAACTAAACATTAAATACTAACACATCTTTCCCTTTACTCAAAAAAAAAAAAACTCTTAATCTCCTGATCCAATTTCATGCACTAGAAATGCACTGTCCGGTTTTAGTTAATGACACACAAAAAAAAATAACAGAGATGTCTTATTTTCAAATGTTTAAAGTGTAAAATGTTTAAATCTAACCAGAATTTCCCTGTCCTCCCTGCAGCTCCAGCGGTGCCCTGTACTCCAGTGTCTTACTTACAGTTGTCTCTGCACATTAAGGATGAAGTGTGTAATTTTTCTGGATGTTAAAGTATGTTCTCCAATTCCAGCTTAACTGTAGAGACGAGTGTAAGTTCCCAGGTTGATTCCACCAAAAAACACAGAATATGCGACTCTTTTAAAACACTGATGGCAGACAGGAAATGTGTTCAAGAAAACTGCCTGATAACAGTCATTACTTTTGCAATTTTGCCCAATAATGCTAAAAATTCAGACACTTTTAAATTGGGATAGGAAAATATATTCTACAAGTGAAAACAATTACAGTTCTTTAACAATAAAAAATGATGCCGTCAACAAATATCAAAGCATTTAGCTAAGCAAACACCCTGACCTGTGATGAGACTAGTCACATGTCTTATACTGTATTTTTTTTTTTCTAACTCAGTAATCAAACAGGTATTTATCCTTTCTATTCAGCACTTTCTTCATTCTTTTATCGCTCAAACTAGTTTAACATTCTTTAACATTCGTGATTTAAATTTGCTTCCAATTAGTGCAGCAAACCGCTCTGTGCAAAAGTACATCTAAATGAACGTCCAACTGAGTCCAGATTATTTATCATCATCATAATGGCTCATTGTTCTTTTCACACTCCACTCTGTGGTTACAATCAGACCAGCCATTATCTCACACAACCGCCGACTTTACGGTCGTGCATTTACTGGCATGAAATAAAAAAAATAAAGCACAACTGGCCTGGATGAACTCTTGCAGCTTTCACAGAATAAGTGATGGTTTCTGGTATTTGTTTGTTTATTCTGACACACTGTGGTTTATTAAGCAACAGTCAAGAACTATTGAAAAATTCACTGTGCGGCTTTAAAAAAAAAAAAAGGGGGGGGGGGGGAAGTGTCTTGGTAAAATTTATTGTAGAGTAAATATAAGTGTGTTAAAAAGAGCGATATAAATGGGGGCCAGTGACTTGACAATCCATAACAAACGGCACCAAATCAGTCGAGCAGGAGTTTACCTCCGCAAAGTCTCCACGACACACACACAAAAACAGAAACACTGGCCCACTTTCCAGAAGAAATCGACGGAGGTGGGGGTGAAAAATGGCAAGCAGCGGATAACACGGATAACCTGCCATTGTTTATTCTCTCTTAAGAAATGTCAATCTGTTTGTTTCTCAGGTGTGCTCCTTTTTCCTGTTGTTTGTGCTGTTTCTCTTCCTCCCGCGCCCCTCCCGCCGCTCCCCTGTTGATTGCAAGGGGAGATCAAAGCCGAGCTGCTGGAGGAACGTGAATATTTCAGGTGAGCGGAGCGGCTGCGTTTCATGCCACCTGCATGACACCGAACCAGGTCCAACCCCTTGCAATTACCTGATCTCCGGAGGGCCCCTGAGAGCCCGGCGACACCAGCTAGAGCCACCTGTCAGAGCGAAAAACTCTTTTATTCCTACCCAATGCACGCACATGTGCGACAGAAAGAGATATTCCTCATCCGAGACAAAAATAAATGTATCTAGAGCGCCGTGATTGGGAATATGGCCCACGTCAGCGAGGTACAGTTAAAACGAGGATGAAAAGGGAACTTGCGAGGTTGCAGAACTTTGGGAACGTCGGAAGAACACGAGAATCTCTTGAGGAACACGTTCAAACTTATTCCACATCAAGAAGTAGTTTAAAAAGGCCACGGCCCTACCAAACATCTGAAGCATTTTTTTAATATTCTTGTGCATGTATTTCCAAAACATCAAGCAACACATAAGCTCTGTTGTAAAACCTAATGCGCTGCCTATTTGGGATAATTTTAAGGCATCATAGGTTCACTCCTGATGTTAAAAAGGTAGGCAACATAATAATGATGTCTTCTAATCTAAGATACTGTACCCTAAGGCCTCCAATTATTGCTCCATATTTTGCATCAAAATGCACTGAAACAGATTGTATGACAAAACATTTTTTCCATCACAATACATTCTGGGATTATGGGATAAATTAGGGGTGTGCGATATCACGATTTCTGATCGTGGATGACTAAAATGTCTCCACGATCTGCTTTTGAAGAAATATCATAGTATCTTGCTACAGTGCATTCTATCAGTTGCAGTTCTGGTGCCTCTGTCCCAATATATTGAACGACGCGACGTACATTCACATGCCCGCGCACACTAAAAGCCTGTCAAACAGCGTGTGAGTACTGAAATAAGTTCTCTTTCACATCTTTTTGCGCTTAAACATACATATATCTTACGTGAACGTAAACAGTTTGGAGAAAATCGAATGCGTATCTGTATAACAGATCCGTGCATGAGGTCTTAAAGTGACAGCAGCCTAATATTCCTGCTGCTGCTTGTCATTAATGTTAATAAAAAAATAAATAAATAAATAAATAAAAAAAACAGAAGACAAAGAGAAAATCACTTACTGATTTTCACTGAATAACTTTAGTAGCTTTAAATTTAGCTATATATCCTAATCATTGTTAACATGTATTCATTACTTCCATGAGCTCATTGTTTCTGCCTTAAATTAATACATTGTTAGCTCTCTGCGGGATTTGTATATGTACATTTCTGAAATTACATCATTTGGACTCAGTCACCTCTGATAAAAGATTACACTAAATTGTAATGTTGACATGCATTTTCTGTAAAGCAGCTTTGAAATGATATGTATTGTGAAAAGCGCTATACAAATAAATATGAATTGAATTAATAAGAATCAGTGTATAATTTATATAGTAAAGTCTATGTAGTTTTATTTTTACATTTATTAAATTCTTTACTTCAATACTACTGTTAAATACACCTACTGTGAAAAAAATAAAGCATTGTTTATTTCATTTGTATATTATATTGTATTTGTAATGTGCATCTTTGTTCTTATTTTTAATAACAAAGATAAAATAATGAAAAAGATTTTCATCTTCGCCCACCCCTACTTTGGACTGAATGATCTGTCATTCTTTTTCTTTTATATTTTGTGACCTTGTAAGGCTACAGTTTTAAAATAGGGAAATTAGTTTGGCTGTATTGCTCAGTCACTTGCAAAATAGTAAATCCAACATGAAAAAAATCATGATAAAATCGTGGTTTTTCTGGGGGGGGGAGACACCCACCCCTAGGATTAATTTTGAAAAATTACTATAAAATACATATTAATATTTAAAATTTACTAAATAAATATTAATTTGTATAGAGGGTATGCATTGACGTCACTTTCCCGCTGGAACACGCCCCCTTAGCCGGACTGAGTGGCAAAACATCCTGCAACATGACTGTCAAATGTCAAACATGCTAATGTCAAACTCTGTTGGAATCAATTAGTACAGCTATTTGTATAACGTGTACAAGTTGCCAAATCAGTCCCATATGAGGTTGCATTTCAGTTAGGGTGCTCCTTTAGAAGGCAGCTGCCTGTGTAGGTAGAAGACAGCAAGGGAGCTTACTAGGTTTTGTAAGAGATCTAAAAGAGTGTTCACGCAAAGAGCTGCCAAATGTCCTAGCCTGGATCTAACGTAGGATAAGCTTTTGTGTATGTGTGTGTGTGTATGTGTGTGTGTGTGTGTGTCTGTGTGTGTGTGTGTGTGTATGTGTGTGTGTGTATGTGTGTGTGTGTGTGTGTCTGTGTGTAAAAGCATTTCAATGCTTGAGCAGTCATCTCTTTTCCCACAGCCAATAAAAACTCCTCCTCAGAGTCCACACCAATCTGAGCAGCACTATTCAACAGCCGCCCATGGCAGGAGCTCAGGGAGTTTGGAAAGAGAGAGACTGTGTGTGGGGTTGTATGATGAGCAAAAGGTGTAGGGGGGGACGACGGCAGACCGTTTCCAGCCGCGTCTCTATGAACGGCAGTAAAGCCCTTGCAGCAAATTCAGTACATTCCTCTGTGTCAGAGCGGCCGACACACATTAGCCGTTTACATGGGAGGAAACACAATCTATTTGATGCTACACTGCCCACATGTCTAAAGCCTTCCCTTCAAACACCAGCGCTTCACACATTTTGACTCTCATCTCATATTCTGAGCAGGTACGCCAGGAAACGCACTCCATATACTCGGAAATCACTGTTTAAAGTCAAAGCTGAGAGTAAACATGGTACATTTGTTTAGATTTACTATTAGGACGTCCATTTTTGTAGGTTCCTGTAATTTATGCATGCAAATATCAGGCAAGCTGTGCATTTGTATATATATATATATATACACACACACACACACACACATCTCCACTTCTCTGTCTATGGCTGATGTTGAAGAAGAAAGTATATATTATATATATATATATATATATATATATATATTTATTTTTCTCTCTGTAACATCAGCCATTGACAGAGAAGCGGAGATGAATGTGACAGTTGGGGGATCGTAGAGGCGTCTGGTCAGTGAGCTCTAGGTAAATGTCACTTCACTCATTACCACGCAAACACAACACGGCCAACTGCTTCATGATAGATGAGTGACCCAACAAGAGATGGAAGACAATCCCACTCCATCACTACATGCCGTCAATCCAACAAACGTCAACATATCGAGCGGGAATCTCAAGCCCTTTTGATTGGTCAATTACTGATGAGCCTGCATTGAATATGCTGTAGCGCCTTAAAACAACTGAAAACCGAAGACGACAAAGGCTACATGTGTTGAAAATGGCACACTACTTGTACTATTCGAGCATGTATATTGCGCACAGATGACCTACTGCATGTGCAGAATAAACCAGATTGCACAGAACTGTTTCCCATAATGCAATGCGCTTGACTTTATCTTTGTATTTTTAATGTGACAAATCAACTGCATTTTACATTCATTTCTTAATTCATTATGCAATTAGCAATGTGATTTCTTACAAAAAAAATGCTATCCAATTATCATCTCTCAAAGTGGTTATTTTGCATTTGTAATCCGCTTGCTGAATTAAACATGCAATTCCATGTGGTCATGTGACAACAATATAGCATGCTATTTGACAACATTCCACACACTGCTGTTCTAAAAACATCTGGCAGTCAGTGTTTAGTATGACTGAGATTCTATTTATAGTTTTTATTAATATTTTAAATTAGTTTATATTATATATATAGTAGCATACTACTTCACACAAGCATTTAGCATTTACTGTTGTCCTACATACAATTTTTAAAAAATATATCATCTGGCAGTACACAATATATACCGTACTGTGCACTATGCAGTATGCTAGGATACTAGTAAACGACAGGCAAAATAATTCTGCTCTTTTTGTTGCAAGAACACTTCTGAAAAACAAAAATGTAGCGTTCTATTAAACATGTAACACTATGTGGTCATGTGACAATAATAAAGCATACTACTTTCTACATTCATTTTGCATACTGTCTCCCTACATACTATATAAAAAAGAGCTGGAAGTACACAATATATACTGCACTGTGCTAGTATACTAGTTAACAACAGCCAAATTAATTCAGCTCCTTTCGTTCTAAATACACAGCAACAATGTAAAATGCTAAGGTTTATCACTGCATACTGCAGACTTTCACAAAGTATTTTATAGTACTCTGTGTAGTTTGTAGCATGCTACTATTTCAAACACAGCCAAAATAATTCGACTCTTTCCATTTCAAATACAGTTCTGCCAGATCAGCGCAGTGTCCACACTGGACACTGGTCATGTTATCATCAACGTCCAGCTAATTTAACACAGCATGTGACCTTTAACATGAGACTGATGACTTCTGATTGTCCCTGTCTGCTGACATTACACTACAATTATTAACTAGTTCTAAGTTTATTACATTCAGGGTATTAATGCTGATTTCTATTCATACTACAAACAAAGGGAGTGTGCGTTCTAGTCGTTCTCTCTGTAGAGACTCGTATTTAACCATGTGTTTCACTCATCTGTGAATTCAAAGGTGCATCATGACATGAGCTGCTGCGGTCCAGCAGTTCCCATCTGTACCGGGCCGCCTCAGAGGAAAGCTGATGCACTTTGGGCCGCCAAACACACGCCACACGTCATGACGACAGAGGAGCCGCCTACGCTCGGGCCAGCCATGCGTTTCCCTCCTGGGCTTACGGGAATATTCTGGATGGTGAAGCAGAGAGAGGCAGAAACAAGTGGCAGACTTCCCTTGTGTTTGGGGGAGGGCGTCGTTCGTTTACCTTAGTGCACATGTGGAGAAGAATCCCGGAGAGGAGATCCGTGAAGTGTGAACGCACCCTCTTGTTGTCAATCCTCCAGATAGCAGAGTCTATCATTAGAGCACTTACACACACAGATGGAGGTTCTGGGCCGAACGGGAATCGCAGGAACTCAGGTGCTGGGCGGTATACCGAATTCTCAAAATATATTTGCAATGATTTTTCTACCAATATAACATTAAGCAACATTGTGAATATTTATTAGTATTTATGATTTCGGTGGAACTTCTTATTTTGACCATTAAGTTCCCAAAAAATATTTCCTAGAACAGTTTTCTATAAAAGTTTTTTTTTTAAAGGCTAAAAAAAAAATAATGAAAAAGAAAATAATAAATAAAAAAAATATAAAATAATGATAATGATAATAGATAATAAATAAAGATGATACATTTTAAAAACATAAAATGATAAAAATAAAAAAAATACAAACATGATAAATAATAAATGATAGATGATAGATAAAATTACAATAAAAAAAACATGCCAAAACGATAGATGATAAAAAAATTATAAGTAAAATTAAATGATAAATATACTGATAAAAATAAAAATAATGATAATGAAAAATGTAAAATGATAAAGATAATGACAAAAAAATAATGCTAAAGATGATAAATAATAGACAAATAAAAAAGATGAATAAAAATGATAAAGATAAATAATAAACAATAAACAATAAAAAAAAAGAAAAATAATAAATATACTGATAAAAATAATGAAAAAGGATAAAGATAAATGACCAAAAATAATGATAAAGATGATAAATAATAAAAACAACTAAAATATATATATATATATATATATATATATATATATATATATATATATATATATATACACACACACACACACACACACACACACACACAGGAAAGAGGAAGAAAGATCATTCTGAAGATGAAAAGCATGAAATTGTGAATATTTTGTGAAAAATGAATGGAAATTATCGAACTATCATAAGATTTGTGAGTAATTTACAGCACAAGAGAACTCGGTCAGATAAAGGCTTATCAAGAAAAATTTCTGTCAAATAAAAAATATTTGTATTAAAAGGACACCTATAAAAAAAGCCACCGTTGAGCAGCAAACAGATATCTGAAGCTGCTGGAGTCTCTGGAGCTTTGAGAACCTCTCCATGCTGGCTGGCAGTTGTATGTAAAGTTGCATTTCAGCCACCCCTAACCACAGCTCACAAAGAGAAAAGTTTATTGTACGTTTACTGAATGTTTATTGTACTGAAATCCTACTGATATGTCACTTGCATAATTATTTGGAACACAGTATTTATATATGGATTTGTTTGCAAAGTATTTGGGGATTTTCAGTCTAGTCCCCTGCTTACAGTCCACTGGTCGTTGCCTCCAGCTTAGACAACCTCAATCTGCTGCAATACAAGTCATCAGCCGCTTATAGTATAGACACAAAGTAAGAGCGACGAACACTGTCTTCCCATAAGTCTCAGTGATCCAGGCCACCAGGATCTACATGAGGGATTTGTCCCTCTTATAATACATCAGGAGTGACAGCACCACAGTGAGCGATAGCGAGGGGACAGCAGCTAAAAAAAGAACTAAAGTTCAAACTAAATCTGGAGGCTTTTAGCTGCGTTATCTGAGCCTTTCCTCAGATACCACAAGTTAATTGATCTGAAACGTCTCGGGAGTCTCAAACGTCTCCTTCGGCCGCGAACTTTTTTCCCTTCATGCAAATCTATTAAGCCCCTATGTAATCAAAGACGCTTGAGGAACGTTCTTCAAACCGTCATATTCCAGTGACATCAATCGATGCACTCCGTTCCCCTTCTTGAACTTTCCGAAACGACGCTTCCACAGCTGAGAGAAACTGCAGTCGGATACTGTAAACAGGCCACAAAGAAATTATGCTATGCTGCAATCCATTATTCATTTATGATACATTTTTCATTTAGCACTAGAGAGGGGGCTATACGCAATGATGAATGCATTGCCCAGGATGCAATTTGTATGTAAAATAACAGAAGATTAAAGAATATGTTTTAAGCGTAGATGTAGTTCACTGCCATTTAAAGGAGGGGGGAGAGAAAAAAAACCTTCATTGGGATAAAGAGCCTGTGGCGGTGCATTCGAAAAATCACTTAGTGCTACTTGGAGAGACTAAGTAATGAAACACAATGAGGAAAAGGCGTTCCAGGACACAGCATCTCTCTGTATCTCCATCATCACTTGAATGAGATGATGTCTCTAACCAAGAGAGCGGATTTTCATTGATATGTCGTTTGATGGGCCGTTTTGAAAGTCCATAAACCAAATAATACGGTTTCCACTCAAGTCCCACACATCAACACTGTTGCAGCCCAATGCCTATGTGAGATAGAGGGGAAAACGAGAGGAAAGGGGAAAAGAAAATGAGGCTACACTAATCTCAATACTTTGGCCTTTCGTCCACACTGAGATGGCGTTTTTGTTCAGCGAAAAACTGAGCTTTTTGAAATCGCTCTCCCAAGTAGATAAATTTCCAAAATGACGCTTATACTGCTAAGAGAAACTGCAGCCGGACACTGTAAACAGACCAAATTACGCAATGGCAGCGTTTTTGTCCTGTGAAAAACAGCTTTGATGCTCTCCCAAATAGATACATTTGAAAACGCCATTTTCGCATTGTAATATGGATTGTGAAAACAGAGGTATTCGAGAATTGTGAAGATGTGACACATACTGTACCCATAGATATCTATGTTTGTACTAGTGTTGTCAAAAGTACCAACTTTGGTACCAAGTTGGTACTGAAATTTTAAAAATGTGACGATACCAGCATTTCCCCACCGGAGCGTTTGAAAGCAGGCATCTATCAGCAGATATATTAGGGATCCGCTGATAGACGCCTGCTTTCAAATGCTCCGTGTGTATCTGTGTAAAGTAGCTATTTACAACATGTTTTTGAAGCACTGATCATTGTAGCCAATCACAGACATATCTGTTGAGCGTGTGAACACGATGGCCAAACAGAGGTGTTTAAGAATCTGCTCAACAGCGCTCAAAATGCAAGGGGAAATGCTGGTATTGATAACACTAGTTTGTACTGGTATGTGCTATTCACTTTCACAGTGTTGCTAAATATGCATGTTACTTTGTACAATCTTCATATTACATTCCTGCATAGATGACAGAAATTTTTTTTCTACATTCCAGTGTGGACGAGAAACTTTTGGATAGTCCTTAAAAACACTAGTGTGGAATGTATGCGGAAATGTAGACATAGCCTGAAAGAAAAGACAATGAGAAGGAAAAAAAAAAAAAAAAAATAGAAGAAGAGAACGAGAATGAGATTTAACTCATGCATGGCTCCTTCATTCAAAGCTCTGCATGTGTCCTGATGAAGGTGAAGGTATCATAAGGTCCTCCAGATGGGATCTGGCGGGAGATTCTCTGTGTATTTCCTATGTCAAATTCTGACCCATTAGCCCAGTGTCCCTGATGGCAGAGAGCTCTGTGCCCGGGAGGAGGAGGTGGGAACGGGGAGGTGACAAAATCTATTTGGGTCAGCAACATCGATCTCAACTCCCGCTGCTCTAGAGGTCAGGAATTTCAGTGCGGAGAGAAGAACGCTGCTTTTTTTTTTTGGTATCTCAGACTGTAAACTCACACTCTACTCACCGAACATCACATAACATGACAAGAGAAATCAAAACAGCAAGCTCTGATCTGATTGGTTAGCTGGGAAACTTATCAGGGAAGTCGTGAAGGTTATGCACCAAGGTACTTTAAAAGGTATTAAAACATGGTTGTTTATAAGTGCACAAACTAACAAAAAATGCTACTACGCATTTTGGACGTGTACGTGAATTTCAGTACCATCTCAAAGTACCATAGTATTAACACGATCCTATCGTGCAACATTCAGAAGAGTATCTATCTATCTACCTAGGGGCGTAAATTTCATCTAACAGTTTGGGGGACAATAAACAAAATTTCTTAAGAGCAATTTTTGAAGGGGACACAAATAATACAGCCCAAATTTATGTCCGTTTTTCTTTTCTCTGTCATTTTATCTGGCCAACAACACAAAGCGATAGTTGTTTAAATACGAGTTAGGTTCATAGGTTCACCACGTGGTCATATTATAATTATTAAATTATCTTGCGTCCTCCATATAGTATTTTAGGTTTCGTTTGGGACAGAGAACTTAGTCTCTTAGCCTACTATATTCAACTGCAGCAAGCCCACTGATCTGCCACTTAACATCATACTGAGCAAAACCCAACACAACGGTAGATGTACAATATTAGCCTAATATCAATTCACACATAGGCTTATCGCCGTGTTATTTTGGCGGTTTGTCGTGTTTTCCCAAATGAAATGGTGAAGAAAGCTCTGAAGTGACTTAAGTTCATGTAACACAGTAAACACCACGTGTGTTTGAGTTTGTGTAGTAGACGAAACAACGCCATTCATTCACACAGAGACACGCAGAACATGCAGACTTATAAGCAACATGCTTTGGCTGTTGTCGCATTCATTTCTACTATGTGAAAGCCTTAAAATCTCTGCTATGGGTGAAACTCATGTATTAGTCTATCTGTTTGTCTGTCGTCTAGGTTTTTTGAACTGTTTTCAAAACTTAAATTACAGTCATATGAATTTCTTTTCTGAATATCAATGAATTTTAATTCTACTTCCTTACATTAAAATTCAAATTGTAGTTCTGTATCCTGTTTACAACCAAAATTCCAGTTCTGACAGGAGTGAAACCTTGGCATCAACTGAAGTAACAGGTGGATGTTTGCGGCTCTAAGGAAACTCGTTTTGTACTCATACAGAAGCTAGTGTGCGTGAGTTGTAATGAAGAGTGACTGTTAGACATGCTGAGGGTGAAAAGAAAGCTGTTTGTGCAGGTCAGATGAAAGTGTCAAGGAGGAGAGGCCTTGGTGAAGGGCGGCCTCTCCAAACGCCTGTCAGACCCTCTCAGACCAGCCGCCACGGGCAGTAAATGGGCCTGATCCGCAGGCATTGTGCGTGAGCGCATCGCCTGTCTGCGCTGAGAGGAACAGGAGAGAAACTGAGGAGACAGACAGACGGGGAAGGGGAGGGAATTAGATCCATGGTTTGTAGCCTTCATTGCGTCTCCGACAGGCATGTTCCGGCTCAGAGACGCTGGCTAATCCTCACCTCTCCCGCTCACTGTAAAACGACATCTCGCTTCAGTTTCAAACACCGCAACTCACCGCAAAAGCACACACCACTCAATGGACCTCCCATAGCTCATTTAACATCAAACTTCCAGCACAACATTCCCAGGAGCAAAAAAACCACAAAAGCCCATTTTTGATCAGTTAGAAGAGCATTTTTCTTTGTGCTACAGATCCGTCTGCTTTTTAACACTTACAGCTTATCTTGAGGGTATATTATATATATATATATATATATATATATATATATACACACACACATACATGCATATATATATACACACACACACACTATGGGGTCAGTAAGGGGTCGGTAAGATTTTTTTTTTTTTCAGCAAGAATACATTAAATTAATCAAAAGTCACAGTAAAGACACTTATAATGTTACAAAAGATTTCTATTTCTGATAAATGTTTTCTGTTCATCAAATAACAAAGGTTTCTACAAAAATATGAAGCAGCACAACTGTTTTCAACAACGATAATAATCAGAAATGTTTCTTGAGCATCAAATCAGCATATTAGAATGATTTCTGAAGGATCATGTGACACTGAAGACTGGAGTAATGATGCTGAAAATTCAGCTTTGATCACAGGAATAAATTACATTTTAAAATATATTTACATAAATAGCCGTGATTTTAAATTGTAATATTTTACAATATTACTGTTTTTACTGTATTTTTAATCAAATACATGCAGTCTTGGTGAGCAGAAGAGACTTTTGAAGACTTTTTGAACATTTGAAGTATTTAAAGTTACAAATTGTGTATTTAATTATATTAATATTAATAATAACTAAAACTATTTGTCTTCCAAGTACAATTATCATTATACTAAGTACATAAATAAATATTACTATCATTTTTGCTGTTGCTGTCTTTTAAACAGTAATATTTGTACAATCTTTAGTTTTAATATTAAGACATGAGATGTTTGCGATTGTGCACAGGGAATATGAGGAAGCCAAGAGTTTGTGATTAGACATACGGTTACTTGACCTTCTCTTACACTGAATGGAGCACAGACGTCCAACTCTTAACCTGTTATACAGCACTGCATCTTTACTGTATCACGCTACAGTAAGAGAAGACGATGAAGAAGCTGCCAAGGCCAGAAAAGAGCTGCTTTCAGGAGCAGCTGGCAAAGCACAGACGCTCACGCAGAAGACCTCCGACTGGCAGACACTCAACACAACACTCCAGCCTGAGCGAGAGAGAGAGAGAAACACACACACACACACACGTTCAGGCCCGAGTACACAATGGCTTTCATCTTCTCAATGAATGAAGCAGCTTGAAGCGTTTCAAAGGCAGACACATTCACCTGCTCGTGTTCAAGTAGCTCGGGCCCAGAAACTGAGAGCGAATGGAAAGCATGAAGACTAAACAGTCTTGACCCACTATGGTAAACCAGAGAACAGCATCACGACGGATGAATCATTTCTGAGAAACCATAAACGGTTCCCGGGTTTACAGGGAATGCCTGTAAAATTCTGAATTAATTCATAAATAGAATTGTGGTTGTAAACAGAAAACAGATTAGCAATTCAAATTTGAGGATAGATAGATAGATAGATAGATAGAATCATTTCTGAGAAACCGTAAACGACGTGATCGCCAAATGACAATTAACACGCCAATAAGTTTTCCCTCCATCATGGAGGACAATAAAACGCTCCTCTTGGTTCTTTGCGGACTAAACGCACAGCAGGGAAACTACAGGTGATAAAAAGCAAATCAAAGTATTCCAGTAAAAGCGGCAACGCAATGGCGTAGAGCGAGCCAGACAAGATTTATCCCTTCACGGCCTTTTGACACTAAATTAAACTGTTGAGTCCATTCCCTGTGCCAGCTAGTTATCTTTCTGGGCTAATTTAACACTATAATTTACGTTCCATATAAAATACGTCCCGATATGGCGCTGTCGAGGCAGTACATCATTCTCGCCAAGCGCTCTGGTTTCGGCGAAAAGGACGGAATTAGATCATATTCATGATGCAATTAAACACTTCAGTGGGAATCAATGTAAAACTGATGAGCCCTGAAAACAATGCATATGGCAGGGAACATTAGAACGCATTACCTTCCGCTGGAAACCCTCGGCAGATGCAATTTAAACCCCTCCAACACTCTCGGCTGCCGTCGCCACAGCCTCATAACGCGCAGCCATAATAAATGAATTTTTCACAAAATTATTCAACTACTAAATTGCCCATGGTAACTGAATATCAGATGAAAGTGATGTGAATTATTAAGAAGAGATACTGTTTGTTCTTACCCAGAGTATAATAATCGCACAAATGAGGGAGAGAGAGAAAGAGAGAGAGAAAGAGAGAGAGAGAGAAAGAGAGAGAGGTGTACAGGCAGAGTTCTTCATAATAAACACCACCAGTCATGTCGAGCCGTAAAGGAAGTTGGTCTGTGACTGTAGTCACCTGCTGTGATGATGGCATTGACCATTTCCCAGTGGGATGAAGTGCAGGATTGTGGGCGGACTTGTTGAACTACAGCAAATTATCAAGCGGTTTTGACCTTCTTTCGTAGGCCCAATGTTAAAATGCAATTGTAATATCTAATGTAACATGAACAAAAAGTACAGTGGCAGCAACTTCATATCAGATATATGATACATACCATTGACAATACAGATACTAATGTCTATGAGTGGAGATCATAATCTATGAGTGGAGATCAATAAAACTAAACTAACAAAATTTCATTCTAAATGCATTGTCATTGATCTTATTGTGAATGACTCTTTCATGCACGTTTTATTTTTTGAATTGTTTAATCTTGTAATTTTTTAATCAAAATAACTCACATATTCATATAATAATAGAATAACATATTCATTTTATTAGTACCCTTACAGAAATCTTACCCATTTCTTATCGATTGCATTTATGTATGACTGACAAATCTATATCACATTAGTTTATGGTAAACCCGAGTAAGGCATATGGATGAAAATTTTATATGCAATTCAAATACATAAATCTTAAATTTAGACCTAAATACTTTGAGTGTATTAGTGTCCACAGACTCCACACCAAGGTACAATACCGTTCTGTTTATTACAAGCATACGCTGCAGTTATGTCATCTGCCGCTTTACAGTAAATGCTCAAGCTCTTTAAAGTCAGATTCTGTCAGACAGAAGAGAGATTCTGTTTTTATCGTTCATCAGCTGGAAAATATTGTTCTGAAAGTGATTCCAAAGAAACAGTTATTGTTACAGTGTCGTTATTGTTATATTTTTGGTGTGGACTTTCCATATTCTCACAGAATGAGAAAGATTGTTAAAGGTTAAATGTTATAGTTTATCTTTATAGTTTTAGTTTTTTGTACGAACAGGCCTTTACGCTCCGATGCATGTCACAATACAGAAGAAATTATTTGTCGCTATTTCGGTTTCATTACGACTTTGAATAGGCTTTCTAGCATTAATATTAGGCTATTATAACAACATTTTATTTAAGGACAGACTGTTTCGCAAAGTCACATTGGCAACACTTTAGTATAGGGAACACATATTCACTAATAACTATGACTTTTCCCTCAATAAACTCCTAATTTACAGCTTATTAATAGGTAGTTTTTGTAGCGTTTAAGTTTAGGTATTGGTTAAGATTAAGAATGTAGAATAAGGTCATGCAGAGTAAGGCATTAATATGTGCTTTATAAGTACTAATCAACAGCCAATATTCTAGTAATATGCATGCTAATAAGCAACTAGTTAAAAGACCCTAAAATAAAGTGTTACCGTCACATTTTGATTGGCACATTTGACACATTAACCTACAAACCCACGTCATAAAAAATGCAGCTCTATACTGAGTTAGCTAAAGGTATGATGAAATATACAATTTGTCCCGGGAACTTTTTTCCCCCCATACCTGTTGCTGTCTGCATTTCCATCACAGTCTAAAGTGCCGTGAAGATTACACAAATTAGTCCGGTGACGTAGGACTGCGCGTGACTTTCCAGTTCCAGCTGGATTTTGTCCTCCGCATATAAGTTTAATAAAGCCTGAACCTCGTCGTCGGTCCATCGCTCATTTGTTGATTCGAATAGCAAACAACTCTTACTGCACGCACCGCAACAGACTTTTAAAAATGGTGGTTGAAATAAAATGCTGCGTGGAGTCAACCAATCAAAATGCCGCGTGAACTCGACCAATCAGCATGTTCAGCGGCCAAGTCCCACCCCCGAAAGTTCCTGAACTTTTGAAAAAGTACTACCTCGTGAGCAGGGACTTTCTGAGGGGGACATTTTTACCCAGAACTTATAGACCCTGGTTCCTGTGGTGGAAACACAGAGTACCACCCCAAAGTCCCTAGTTCCTGGGGAAATTTCCTGCAGTGGAAACGCAGCTTTAGTTGAATATCTCATTGTATTGTTAGTTTATCACCGGCTGCAGTTCAGGCTGTTCTAACTTACCATAAAATTATGCATCTGTTAAACAGGTCGCAATAAGTGTGTTACGTGTTAGTGAAGCGGAAGTAATGAGTGTGTGTTTTATAGTAAAGCAGACACAAATAATTACTTTTGGTGGTATCATGGTAACCTGTCTGTATTCATGGTAAAACCACTGAAATTGTGTATCTAAGACGTACTTATATCAGGTTGTCTAAAACGTGTTTATTTCATGGATATTGGTAAGTCAAATTTTCAAATATGTTGGCCTAGGCAATTTTCCTTAATATTATTCAATTCTCTGCCATCTGTATTTACTAAGCAACTTTTAGTTTTATAGTTGTTGTAGCAATAGGTTTGTTTACGGTCCAACAAATACGTGAATGGGCCATATATGTTTTTCTAGCTGGGGATACTTGTGTTACGTCACCGCCCCTTTTTGTTACTTCATATGCCTTCTCTTCAGTGCTCTGCTGGCACTGGACAATGATTTATATAACCACATACCATGGTATTTACAGGGCGATACCATGTTAAAGGAACACTCCACTTTTTTTGGAGTCAAGTTTTAAATAGGAAAAATATCGAAACTCTTTGGTCATTTTTGAGCGAGATGCTAACGGTCTAATCAGATTCAATGAACTATGCTAAGCTATGCTAAAAGTGGTACCAGCAGACCCGGAGATCGGCTGAATGGATTCGAAAAAAGTAAAACTCAACTGTTTAACTCTAGGGGAGTTGGAAAATGAGCCTATTTTCAAAAAAAGTGGAGTGTTCCTTTAATACCATGGTACATGTCCAAAAAAAAAAATAAATAAAAATTTTTTATCAGTCAGGATAAGATTTTTGGTGGGGACCATTTATTCCAACAAATTTATCACCACAGGTTTTTGGGATAATTTAGGAGCTATTTTAAAATTTTCTTTCCATCACATATCGAACATAAATGAAAACTAAATGTGACTGAATTGTGCAAGAGAGTATTGTCATTCTCGAGAGACACATGTACAAGTTAACCAGCTGAAAATGTGTATAAAAATGGACAGAGGGTGCTTTTTGGAGCAATTAAGCATAATTTCTGACAATGTGAGTTTCTCCCTCTTGAAATGGTAATTACACTTAATAATGCTTTAATCCGTCCATCACGGACGAGGTGAAAGGGAGGGGTCACGCTAAAGTGCTCCAGGGTCACACAGTGTCAGGACAAAAGCTAGAGGTCGCACAACACCACGACAACCGGCCCATCACGTATACACACACACACACACATATTACTGCTGGGAAATAGCTCAGGACACACAGACCACAAACACACACTCACTCTCTGTTCTGTTATAAGTCTCAAAATACACTACAGAAGAGAGGAGAGAGAGAGAAAATGTGATGTAAACATTTTAGAACAGCATTTCACATTAAATTTAAACAGAAATTTAAACTGGGTTGTGACCAACTAAAGTCTTTTTATAAGAAACAGACAAGTCCTTTACTATGTTCCTCAACAACTTCCTGTTTCAACAGGAAATGTGTCAAATCCAAGGGGTTGAGGTTTAGCTGGTTAGTATGGCTCAGTTAGCCCCTGCTGGCAGATGTTGTTACAACACCAACTGGCTGCAAAAAGGCCATTTTTATGGCCATTCAAAAGTTGCAAGATATTCTGACAAAGTAAAATGTGTTGCCGGCATCATAAACCAAAACATAAAAGCTTCCAAATAAATTGTTTTTATGAGCAGGTTATTTTAATTGATCAGTCAAAATCTAATGATTAAATCAATTGGTTACTTAATTAAAATCTGACTTGATTACGCACTGAATGTTGGTTATATGTAGATGTGTATAGAAAATTTTAATTTAAATTAAAAATATTTTTAATTAAAATAAATAAATTTACAATATTTTATGTTAAAGTACTGATGGTATAATATAATAATAATAATGTTATGGTAAAATAATAATATTAATAAAATTAATAAAAAAATATATTTTAATTGAAAATAAATGATGCAATTTACAATATATTATTAATGCAAAAAAAAAAAAAAAATCTGTAGGGAAAACATCATGGTTTTATCACCTGATACCATCATAGCACCAATGCAGTACTTTTTTGTTAGTGGAAGAGTCAATTTTTTGAGGGATTACGATATATTCCCCACTTAATTCCATTATAACTTCGCTTAATCTAATATGGACGTGTGTGACAGAGAGCAAGGTTTCTAAATGACTCCCAGCAGCTCGAGCGAACATGAGAGTAATGCTAACACAAAAACAAACAAATGATACCTTTGTACCCCATGTCATTTGTACTCCATGCAGGAAGAGAGAGAGAGAGAGAGAGACTCACACGTGAACCATCTCTCTCTGTGACCACTTCACCGGCAAAATGAAGAGGAAAGACAACAAATCACTCTCAAATCTGCTGCTGTTGTTCCACAGCCTATCAACGCTTCTCTCCCGCCTGGCCACGTCAATACTGAAGAGTGATGGCCGTTTGCTATATGATTGCCTTTTTTATTTTCTCTCCCTCGCTCACCTTTCTCTTCGCCCTTTTCTATTCTTCCTCTCACCGCCTAATCAGTACGGCGGGCCGAAACAAAAGAGGGATTGTCTCTTTAACTGAGAGCAGCACTGTATCACAGCTTTCTTCCCCATTTCCCCGCTTTATTAGCAGCGCAGCGGACCACTGTTTATACTAGTGGGTATTCCGTGTTTGCTGGAACAATTACAGTATGACAAATGGTCCATCAACGCCATCTATCAGAGGGCGCTTGACAGGAATCCTATACGCAGGGCGGCCATTCGTCCCCTGCTTGCCTTCTCCTGGGCACCATGCTTCAGTATCCATGACAACACGCAAGCCGCTTGCCGTGTGCGGTGCTCCTTGATGAGAGATGGCACCCAAGAGCAGCTCTGGAAATTAGCCTTTGACACCCCACCCCCCAAATGCGCTCTCAGAAACATCCCAACCCCCCAGAGCCTGCGCGCACGCAAAAAATGGTGCCGTGACCCGGACGGCTTCGCCCCACCCCCAGCCTGGATAATCACCGGACCCAAACGCGAACGCACACACACCTCGAGATCTCGCCGGCGCAGCTTATCTGAGCAACTAGAGCATGCACAAGATGGCTGATCTCCACTCCTGATATCCCATTATCCTCAGCAAATGTAAATACAATCGCCCTCGTCCCGCAGATCGCGCTTCAGCCCCGGAAAACAAGATTGACATTTCATTGAGCGGCCTTTTGCGCTCTATATTAAACACAGGAAAGTATTTGCTTTGCAGCCAGGTTTGCAGTTGTTCATTATGCCTCACCTTTTGGCTTATTGATAGAGGGAACTCTGGGGTATTGGGAAGGAACTAAATTGCTTGGTGCGGAATAGATAATACGGCTTTAATAAAGCGCTGAAATTCAGGGGTTCGAATCTTTTGAACATCATGCCAGACTGTGGGAAACCAAAAACAAAAGTGGGAGACGCAACAGAAGGATCAATATTTGGGAGGCAGACAGAGGTGGCTGTAGCAGACGAAGGGGGTCAGAGTTTGACCTCCTGGATGACCTTTGTCTGGTCTGAAACAAATACTGTGGGAGACGGCTAAAAAATATAATGCAGGTCACTGACATCTCACTTATTGTCTGTCATGAACGATCGCACATCTGCTTTTGCACAAGCTGCGGCTCATGATAAGATAAATGAAGCAAATTCAGTCTATTTAAAAATAAGGTACTTGTCAAGTAAATGTTCGTTCATGAAAAATAAAAAATAAACATTAAATAGTTTTTTCTTAAGTGTTTAAAAAGTCATTCTAGTTTTAAACACCAATTATAAAACCAATGAAAAAAGTCTTTTTTTATTTTAAGCGTTTAAAAACATTAGGGAAATTGTGTACTACACTTTTGCATAAGAATTAATTTGGTTGTACACAAAATAATACCAAGAAAGCAGTCTGATTCACAAACAAATGATTCTTATGAACCAGTTTTCTTCAGTGAATCAAAAACATAAGACACAAACTGTGTGGTCGGATTCACAAACAAGTGACTCTTTTAAACCATGAGTCATAAATCAAAAGAGTCTAAAGACTCATGAGCAATTACCAAATCAACATCTTTCCATTTCTCGCAGTAATGAAATATTTGAATAAATTACAGGATGGACGGTAATTTGAATATATTACAGGGTAGAAATATGTGCACAGCATCCATCATGTCATGTATTCAAATATTTAATTACTGCAAGTAATCATAACTTTTTGCACATATGTGTGTGTGTATATTTATTTTTTTAATGGTATGTCAGTATGAAGACTATCTACATGGGAGTGTAAAGTAACAAAAATAAATAACTAAAGTCGTACAAAAACATATAAGACAATTAAGATTAATAAAAGACAAAAATGCTAAAATACATTCAGGTGATACTTTTTAATGCATCACTTAAACATTGTCCATTTACATGAAAAACTAATAAATAAATTTACAGAAAAAGCTGAAAGACAATCTTTCATACGTAAGCTAAATGGATACTGAATCTCAAAAATATCCAAACATATCAGAAAACAAATCAAGTGTAGCATGTATACTGCACAAGAGATGTAATGCTCTCTTACTAAAGTCATAAAACAGTATGCTGACCTGCCGAGTTGAGTAACTCATTTTAGTAGTGCGGCCTGAGCTTAAATGCAAAATGTCAACAGCTATAACCTGCCTGTGCCACCGGCGCCCACATTGATGTGGCAGAGCCTCTTTCTGCCAGTTGGAAAGCCAGCAGTTTTGCAGAGACTTGGAGTCCTTAATTATCCCTCGACTTAGTCTAATTCAATCAACACAATTTCAATCTGCCAGCAAACAGGCAAAAACACTCCCGTCCCCTCCAGTACAGAGTCTGAAATATACACAAAGAGGAAGTCAAGCTCAGGGAACAGATGAAAACTAGATGCCACATAATCTCACTGCTTAAATCACATCTTTATGACTGATTATGAATGAACAGAAGCCTAGAACTGAGCTGTTCACATGCTGCTCTCTCGTACAAAAACGTACTATGGCATTAAAATATACCATGTAAAAACCATGGTAATACTACTGTTTAACTATGCAAAGTAAAAAAAAAGTGGAAAGTGCATATAGCTTTCTTCAGCACTCTCAAAATTATTAAAAATCTATATAATATTACATATATATAAATAAAATTAAAATTAAATATATATAAAATATTATTTGTTAAAATAAAATAAATATACAAAATATTAAAAATCTTATATATTATATATTTTAATATTTTTGCATATATATATATTTTTTAAATGGTATATTATATATATATATATTTTTTTTTTTAAATATGCATGTAATATATAAATATATGAAACAGGAGAAAATATAACAAAAATATAAAAATATATATAATAAAAAGTTAAATACATTTTGCGTTATACATATATATTATATAAAAATAAAATATATGTACAAAAATATTAAAATCTATGTAATATAATAAATATTATATAAAATTTAATATATAATAGATATAAATAATTACATATATAATTACACATATATATTTCACTGCTTTGCTTTAAGTAAATAAATAAAATGTGAAACAACGTGAAACAATATGAATATTACTATGAGACCTCACAGACATCACAAAGTTGTTTTAGAATAAACCTATAAAATATAGTCCAGTGCAACCTTTAAAATTCAGACTGAACAGTTTCTGATCATTGATCAAGATCAATGAAGAAAAAGAATCATTGATTTGACCCAGCAACCCTCATGACGGCGGACTTGACCTGACCTTAAACATTCTCCCGGGGATCCTGATGCATCCCAACACGCGTGGACACAGACACACGGACAGCGAGCAGCATAAGCCTTCATTTAAAGGTCATTAGGTTTTAATTGCACGGCTAATTCCCTGTGAGGAACGGAAGCGGCGTGTCTGTGGGAAGGCCGGACAGGGTTGAGGAGAAGTTAAACCATCATGAATTGAGCTCTTAAAAACCCAGAAAGCCATCAGAGCAGAGGACCACCCCCATTCAAACAGCATCCCACTCAACGCTCGCACCACGTTATTAGATTTAATAAGCTCAAATAGCAGCCCGGCCCCACGCGTCATTATACAGCCGTTACTTTCTTGCCGACTGCCAAGACTGTTTTGCGCCGGCTTCAGACTGCCAGAGCCAACAATCGCAGATTAGTGAAGCCCTTCTCCCATTTCAACAGAGGTTAATAAAAAGCGACAGGGCTAAGTCTGCTCTGATTAACTATGCTGAGAGATATTAGCGCAGTTTGTTACATCAGATCATTATTGGATTAAACGGCGCGCACGCTCGCACAACAATGAAATTTTCATTTTCCATTTACAAGATGTACACACAAAGCCGGCTGGGAGTACACTTGTCAGAACAAAGAGGGTATTATTTTTTCCTCTTTTTCAAAGTGACTAAATCTCAATGTGATACTACTGCCTGACGACGATCCATCCTGTGACGTTCTCGGGTCAAACGCTTACTGTAATTGTTTTCACGAAAACAAAAAGCAAAGATTAGTAAACCATTTGCAGCAATTACCCTCAGCGAACACCTTTCGATTGCAACCGTGCACGGATCCGTAAAGGTTTAGGGAGCAAAAAAACCCACCAGTTTAGATGAGTTAAATGTGTCAGGTTGTGGAGAGCGTGTTTTTAGATTTGGCCTTTTGCTCACAACTTAATGCAGATCATGCTTCACCCTTAACCCTGAACTTAAACCTGACCTAAACCCTATCCTTGGACCTTAATCAACCTACTATTGAAGCTAGTTTCTTTCTATGCAGATTAAAGAGTTGCTTGGGAAAAATCAATGGAGGTCAGTGGAGAAGAGAAGTTATTTCAGCACTGTGTTTATAAGCTTATCATTAGGCCTAATGAGAACAACAACATGAACAGATTAGAAAGTCTATATTTCAGAGGAAAGACAATTAAGCTATATCTGAGGACGTCGCCATGTGGGACACGCTTACGAAAGTTGAGCGTTTACTTCAATATGAAGCATTTGTGATACTAAGAGAGCGCAAATGATTGCATCTAAATCAAGCATCACTATTACTTTTACTCTCACTTTACTAAGTGATCAGATTAACAAGTAACAACTAGCATCCCACACCCTAGAGAGCAGAATATCACAGGCTCTTTTGCCAGTAAGAAACCACCTAACAACCAACCTGAAAACCCAAGCAACCACCTACAATGCCCTAGAAATCACCCAGAAGTCCATCCCAGTAACTTTTAATTATTTTTTCATTATGGTTTAAGGGATGTTTTAACACAATATACACCCACGTGCAATATATAAAAAATTTAACTTTCAGCAAGTTGCAACATTTCTGATTTTCATTTAGTTTAACTTACTGTAATAAAATAAACTTTTTTAAAAAAATTAAAAAAATACTACAACGTTAAAATTAAAATGAGAAATATAAAAACTAGAATCTAATTCCAAATATTAATTTAAAAAAAACAAACAAAAAAAAAAAACTAAAATACTATCTCAATACTAAAATAACACTAAATCAAGGTAAGCAAGATAAGTCTGTTTTCCTTGCCAGACGTTGAATTGGTGTCTCTTTTGAGTCAATGACAGATCTAATTAGGATCAACACAGATATGAGTTTGAACTCCTTTACTGAAACCAATCAAGCCTTTACTTTAAGTTATTTTAAGAATATAACATAAAAACCCAATGAAAGCTGGTTTTGTCTGATGTACTGTGACAGTGTTCTATTTTTAAAAAGTGGTGAGGTGCGCGTCACGCTTAACACTAGATACCGGTAAGTTCTAGTGTAAAATCGCGAACCTGACTCTCAATCTCTTCCATTCCAGAAAGGAGATCCCCAAGCTTAATGTTGCACCAGGAACGACCCCAAAAATAAAATTGTGACCCTGATTGGATTGGACCAGTATATGGACATTCTGGAGTATACTTTGCAGTTTCATCATGCAGAAGCCAAGCTGTTTTGTTTCCTTGGATGCAGGCTGGTGTCTTACCGAAAGCCATCAGAGGCAGACGGTTGGTGATAACTCCACTACATTAAAGGGATAGTTCACCCAAAAATGAAAATTATCCCATGATTTACTCACCCTCAAGCCATCCTAGGTGTATATAACTATCTTCTTTCAGACAAACACAATCGGACTTACATTAAAAAATATCCTTACTCTTCCAAGCTTTATAATGGCAGTGAATGGCCCGAAAAAGCACATCCATCCATCATAAAAGTAATCCATAAGACTCCAGGGGGTTAATAAAGGCCTTCTGAAGTGAAGCGATGGGTTTTTGTAAGAAATATATCCATATTTAAAACTTTATAATCTAAAATAACTAGCTTCCGGCAGTTGGCCTACGCCAAATCGACTTCTGACGCAACGTAGGATGTTGGACGCCTCTTGCGGTTCAAACAAACAGGGATGGGCAACAAACTCAAGCTCCTCTTCTCTTATATCAAAATCTTCTGATATTTCTCTTTAAAAATTATCGTTTAGACTTCTAATTCGTGAACGGTGTCTTGTTTTGCTCTATCCTCTGCGCTTCCGCATTCATCATTGCGTCATGCGTCAGGTCAAAAGTTACTCTTTTCTTAAGTCGATTTGCGTAGGCCGTCTGCCGGAAGATAGTTATTTTAGTTTATAAAGTTTTAAATATGGATATTATTCTTACAAAAACCCATCGCTTCGATTCAGAAGGCCTTTATTAACCCCCTGGAGCCGTATGGATTACTTTTATGATGGAAGGATGCACTTTTTTGGGCTTCGAAATCGTGAGCGCCATTCACTACCATTATAAAGCTTGGAAGAGTAAGGATATTTTTTAATATAACTCCAGTTGTGTTTGTCTGAAAGACGATAGTCATATACACATGGCTTGAGGGTGAGTAAATCATGGAATAATTTTTGGGTGAACTGTCTCTTTAAGGGGTCAGAGGACTCCACTCCTTTCAGGGGACAATAAAGTATACTACTACTACTACTACTACTACTACTCCACTGAGAAGCCATCAGAGGAAGAAAGCGTTGGTATAAGCCTGGAAGTTGCTACTAGTGTGTCTCATGAACCAAAGCTCTCTGACTCTTCCATTCAAACAGGGGCGCCCGAATTTAGAGATTCAGGCAGTTAGAGCCACTGTTTGTCTGACTAATTGCACTTTATCTTATATATGTAACCTTTTTATTTCTTTAATTCTTTTTATAACTTTTATTTAATCATTTTTAATGATGCCAGGATCACTCAGTAACACCCTGTTTTTCCCCTACACATCCGTCAATTAGCACATGTACCTGTTTCAAGCCTTTCGCCGTATTATGCCAGCGATCAGCTGTCCAACTGAGGCAGAAATATTAACTTTTGCTTCAGCCGCTCCACTCATTTCACCCTCTAAAGAGAGAGGTCTGTCCCTACGAGAGCCAAACCTGCTTCCAACTGCAGAAGAAAGAGTGGGCTTCAATTAGTGTGTCTCTTGGGGTCCCCACCGTCCCATTACCCGCCATAAATCCTGATGCTTTACGATTAGGTGCATAAAATGAGTCATCCATCTGGACAGTAAATAAAAGCTTGTCAGTGGCCTGACGCCAAGCCTGATCACAGCTTCCTGTGAAACTCACCTCTATATGTGGACAGTCAGACATCAGCACCACCAAAACAAGGCTAAAACTGTCCAGCAGAGACACACGATCACACGCTTGCTTGTTAACAATATATGTACCATTCAGAATGCTACACATAGTATATATATATAAAATAAATATACACAATACACACATATATTATGTAAACACAAACTTTTATTTCGGATGCAATTAATCGTGATTAATCGTTTGGCAGCACATAAAAATCTTAAATATTCCTTGGAAAATTTACCTTGGAAAATAACTGGAATAATGAACTACAAAAAATTATTAAAACTGAAATAAACATCAAGATATATAGAGATATTTAAAAAAACAAACAAAAAAAAAAACAACCTAATAAAATAAATGATAAAAGCACAAACAAAATTACTAAAACAAACTAAAATTTGAATACATACTATAGTAGTATATAAAATAGCACTAAAATATCACTGACTGAAATTCATATACTGTGACCAACTGCAATAACTTTAAAGGGTTAGTTCACCCAAACATGAAAATAATGTCATTTATTACTCACCCTCATGCCGTTCCACACCTGTAAGACAAATTAAGATATTTTTGATAAAATCCGTGGCTCACAGGCCTGCATTGACAGCAAGATAATTAACACTTTCAATGCCCAGAAAGTTACTAAAGACGTATTTAACACAGTTCATGTGACTACAGTGGTTCAACCTTAATGTTATGAGGCGATGAGAATACTTTTTGTGCGCCAAAAAAACGACTTTATTCAACAATATCTAGTGATGGGCGATTTAGGAAGCTTTACAAATCTTTTGTTTTGAATCAGTAGTTCGGAGCGTGTATCAAACTGCCAAAGTCACGTGATTTCAGTAAACGAGCCTTCGTTACGTCATAAGTGTTTCGAAATTTCAGTTTGATACATGCTCTGAACCACTGATTCGAAACAAAAGATTCGTAAAGCTTCGAAGCTTCATGAAGCAGTGTTTTGAAATCGCCCATCACTAGATATTGTCGAATAAAGTCGTTATTTTGTTTTTTGGTGCACAAAAATTATTCTCGTCGCTTCATAACATTAAGGTTGAACCACTGTAGTCACATGAACTGTTTTAAATATGTCTTTAGTAGCTTTCTGGGCACTGAAAGTGTTAATTGTCTTCCTCTCAATGGAGGCCTCACGGAGTTATCGTATTTTATGAAAAATATCTTAATTTGTGTTCTGAAGATGAACGAAGGTCTTACGGGTGTGTAACGACATGAGGGTGAGTAATTAATGACAGAATTTAAATTTTTGGCTGAACTGACCCTTTAAATTTTGACTAGTAAAGGACAGTTTGTTAAGACAAACTTGGGATTATGGGAATTTTTCCTAAAAAAAAATATCTAAAATGCTTTTATAGACCCTATAAAAAGATCTATTTGAAATGACACCTAAATTATAGAAATTTCCATATTCATTACATTTATGGACCTGGGTGGAAGAACATTTCAATTCCTAGTATTCCATTACCTTGTTGTGGCCAATTAATTTCAAATTCACACTCATGAACTGAAAGGGAGATTCTTAAAATTCTGAATGCACAGGATTTCAATGGAGTGATCCAAGAGATTTGAAATCACTCGACCACTAGAACAGACAAACAAGAGAGTTGTGTGAAAACGACTTAACATTTGTCTGTTCCTCTTGCATGGCTTCAAAAGACTTTGAATATAGTCATATGGATATTTTTATAGTGTATTTTTTGTCCTTTTAGGAGCTGAACAGCTTCTATAATCACCATTCACACTTTTTCCAATGAGCGGCATTTTTTGTTGAACAAAAATAAATGGCATGAAGTCGCATGAGCATGACAGAAATTACATTTGGATGAACTATTCCTTCAATGGTGCGAATGCCCAAAGTATGTTAGGTATGAATACTTCCCGTTCTCTTTTACAAGGCACGTCTCACGCTCGCTTAGATTTCATGCACAGGGACGGGACAAGTCCTTCAACTGAGATGCAATCATACCCATCAGCCACTGAACAAATGAAGACAAATATTTCAAGAACTTAATCTGGGTGTTATGACTCAAAAATATTCGCTCTTGTGCGGCAGACTTGTGCATTTAATATAAAAAATAAAAAAAACCTTTCAACTCTTTGTTTGCTTGCCTTTATCTTTTTAACATGATGCAACATCAAGGAACGAGGAGTCAATCAGGAAACGAGCAGCTTCAGGCCTGCAGTGTGTGACTGCCAGAGGCCAGGGGCCGCTGGAAACCTCACCGTAGGGGCCGCGCGACTCACGATAGACACTCCCTCGTCTGAACGAGATAATAAATGCTGCCGATTTGTTTGCGCTGGTCTGAAATGACTCCCTGAATGACTGCAGTGCATATCAAACAGAACGAAACCAAACACAGCAGTGGGATACAACAGGACCAAATGCTAATATCTAGTATCTCGTTCCAATTTATTAAGAGAAACAGAGTGGAGATTGAGAATTATTAAGGACTAGGGGAAACTGAATTAAAGCACATCACAAGCCAGATTCAAACCTACACTGATAGCATGAGCACCACAATGCAATGTCTAGAGCATTTTTCCAACCAGACACCATGATTTGATTGATGAGTTCACCTAAAAATAAATAAATAAACACATTTTGCTATATTTATAGTTTTGTGACTGACATTTTGTGTCATTTATGTCAAATCTGGTGCATTTTAATGCACCTTATTGGAATATATGCAAATTAGCTCAGGTGGGTATGGAATCCATATTTTCAGCGAATAATATGCTTTGTGAGAGAAATTTTATATATTTTCTATATGTCTTTAGATGACACATAATATAGCGCATGAGTCATATAGCGCTTTTTGGTCATTTTTGGAGCTCGACAGCCTCCATTGGCTTTCACTATCATTGCATGGAAATAATCAGTCAGGATATTCTGCAAAACAATTCATTTGAAAAATAATAAAATGAAAAATAATATGAATGGTGACAAAAATATTTTATGGTAAACTACTCCTAAAATAAATAAACAAGCAACTAAATAAATGCATTAATAAATAAAATATTATTAAATAAAAATAAAATGTATTGATATACATGTATTTATAAGTAATAAATCAATAAAAATGTTATTTTTATTTTTTATTGATTTATGACTTTAAAATGTACTGATATAAATGTATTTAGGTCATAAATCAATAAAAATAAAATAAAAAACATTTTTATTGATTTATTACTTATAAATAAAAAAATTCTCAATACATTTATTTATTAATATTTTATTTATTAATGCATTTATTTAGTTGCTTGTTTATTTATATTGCATGTTTATTTATGTGTAAATGTATTTATTTTTAATTGTAATTTTTATTTATTCATTTATAAATAAATGTATTATTTTTAATACATTGTTATTTTATTTTTTATTAATGTAATTACATGGTTATTTTTATTTTGTTTTTTACTTATAAATACATGTATTTTTATTAATACATTTTATTATTTTTTATAAAAATTATTATTACATTTTATACTTTTTAATTACATTGTTATTTTTATTTTAATGTAATTAATGAAATATAAAATGTATTAATAATAACACATTTATTTATAAAAAAATAAATAAAATGTATTAATAAAATACATTAATAGGAAAAAACTAAAAACAATTAAAATAATGTAATTACATTAATAAAAAAATTAATATAAAATGGATTAAAAATAATAAATTTATAAATGAATAAATAAAAATTACAATTAAAAATAAATATAATATAAATAAATAAATAAATAAACAAGACAAAACTATAGAATAAATTTAGTATAAGCTAATGATTATTATATCTGTGTTTGTGTCGCAGGTGACCTACAGAAGGGTCAGCAGAGGGCATCCTCTCCTTCGTGAGCTCACTTTCTATCTTCATTCTGATTGGCTGTTTAAAGTTACAATCAAGCCATACCAAAACTATCAAAGAATCGGACTCAACAGTTCTGAACTCCAACAAACTCCATCCTTGAGTCCCCACACCGACGACTCCTGTTCATCACACTGCTGTCACGTTACATCATGCCTGTCAATGAGAAAAACTGCACTTCCTATTAGCGGCAAGTATTTCGCAGTTGCTCCCAATTTCAAAACACTGTAAAAATCACAGTTGAGGGGACGTATTTATTATTGCTCTGTGCGCGGGGAGGATAGTAGACTGATTTATTGCGCTGCGATGTTAAAAGTAGGACACTTTCACAAGAGGGGGAAGTTCTAAAGAAGAAGTGCGGAGAGCTTATTTGCTATAGGCAAGCAATCAGTGTGGAATTCAAAAGCTAGCCTGGCCTCCAGAGCTCTATAATAAGGGAATGAGATGGGGGGGGGGGGGGTTACCGGCTACACACCACACACACATATAAACACACACACACACACAGACACACGCGCACAAACATTTTCCCATGTGACACCATAAAAGTATCTTGAAAGCAAGGCCAGCTATTGTCTCTTTGTTCCGACATGGCTGTGAACATGTTTTTATGTGTGGTCCGAAATGCGGCGAGTGAAAGCGAGCTTTCAGGAGACCCGAGCAGCTGTGTTGGTCAGCTGAGGTTATATTAACACAAATCCCAAAAGAACTCGGTAAAAGAACAAGATGTTTGACATTTACACACGTCACAAAATACCCAAATGTAATATGCAGCTAGTCAATATACATCTGGTTCCCAATACCTTCTGAACATCTTACTATTAAGTAGCCTGTGTGAAGCTCTTCATCTTTAATAACATGAGATTTTGTCCAAGTGACAGAAAAACTGAGTGCCCATATAACTACAGTAAACTTTATAACCCGTAAGTTGATGAAAACGTAATGCAATGCACTTACGATGCATGTATATCCTAAATTCTCTGAAATGCGATGGTCAAAAACTCCATTTGAGCTTGATTTTGGTAAAATGTTAATAATATAATAACTCATGCAAGTGTCTGACCATATATAAAACCACAATATCAACTTTGACAACATAGTGTTTAATTATTTAAAAAATAGTGTTTTTCCATTTCCTGAAAAGTAGCATTTTTGGAGATACTAGGTTTCCGCCCGACAGCAACGATGTGTTTGATTTATTATTATTTAAATTTTTTAAAAAATTAAATATATTACTCTAGCAATAATAAATGCACTGTACAATAAATAAAAAAAAGAGTATTTATTATTAATAATAATAAGTGTTATTTTTATTTAAATTATAAAAATTAAACAAAATCAAATATATTACTATTGCAATAATGTAGTGAACAAAAAATTAGTATTTAATAATAATAATAATAATAATAATAATTTTTATTTTAAATATAAATTAAACAAATCAATAAATATATTACTATTTAGGGATGCACCGATATAAACAATTTTGGCTGATACCGATAATTCTTGTCATGATCCCAGCCTGTGTTCCCCTGTCTTGTGGACTTTTGTTGTATTTCCTGTCCTAGTGCCATGTTTTGTAGTCCTTTGTAGTTTTTCTTGTTGATTAATTCTCTGATTGTTCCCAGGTGTTTCTTGTTTGCCAATCACCCCTTGTGTATATATACCCCAGTGTTTCTCATGTCCTTTTCTGGTGTTGTCCTACTCGGATGTATTGTGTGCATTTGTTTTAGTTCTTGTTGTTCCCTGTTATGGGTTATCCAGTTCATTGCCTGGATTCTTGTGTTCTCTGCCTGGATTTACCTCTGTTGTTTTGTTTAAATAAACTCTTAAACTGCATCTGGATCCAACGTGCTATCTTCTAAAACTGCCACGTAACAATTCTTTATATATTTGAAAGCCGATAACCGATATATTGGCCGATAAATCTAAATCCAAATTTTTATATAATTTTTGAGAGCCTGATTACAAAAACAAAATTCTTACCATTAAAACCCATGTCCCAAGCACACAATTATAATGTTCTCATTATAATATTATGTAGCCTATATGAGACTTACACTGCACATGTTGCGCTTAACTGTATTTTCCTTCTTGAAGTGATTTCAATCATATTTCAAGCAATTCAAAACCAACAGTGTGAATCTGAAGTGTCTTAGCTAAAGTAAATATATATATATAGGCAAAATTTTCTTATCGGGCCGATAACGATAACATTATAAATGAACATATATCAGCCGATACCGATATTGTGGCCGATATATCGTGCATCCCTATTACTATTGCAAAAATAAACGCACTGTAGAATAAAAAAAGAATATTTAATAATAATAATAATAATAATAATAATAATAATACATATTTATTATTTAAAATATAAATTTAACTATTCATTAAATATATTACTATTGCAACAATAAATGTACTGTAAAATAAAAAAGGAGCATTTAATAATGTCTTAATTTCTTTGCTCTCAAACATTAAACTATAAAGCTTTAATTTTGGCAGAAAATCATATACATATTATACTTTCATATAATTCAGGTTGGAAAATACTGAAATCCATAAAAAAAATCTAATTCCTGTTTATATCTAGTGATACATACAGACTGTTTTCACCCTGCTTTTACACATTTAACTCTTATAAGAGATAATCTGCATTCAGGCCGACATACACACACCAGCGTCCATCTGCATTCACAAACCCACAACTCTAGGAGAATCTCAGAAACAATATTTATGACTTGCTCGTTATTTAAAACATTACAGTTTCCCTGTAGTGCAATAAAAATGTAATAAAGGAACAGACAGAGATTGCTTCAACAAAAAAAAGTTACAGGAAAACTGTCGGAAACTGTCTGTTTCATGTCTCGATCCCATTCCCTTACTCTCTCCGTTGACTCCCTTTGTCAGTTCTCTGCCATCCTACTGTATATAACACAGTCACGGCAAAACCAAAGCGACGACATCCATGCAGAACAAGTGCTGCAGATAAACTCTAAAGGATTTCTGTGAATTTGTGACTCCTGCAGTGAAGTGCAGTTCTCGGCTGTCCGGAGATCTGCATACAGTAAAAAGACAAACAGTCCTGTAAATAAAGACGGCTGTCCGGCAACTGTCTTCCCCGCGACGCCATTATTGACCCTAGTCAGATGCTCCGCTGATTAAAAATTGATCCCTTTGGAAAAATCTAATCAACAGAACAGGATTCTTTCATATGAGGAGGGCACAGCTGCTGACACAAGGGTTGCAGACCTGTTATTAACCCCTGATCCGCCACGCAAACACACGCGCACAAGCTCTCCCTCAAGGCCTCGGCCAGACCGCGGCCCAGACGTCTTGAATTATTCAGGAGACTCTGCGGCCACCTCACCTCAATTTATGCAGGCCACTACTCTTAATGGACCATCCAGGGCCCCCAAAGAACGGTCAGCGGAGGGAAGGGGGCAGTTTGAGCCGTCAGGACCGAGCGACTGGTGGGCTGGCGGGGTGTGAGAACGAATTCATCAGCGAGGTAGTGAGGGTCACCGCGGGTTAATGATGCCACGCGTCTAGACGGCCGCCGCTCTTGGCCTTTGTCCGAGAGGCAGCTGCGGGTGAGACAGGAGGGCTGGGAACACGAGAGCTTCCCACGCCACACAGACTAGTATTATTATGCTTTAAGCACTACACATGATGTTTCCTGTTCGTCACATTTCTTCTAAACAAACAACGTGTGCATCCTAGTGATGCCAGAAAATAAAGGTTGTGATCAAGAGGCTACAGCAGCAGTGCATCACTCATATTAAGAGTGATAGTGTACAATATTATGTCTTGAGGGCAGGAGGCCGCATCTAACATGAATAAATGCCTAAAATTTACATTTCCATCCATGGCGAGTAAGAATACAGATCAATCTTCCCAAATAACAGAGGAAGACTGGACAGATATATAGAGATACTGACAACTACTACAAACTCAAGTGTGACATTGTATATATCAAGATGCATGATAAAATAATGCATAAAAGTATTTGTTTCTTTAAAAAAATATATTACTAACCCCAAACTTTTGAATAGTACACAGTACTTAAATTACTTTTATGTGCAGCAGGGCCATAACCACCATACATATTGAGGGGGACAAGTCCTCCTGAATAATCAGAAATTGTCCCCCCTAATATTTGATATTATTGATGCTGATCTGCTCTGTACTCCATTATGCACCACTCTGTTTGTTGTTAGGATGACAAAAAAAGTTTTAAAAGTTACATTTTTAGGCTGGTCTGCCTCAGCGGTCTAACAACGCTCATCACTGTCAGAATGAGTGAGCTGGCCAATCAAATCAAAGAAGGCGGGGCTTACCGTTCACAGAAGACAAGTACGAATTCCAGTGCGACACTTTCGTTTTAGCAGTGAAAGAGTACATGGCGAGTAAGTAGCTAAACATTTAATATTTGACAAATGCTTTATGACTGAAATATTCAGCAACCAACAGTAGTATCCAGTGATGCAAACTACTCAACATTTTTATGAAATTTCACCGTTTTGAATTGAAAACATGCTATTATTTGATTAATATGATATGATTAATGTTATTCATAACTGAATGTGACGAGACAAGAAACATTTTGCATTTTTGACATTAGACATACAAATAAAAGTGAATAGGCTAGATTTTTTTAAAAGTTTAAATTGATTATTTAATAAGTACAATAGGCCTGGAACTTTTACCGTTCTTATTTCTTTTTCGTTATTCCCTTAAATCCCTTTTAATCTTTTAATTATTTAATTCCTTTTAATAAAAAAAAAAAAATTACCAATACCCCCACCCCCCCACCCCAATTACCAAATCATGGTCCCCCCCAATGTTCAAGACATAGTTAAGGCCTTAATGTGCAGTGAACTCTACCGAACAGAACATCTTGCAAAGAGAAGACAATTTGTGCAATAGTTTCAAATAGACACACAAACTTAACGGTGACAATCAACAACACACCATTAAATTAAAAAAAAGGGCTCTTAACATCACCACACGACATATAACTAACAATGACTAGTGTTAGGGGTAAAGCATTACAAGTAACTTGAGTTACGTAATCAGATTACTTTTAAGTAACTAGTAAAGTAACGAATTACTTTTTCAATTTACAACAAAATATCTGAGTTACTTTTTCAAATTAGTAACGCAAGTTACTTTTTCACATTTATTGACTGACAGCTCTCCTGTCCCCATGTTGAGAGAAATAAAGGTCAGAGGTGTTGAAATGTGAACATGCATTTACTCATCTCACTTGCACGAAAACATTCAGTATTCCTCAATATGAATAAAAACAGTGAAATGCAATCTCAGAATTTTATGCAAACCTGTAATAATTAACTATATTAAATTACACAAATATACTTTATGTATTTAATCTCACTTTATTATCCAATGTCTTTGCTGCTGACCTTCAATGATTAATTCAACCATACTAAAACAAAAATTACTTGATATTAGATTTAGAAATAAGAGTGTTGAACTTCTCCTGTGTCCTATTCTTTTTTAAAGGGGGGGTATCACACACAGTTTCTGCCAATCTCATGTTAATCTTGAGTACATATAGAGTAATACTGCATCCTTCATATCTCCGAAAAGTCTTTAGTTTTATCTATCTTTTATAAATATGATACGCTGTACCGAGTCTTTTCGAAAAAAGCCGAGATCCTAGAGGCGTGCCTGCCGTCAGTGCCGTGGGCAGAGCTAAAGAGTCACGAGCGCGCGCAGCTTTTGCGTAGAGATCATCTGCAAATTGCGACATCATTATAAATAAAAAGGGAACAAAAACATTCGTGTTCTTTACATTTTATGCACTTGCGCGCCGATTGCCAACAAAACAGACATCTGATGCAGCTTTACTCACCACCCGCGATCTGCAAATCCAGTGCCGAACTGGGACTTGTTTACAAAGCATTCATCACAGAACTCCCGGAACAAAGCTGAAAAAGGTAATCTTTCCCTCACAACCAAAAACACACTCCTTTGGTGACAGGAGCTGCGTCTCATTTCGGAGGCTGCGTCCTCCGGAGGTCACATTTGAAGGCTGCATACATCATCAAGGATGTCATATTTAAGAAAAGTAACCTTAATAAAATTGACTTATATTTATTGTGAGGTGTACAATACTGTAATTTCTTTCTTACTTTGCAATCTAACGGTTATTTTTCTTAAATGAGACTGCCTCGATGATGTATGCAGCCTTCAAAGGGTGCAGCCCCTGAATTGGGACACAGCCATTGTTGAAAAATCTCTCGGCTTCCGTATCCCGAACTAATCGTGTTGATGGGCGTGCTCTTGCTCTTGCTCTGGGTGATGTGTGTGCGCACGCTTATCAGGGAGAAATGCCTATACAAGGAATTCCACCCTTTTATGACGTCATAAAGGCCATACTCGAAAAAAATTCAGCGAAACATGTCCACAACCGAGGTTGTATATTTGGCACAGAAATACTCCGTCATACGTCCAACTCGTGTTTTGAAACTTTGGCCATGTTTAGCATGAGAATGCAATTCTTTAACAGTGTAAATAAGTCAGAATGCATGAAATAGCATTACACCCCCCCTTTAATCCAGAATGGCAGCACAGCGGAAAGGTTTGTTTGAGCTGCGCCCTCTACTGTACAGGCGTAAATATGCATTTCCTTCAGCCTGAGGCTTATTCATTTCCGTTTTCCGTGTGAAAGGGCTGAAAAACATTTGCCAAAAATTAAAAAACAAACAAGCAAGCCCAGCCCAGGTGAGAAAAAGTAACACAAAAGTAATGCAACACATTACTTTTCATAAAAAGTAACTAGTTTAGTTACTAGTTACGCAATTAGTTACTTTTTTAGAGAGTAACGCAATAATGTAATGCATTACTTTTAAAAGTAACTTTCCCCAACACTGACAATGACGACAACAACAGCAGATAAAGAAAGTAAGCAAACTAAAAAAAAGCCTTTGTTACAGTTTACTCATGCTGCAATGCATTCTGGGAGCCCATAAACCCTTAAGTTACATATACATTTTTACATATTCAATATGTGATTCAATGTTATAAAGTGTTTTATGTATCAAATTGTTTTAGTAACTTCAATTTAAAAACCATAAAATATAATTCATGTGAGAATACTGATGAGATGGAATCTCTTTTTTTCCATTTTGGACAAATGTTCTGGTGTTGTTTCCATGTTGCATGCATAAAACCTATGTTATTCTTGAATTAAAAGTAATGGTTAAAAGTAGTAGATCGTTTATCTAAATAACCAGCTCAACTATCTACTGAAAAACAACAGTATGACATTCTTCAGGGAAACCCGTATCAATCTTTCTCCTGCTGAACCACGTTCATCCACCACAACAATTTCTGGGTCTCCACATACTACAAGTTCACAGTAACCGTACTGAATTCATAAATCTGCTTCTAATCTGTTAAACCCCCAAAGAGTCAAAAAGCCTCTCCCACACAACATCCTGTGATTAGACCCTCGTCGTACGCCACTCAATACTCAACCTGCTATCATTACACACACAATTACTGCACCATCAGCACCAGCCCAACCTGTTTAGTAATCATTCTTCCAGGAAAAAGCGGGAGGGAGGGGGTGGTAGCGGTTGGCAACAATTTTGTTGTCATGAGACAATCTCCTTGGTGATCCCGTTGAGCTGATGCCGTTGACCAAACCTCAAGTGTGCAACTGTGGCTAGTAGTAACATTCTGAAAGCATTGCGTAAGGTTTTCCTATCATCTCAGCAGTGGGCTACCAATTAACCGATAATATCACAGACTAACATGTTTCACTACAGATAATATCAGGTCCCTCCCTACACTGCTTCCCACAGAAAACATTATGGAAGTTATTATTAATAACATTTTGAAAGGCCACATTTGAAGAAACCTCAAAATGACGATGAACATGTCTTTTGTGTGGTGCGGTTTACAAGTGCTCACGAATTAAAAAAGCAGCCCTGAGAATGAAACTATAACTCTTGCACTAAGAGTCAGAGTGACTAGTTTAATAGCCAGGTTCAAACTAACTAAAATAAGCACAACTATGTTTATTCCCCTTTCCTTTTTTATATTACACCTTGTCCAAAATTCAGTGCTCTGACATTTTAAAATGCAAATTTTATACCCTGAACCGAACAGTGTTGTTATTGTTCATAAAACGATAATATTTTTTAAAAATGTTTCATTGAAATAAAGCTGGAATAAGACTATTTGTTAACTTGTTAGTAATTGTTAAAGGTGCAATATGTAGTTTTTCGTCCACTAGAGGTCGCCTGTTCAAAACAAAGGCGTAGCTTGATGACGCCAAGTTTGAGCGAGGAATCTTGGGACATGTGGTCTTCACCTCACAGCCGGTGGAAAAGAATCGGGATAGGACTTGGGCAGAAATCATGTTCATGGATGCGATTATTAACGTTACTGTAGTATGAAGCAGAGCAGGACCGAGTGTTGTGGGAGCTGAACGTGGCCGCTGGAGCGATTATTAATGAGAGATGAACGCAACACACGCCGCGAGCAGTGGAGCTTTTATTATGCCGCAGTCACCGGCGCCGCTTCCGCTTTTTCCAGTCATGAGTATGAGGTAACAGCTCTGTTTATCATATTAGATACATTTGAGAGTGTTAAAAATGATGTTATAACGTTACTCTGTGCATTCGCTCGGCTGCTGCTGTGAGACACTTGTTGCACACTGCAGTAAGCTAGATCGATTTTAGAATATCATATTAAATGCTAGATGGGCTGTGTTGATAAATGGCATGCAATTCATTTTAAAACGTATTGTATGATGGAGAAAATTCTGTATTACTGTTAGTAAAAATAAAGCTGCATCTGATTATGCTATGTTAGCTACTTCACAAAATAGTGTTTTTCTCTGAGGCATGGTAAAAGCATGGTACTTGCAAAAAAAAAACAAAAAAAAAACAAATAGCTAGCTATATAACAATGATTAGTTTCCTGTCTATAAATGCATCAAAACAGATGTTCTCTTGTCTAATAAAAATATATTAAAGCATCTTTGGTGTTTCCATGGTTTCTACAAAATAAAACCGGAAACTGAGGTTAACGCGGGTATGTATGAAGCCATTGACAGGCGACTCACTCACTCACACGTCCCGGAGCCTTGGTTAAAATAGCAATTTTCTCACGATTTACAAATAGTTGGAAACATTTGGGATATTGTAAGTACTCAACTGAACAAAATATATAAACACTGGCCCAGTGGTTTTTGGATATTTTACTGCAAAAATCTTACATATTGCAGCTTTAACCTTTGTTAGTGTTAGTTAATGGAAATGTTTATGTTCATGTTACAGTAGTTCACAGTGTATTAACTAATGTTAACAGATATAACTTTTGATCTTTAATGTATTAGTGTCGAGATTATCATTAACTAAGATTAATGCTGTTGAAATTGTTCAATGTTAGTTCATGTTAACTTACGCAGTTAACTAATGTTATCAAATGAAACCTTATTGTAAAGTGTTACCAATAAATTTAAAGTTGAAGTACTAAAATGATTAAAACTAAAATAAATAAATATTAAAAAAAAAAAAATACTAGTAAAATGACAATCACAAAATTATTAAAACTAAAATTAAAATGGAAAATATAAAAATAAAATCTAATTCAAAATATTAACAAATCAGAACATATTTGAGGTTTGATGTAGTTATGGGTTACTTGATTTTGGACCAATGAGAATTCATGTGGGCGGAGCTACTCAGCATCAACATAAAATGTTTGCTATTGACCACTGTAGCTAGTATCAACAAGAACATAAACAGGCATTTTATAAGAAATATAAGAGTTTTATGGACCTTAAGAAATTCTGAAGTAAATCGTTTAAACATATGCTAAAATGCTATAATAAAAAATATATAATTATTAGATAAAAGACTAAAACTTAAATGAAAATTAGAAATGCTGCCTTGGCAACTAACTAAAATAAAAGTTAAAGTATTAAAATGACTAGAAATAAATAAATAAATAAATAAATAAAAATAAAAAAACAAAAACTAATAAAATGACAAAAGCACATAAATTACTAAAACTTAAACTAAAATCAAAATATAAAAATAAAAGCTAATTCAAAAATATTAATAAATCAGAACATATTTTAATGTACTTATTTGAAAAGGGTTACTTGATTTTGGGCCAATGAGAATTCAATGTGGGCGGAGCTACTCAGCATCAACAGATAAAATGTTTAATGTGACGCTTTTGACAACTGTAGCTAGTATCGATTCATACACATTCATAAACATGGAGGCAATGTATTGATAAGTGTCATACAAATAGCCGTTTAATAAAAAAATTTAAAAAAATTTTAAGTTTTAAATTTTAAGTTTTATGAATCTCAAGAAATTCTTAAGTAGACAGTTTTAGCATATGCTAAAATGTCTCTTAACTCTGTTAACCGTGTTCCTCTATATTTTAACTAGAAATTATTAATCTGATCAAGAAAATTGACAACCCATTGATCTGTACTGAAAAAAATATGCATGTTGAATCATTGAATGTGAGATCTTCAGTTGAAGATCCTTCAAAACAAACCCACAACAACCTACCCTGTGTGTGAGACAAAACGCTTAATGTGCATCTGATGTCTGGTGTCATAACGGCTGAGGTCAACAGTCTCGGCAGTGACTGAGCTAAACTCAAGGACGGTCGTCCCATCTGGAGTCGCCCTTTACACGCGGTACAATCTCCCTCCATCAAGGTGACTGCGCTCATAACTCAAATACCAGCGTAGAGGGCAATCCCAGCGGCCATGTAACAACACACAGGAAAAAACACAGAACACGTTACTGAGAGGGGACACACAACATTACATAACATCAGATTTTTTCGTTAGCTTTGATTGCTTTCACCGTGTCCTTCTAGCAGGTGCAGCTGAGCAAGCAAAAGTCTAATTTGAGCTTGTGTCGTTCATATGAAAGGGACCACTGGGGAAGAACCGCTCTCATATTCACACACTCCAGCAGAGAACACACTAATCTCACAACAGCTTATTTTAAGCATTAACTCAATTCACTACAGTAAATTACCCCTCATCAGCCTGTGCTGCTGTACCCTGAAAACTACACTTACACTTACTAGTGAGATCTATGACCTTTCAGAACAAACCCACAACTCCACTTTCTTTAGAAGTGAACAATGATGAATAACAGTACTACATAATGCTCAAAAAAATCAGGTGCAAAAAATAACTTCATTTATGAGCTGTTTTTACTACTTTTTAGAACATATTTGATCATCCCAAGTAAATTAATTTTTTAATATATACATAAAATGAATTTAAAATTATGCTATCGTAAGCTGGCTTTGATGTCAAAATTATTTAAATTAATATAAAATAAAATAAAATTCATAGCAAATCAATTTATAGAGTTTATGTAAATAAAAAAATGAATAATAAATAATAATAAGCACACATGCTAAAAAAGTGCTTACATTAACAACAATAATAATAATAATTATTATTATTATTATTATTATTAATAATAAACAAACATGTCCCCATACAAGTGCTCACATTATTATTATTATTATTATTATTATTATTAAATTAAATAAAACACACAAACACATTCCAGCAATATATTATATTTTATTTAATATTACATTTAATATTAATTAATATTATTGTTAAATAAATAAATAAATTTTTTTTTAGACGGATGGGGGAAAATAAAGTGGTTTGAAAAGTTTTGCAGTAGAACATATGAACATTGGGCCTCATTTATCAATCTAACATAGAAACGAGCGTAGATCCGAGCGCAGAAATCACCTTACGACAGGGTTCACGTGTGATTCATGAAACATTCGTATGCTGCCAATCCCATCGTATGAATGATCGTACACTGATAACGGTGTACTCAGAACAAGGATGAAAAAGAAGCAGCTATAAAATTATATATTAAATTATAAAATAAAATGCAAATTTGGCTATAGTGGCATTCATTATAAACAGCATACAAACGTCAAGCCAAAATAAATGTATTTAAATTGAAACTGAAAAGGCACTGGGCTCATGTAGGCTACCTCTCTCATTCGGCACGAATCCAAATGTTTCCATATTCGCGACCTAACATTTGGGCTGCTAAACTATATTCATTATGTAAACAAGGCTTTGTATTTCATTGGTGTTCCAATATCCATGGAAACAGCATCTTCCACATGCGCAAAAATGTGTTTGGTTGGGTGCTGGGCATGCTGATTTTACAGTGGACCATTTAATTTAAGCAGTGTAACTTTTATGTTTGCTTGACTGCATTTTAGTGTGATGATGAATGGCTGAAATGTCTGAAAAGTTAGCAACACTAGAACTGATGAGTGTCACAGAAACAAGCGTACTTGTCGCACAGTTGTTTCTTTTGTTAATTATTTAAGTGAAATATTTAGTGCAGTCCTATTTATTTAATTCCTTTTATATTAATTTCTGTTTTTCTCGGTTCACAGAAGCGCTGCAGGTACATGATGTGACGATGTGTGAATCCTCACGTTCTGTTGTTTATGCTGCTGTTTGCGCATATAAATCTAAAGCCCTGGAAAAAAAACATTGTGCTATTTTTAATGGGTCACAGACACCCATCTATTCTAATTTAATTTACTTTTAATTTGACATTCTAATCTTAATGGTTTATGATCGACTAATGAGCTTCGGTTGTTTGTCAGGAAAATAATCAAAATGATCAAAATGCTCTCATTACAATTCTCCACCAGATTTACTATGCTGCACGCAAGTTCACGGTAACTCAAAAACTTGAGTACACAAGCTGAGACCTGACGCGAGATTTGATCGTATCCACCGCTCACGTCCATATTGATAAATGCCAAATTTTCTGTCGTACGTTTGTTTTGTAAATGAGGCCCAATGTGTATGTCAAATGAATGAGCATAATCACTTCTAGTGATTCAAGTGTAGACGGATTGTAATGGTACCAGTGTTGTTGGTTTGGAAAATTTATGTGGTGAAGACATTATCCCAGGCTCTGGTCTTTCAGTTCAAGACCAGCAGGTTTAAGAGGCCGTTGCAAAGACAATTTTCCAGCCCAGAACCATGGAAATGTGTGGAATGGGGTCAGGCTGGGATCCAGCACCAGTGAAAAATGGGTAAGCAGGAGTTGCAAAAGGCTACTTTCATCTAAATTCTGGAGGACGGACATCACTCCATGCAGCAGTTATTGTACACTGGGTTTGTTGAATATAATAATCAACAGACAATATTTCAAAGGGATATGAGTGCTTGTGCTGCTGGCAGTGGAGGAGCTGGGAAGCGGCTCCACAGAAGAGCATTCTGGGATTAATGCACCGGTCAGAAGTCTATCTCAACTAAAGATGCTTCATCTGGTGCCTTGATCATTTCCAGCTCAGTGCTGGTAGAAACCATACAGAGAGTTCCTGTATTTACAGACTGCGAGCTTTTGGTGCAGAAACTTTGATGGTTAAACTGAAATGACATTGATTTATAGCGCCACAGATTTTCCCACATATAGATGCTGCCATCAAACCAAAATAATAGCTTATATTCTATGGAAAATAACCTGTCAATACATAAACAGCATAGCGTCAGAGCCATCAGCACAAAAACTGCTCTCTTTTGAAAGAAAGATATAGAAAAATTTCAAAACAAACCATTAAAATGTCTGAGCTCAGCGTAAGATGATTGAGTTAGCAGCAGGCTTTAGCTTTACCAACACATTCATCCAGTCATGCTTTTGGAAGGCAAATTGTATTTTCACCAAATTGATTTTCTCCTCATTGATTTTCTTATTTTACAAAGTGTGATACAGTCATCTGTTGCACTAACATCGGTCATCTCTGCACAATAACCAAACCTGTGCAGGTATCACATTAGATGCACTGAAACCTGACAGATAACGGGTGAACAATTCTGTTATGTGTCGCTGTGCATCAACAAAACTACACTTGCATTCTTAAGTCAAGTGCACACTGCAAGAATCAAGCTCATCGCACTTTGATATTTTGTGTCTGTGACTAAAAGCTCTGCATCACAGCCATTGTAATTTGACTTGCGAAAGAGAAGTAGCAATGGCAAAGAGTAATAGCTAAAGGATACTGAGAGAGCGAATACTGTGCAGTATATACACTTTTAAACTATTTATTTTATAATATTATGCCTTATTCATGAAAGATGAGCAGAACAAATTGTGCAAGTTGTTTCATAAAACCATTCTTACAAAAACTGTTGCATGCAATTCAGTGTGACAATTTAGTTCATCCAACTAAAACAAAATGAAAATGGTGCCATTTACTCATTCTCATGTCATTCCAAATCTGTATACATTTCTTTTCTTTTCAAAAGAAGATATTTTGGAGGTTTCAACTTTTTTTGACCATGCAGTTAAAGTTAATGGGGTCCCGAAAAACACTGGACACGAGGGGGAGTAAATCATGACAATATCCCTTTAAAGTTTTGCAAACAATTTACATTAATTGACTTTGCTTTTGTTTGATGAATGAGTCTCAATGTGTGAAACAGCATACAAAGATAAACACTTCACACAGTAGTATACTACAATGGTTTCAGAATGTTGCATGCTTGATTTAGCAAGTAGTTTGCAGTTACCTCAGACCTTAAATCGTGCAAAGAAAACATTTTTAAACAACACAATACTAATGTTTTAACTTCAGAAAGTTAAGAAATCAATATTTGGTGGAATAACCCTTATTTCCAACCACAGCTTTCATGTGTCTTGGCATGCTCACTATCAGTCGGTCACATTGCTGTTGGGTGACTGTCACTCCTGGCACAAAAATTCAAGCAGCTCAGATTTGTTTGATGGCTTGTGACCTTTCATCTTCCTCTTGATCACATTCCAGAGGTTTTCAGTGGGGTTCAGGTCTAGAGATTGGGCTGGCCATGACAGGGTCTTAATATGGTGGTCCTCCACCTGGCTTGAGTCATACATCCTTCACAAAGACGGATCTGCCTGATTCCAGCCTTACTGAAGAACCCCTAGATCATCACCAATCCTACACCACATTTCACAGTGCGAGACACTGTGGGCTGTAGGCCTCTCCAGGTCTCTGTCTAACCATTAGAGGACAAGGTGTTGGCCAAAGCTGAAAAATGGACTCATCAGAGAAGATCAGAATCAGGCAGATTCGTCTTTGTGGTAAGGACACGTGACTCAAGCCACAAGCAAGGTTATCCTAGAAGAAAACTTGCTTCCTTCTGCTCTGACAATGTTCCCCAACTCGAAAGAATTGCTTTTTTTTCCGCAGGACAATGCTCCAATCCACACAGCCAGGCCAATTCAAGGTGTGGATGGAGGACCACCAGATCAAGACCCTGTCATGGCCATCACAATCTCCAGACCTGAATCCCACTGAAAACCTCTGAAATGTAAGCCAGAGGGTCACCAGCCATTAAATAAAGCCAAGCTGCTTGAATTTTTGTTTGCATGAAGTCACCCAACAGCAAAGTGAAAGATGGGTAGAGAGCATGCCAAAACGCATGAAAGCTGATTGGAAATCAGGGTTATTCAACCAAATATTGATTTCTGAATATTTCTGAAGTTAAAACATTAGTAATCATGTTGTTTAAAAATGAATATAAACCTGTTTTCTTTTAATTCTTTGATGTCTGAAAACATGGCATCTTTTTTTTGTTATTTTGACCAGTTGTCATTTTCTGCAAATAAATGCTCTAAATGACAATATTTTTATTTAAATTTTGGAAGAAATGTCAGTAGTTTACAGAATAAAACAAAAATGTTCATTTTTAATTAACAATAAGAACACTGTACAAAACCTGAACTTACAGAAACATGTAAATCCTGGCAGCACAATCTGTATGGGATGTTCACACAAAGTGTCAAAACAACCTGAAGTCATTCATTTTCAATGAGAGACCACTGGCGATGTGACTAAGTTACATTTTTATGCAGCATATAAACATTTATCAGCGAACATAAACAGAAACTCAACCGAAACTGTTTGATGCACAAGAACAAGCCTCTTCCGGAAGCTCAAAAAAAACTGCGTAACATACGAGAATGAACCTCATTGGTTCTTGCGGAAGCTCAAACGTGATGCGTAACACGAGAATGAACCTCATTGGTTCTTACGGAAGCTCAAACGTGATGCGTAACACGAGAATGAACCTCATTGGTTCTTGCGGAAGCTCAAACGTGATGCGTAACACGAGAATGAACCTCATTGGTTCTTACGGAAGCTCAAACGTGATGCGTAACACGAGAATGAACCCCAGTGGTTCTCGCACGCGTCAAGCAAACATGCTTGAGCTTCTGTTTCCCACAACTAATTGAGGGTTGTTTGTTTGGATGGATGAATGTTTATATGTGAATCAAAGCCTAAATTTAATCTGTTCATCATATAAAGCGATCGAGCCTCTTTATAAAATTTGGACTAAACCACTCATTTCATATGGATTAGTTTTACAATCTCTTTATGAACGATCTCTTTATGAAAGCGTCAAAGTGGTAGTTATATAGCTGTGGACAGAAATGGAGGGACAGTATGGAGGGACAGGAAGCTCTCAGATTTCATCAAAAATATCTTAATTTGTGTTCCGAAGATGAACAAAAGTCTTACGGGTTTGGAATGACATGGTGTGAGGGTGAGTAATTAATGACAGAATTTTTATTTTTGGGTGAACTATCACTTTAACTTCAAAAGCCAGAACAACAAAATTGGCTACTGCTGTCAAGTAGGAATACCTACAGTACAAGTACAGAGACCTTTATCAGGAACATTGTGTTTCCATTTGCTTCGGGACGGATCAGAGCAGTTGCTGGAGAGCAAGAACCCGTCATAACGACCCTCATCTCACATTTACACCCTTCGGTGCGGCCCGAGGGAAAGCGGCCAGCTCCTGCCCTCTCCAGTAAGGCCTTCAGCAGCGTTTAGCAAAACCTGCTGCTCTCGATAGGGGCATGGAGATGGAGAAAGAATCGAGAGAGGGGGAGAGAGGAAGAAGAGAAAGAGAGGGGGTCCCTAGAGGGCTGAACAATCAGACAATTTCAAGATCACGAAGCATTAAACCAATCCCGGCAGGGTACACTAATTAAACAGCCGGGCCCAGCACCGCCAACCAATCCCCACAGAGCAATTAAATCCATCCCCTCTAAAACACTGTGGAACCTGTCTGGGGAAAACCACGGAGAGAAAGCGAGAAGAAAAAACATAAAATTCATCTGGAGAGAGGGGGATAGAGGGGGGAATGCAGTAAGCTACTAACAAGGGGAATTGAACGGGAACGATTCAATTCGATGCTTTGTTCTTCTTGTCTTTATTTTTTTTTAATTACTACAATCAAAAAACGCCCCAAAAACGGTTTTTACTTGGGGGCCCCGAGACCACTGCTGTCATTCAAAAAGCATGACCCTGGCATAAATTCATATTAAAGAGTTCAGGAAACACTTCCAGACTCGAAAGGAAGAACAACTGCCTGGAGCTCCTTAATAAACCGGCGGAGATGATCACGGTGTCATCCAGCACAATCTATTCGCCGGCGCACTGATCAAAATCATTCCAGAATGAAAAACGACTCCATCATCCGTCAAAGAGCTCCTGGGCGACTCCGGATAACTTCCCAAATCCAAATTACATTGGAAAAGTGCGCGTAATAACGTCACTATCATCAAAGATCACATTTGTAATCCATATCAACTTCCTGTTTCTTGCAATATGCTTCACGAAACATGCAAGCAATGCTGAAGCTGTGTAGAACACCACAAAAAATGACAATTTTCGGTGGTTAGTTTGTTAAACTGCATTCATACAAGATTTGAAACATAACTAACTAATTAATTAATAAGAGACAGGAAAAAATTAAAGCATGCTGAGGGAATGGATCTCTAAGAGCATTTCGTCTGCAGTATGTATGCGTGTGGCCCTGTGTGACTGTATCTAAACTGCCCTTTGGCGTGTTGAGACATCCCACTGGTTCCAGTCAGAGCTGATTTTCTCCATTTCTCTCTGATGCCGTTATGTAAACACTAGAAGTGACAATTCAAAATAGGCGTCAGACTACGGATGAACTGCATTTAGATTTGCTTAGCAGGGAAGCACATACATTGCATGCAAATTTAATGCATACATCATGATACCAAACATGTAAGAAATGTGATTTTAAACAAAAGCACAGTAATGTCATGGTGCTTTGATATAAACTATGATACTAAACATTTACACTACCGTTCAAAAGGGGATGTTACTTTTTTTATGTTTTGAAAGAAGTCTCTTCTGCTCACCAAGGCTGCATTTATATGATCAAAAATACAGTAAAACAGTAATATTGTGAAATATTATTACTATTTAAAATAACTGTTTTCTATTTGAAAATACTGTATTTTAAAATGCAATTTATTCCTGAATTTTCAGCATCATTACTCCAGTCTTCAGTGTCACATGATCCTTCAGAAATCATTCTAATATGCTGATTTGCTGCTCAAGAAACATTTATTATTATTATCAATGTTGAAAACAGTTGTGCTGCTTAATATTTTTGTGGAAACAGTGATACATTCTTCTAGATCAGTAGTTCCCAAACCTGTCCTGAAGGACCCCCAGCACTGCACATTTTGTATGTCGCCCTTATCTGACACACCTACTTCAGGTCTTGCAGTCTCTACTAATGAGTACATGAGTTGAATCAGGTGTGTTAGATGAGAGAGACATGCAAAATGTGCAGTGCTGGGGGTCCTCCTGGACAGGTTTGGGAACCACTGAATTAGGTAAACAATGTCAGGTCAAAATATGGACAGGAACCACTGTTCTAGATTCTTTGATGAATAAAAAGTTCAAAAGAACAACATTTAATTGAAATAGAAATATTTGTGACATTATAAATGTCTTTACTGAAAAACGAGGTTGCATCTTTTACTTCAGTTACTTTTCTTTTAGTAAAGAAAATGCATACTACTAAAGCTCGCAAAACACGATCAAAAAATAATTTTAATAGCAATTTTTTTTCGGTTACATCAGGCTTGCATAAAATTTTGAATGCAATGCCAACAGATTTAAAATAAGTTATTATAAAAATTGGCAATAATAATTAGGTCAGTGGTTCCCAAACCTGTCCTGGAGGACCCCCAGCACTGCACATTTTGGATGTCTCTCTCATCTAACACACCTGATTCAACTCATGTGCTCATTAGTAAAGACTGCAAGACCTGAAGTAGGTGTGTCAGATAAGGGCGACATACAAAATGTGCAGTGCTGGGGGTCCTTCAGGACAGGTTTGGGAACCACTGAATTAGGTAAACAATGTCAGGTCAAAATATGTCAGGTCCTGTTCAAATATTTCAATAATCAAGACTTTAAGGGTTAGTGGACCCCAAAATTAAAATTATCCCATAATTTACTCACCCTCAAGTCATCCTAGGTATATATGACTTTCTTCTTTCAGCCAAACACAATCGGAGTTATATAAAAAAAAAAAAATATTCTGGCTCTTCCAAGCTTTATAATGGTAGTGAATAATAACTGAAAATTTGAAGCCCAAAAAAGCACATCCATCCATCATAAAAGTAATCCATACGACTCCAGGGGGTTAATAAAGGCCTTCTGAAGTGAAGTGATGCGTTTTTGTAAGAAAAATATCCATATTTATAACTTTATAAACTATAATCACTAGCTTCCGGTAACGCCCGTCCGTGCGTTCACGATAGAGTCAAGTTCCAGCGTATGACGTATAGGACGTAGGGCAATGTAAGCTTAGATGAGAGTAGACGCCTCTCGCGGTTTAAACAGATAGGGCTGGGCAACAAACTCAAGCTTCTCTGACATTTCTCTTTAAAAATTCTCATTTTAGACTTCTAATTAATGACCGGTGTTTTGTTTTGCTCTATTCTCTGCTCTTCCACGTTTGTCAGTACATCATGTGTTGGGTCAAAGTTCACTCTTCCGCCGGAATCGACTCGCGTACGGAAGCCAGTGATTCTAGTTTATAAAGTTATAAATATGAATATTTTTCTTACAAAAATGCATTGCTTCGCTTCAGAAGGCCTTTATTAACCCCCTGGAGCTGTATGGATTACTTTTATGATGGATGGATATGTTTTTTTGGGCTTTAAAAATATTGGTTACTGTTCACTCCCATTATGAAGCTTGGAAGAGCCAGAATATTTTTTTAATGTTTACTGTGTTTGGCTGAAAGGAGAAAGTCATATACACCTAGGATGGCTTGAGGGTGAGTAAATTATGGGATAATTTTAATTTTTGGGTGAACTAACCTTTTAATTGTCTTTATAATAGATTCTGTTTTATGCACCTATATGAAATTTCAGGTGTGTGAGGTTCGTTGATTAATGAAAAAATAAGCGCAATACACCACTGCCACGATTTTAGACTCTTGTGGGTCGTTGCTAAGGCATTACTATGTGGTTACCAAGGTATTGGGTGGTTGCTAGGTGATTTCTTATTGGTCTGGTGTGAAAACAGTCCTGCACCCTCAAATCTCTATGATCTTGTGATTTCTAGATATGGATCGGGTCCTTCAATGTGCATCTGAGGGTTTTTATTTTTCACCCAATTTTTAATCCAGCAGGTGAAATTTGTAAATCTTATCACTTAGTAAAGTGAAAGCACACCAAATCCCTAACCCCAAGTATGAATACTAGTGTTTGGTAAGGAAATCATCACTATTACAGGTCACTGATTGATGCTGTTGTGAACTATATAGTGTTTTCTATGATACAGGGATTTTTATTCTAGTGCACTTCACTGGGTGGGAAGGGTGAAAAAACACATTACACGTGCAGACGCTTGCACACAAACACACACACACACACACAATCATGGGGTCTCTTTTATCCCTGAAGGGCAGAATGGACAATAGAGAGCTGAATTATGGTGACTGAAGAACTGGCTGATATAAAAGCGGCACAGAGAGAGCAGAAGAAGAAGAATAGAGGGGATTCAATAAGGCCTCTGTAAAATGAACAAGAAAGGCCGGTGCTCAATACATCTGCCATCAGACAGTCAAAACAAATAAAGAGGGCCGCCGTACAGGTACACAGCTCAATATGGCCTCACTCGCTCAGGCTTCGGCTGCCAGCAGGGAGAAGACACAGCTATATACTCCAACAGATGAGCCATTAGCTCTCTCTCTCTCACGATCTGGTTTATGGGGTCGCTATCGGGTTTAGCCGGGCGCAGAAAGCCGGGCCTTTACCTCGCCGGTGCAGCAGACTAATGTCTCCCCGAAGTTTTGTTAAAACCTCATTATTTACTGAAGTGCCGAGACCATCGCCATCCCCAAGAGTGAGCACGCCGGGTATTAATATGAAAATGCAGAGATTCATTGCCATGACGAACTATCAGACTCCAGCACAGATCGATGGGGAAAAAATTGAGGATTGGTGCTTTTGGGACGTCGTTAAGGATTTAGAGGAGGAACCGGCTTAAACAGGAAGTGTCTGTCACAGTTTAGCCTTGTGTGTGTGGCGCCGCACCTCAAACACACGCGTGAGGGTCAGCGGTGTGATCCGTCAATGCAAATCTCCTTATGTGTGGTGCTTATGACTAATTCATGCAGCTTCTAGTGATGGCCAATTCACAAATAAATCGTTCTGCTGAGCTGATTCTTTTTAATGATTCAGTTAAACTTCAGCATGTTTTGCAAATCAGTTAATACTTAGGAGTTTCGGAAATATTGTTAATAACAACAACATTATTAAGAATATTATGAACAATATTTTTTAACATTCTGATTAATAAACAACAGAAAATGGCATAACCTACAACTTAAATAAAAAATTAACCTCAAATAAACAGGAATAATCAGCAATTTTACTACAAAAAGTAAATGTAAAATGTCATGCAGGAGTCATTGTTCTGATTCCAATTCTTAAAAGAATCAGTGAATCAGGACTTTGAACAGGTTCAACTGATTCTTTTTTATGATTTCATTGAACTGATTCACAAACATGCTGAAGTTTAATATATAACATATAACTATATAACAAGATTCTTAATAATATTGTTTTTAACAATTTTTTTTAATGTTTGGAAAAATAAAAAACAAAATATGAAAACCTATTCCCGAAATAAAAACGATAACCTCAAATAAACAGGAAAAGCAGCAATTTTATTAAAAAAAATTAAATGTAAAGTCACGCAGGAATGTGAAAGATTCTTTTGATCCCTTCAATTCCCAAAAGAATCAGTGAATCAGGACTTTGAACAGGTTCAACTGATTCTTTTTTAATGAGTTGAACCAATTTGCAAAAAAAAAAAAAAAATGCTGAAGTTTAATACCTAGGATTAAGGATTTTGAAAATAAGTTAACAACATTGAGAATATTATTAACATTATTATGTTAACATTATTATGTTAATAGCCCTAAATAAACAGGAATATCAGCAATTTTATTAAAAAAGTTCATATAAAGTCAGGCATGAAGGAATTTGAGATTCATTTGATTCCAAAAAAAAAAAAAAAAAAAAATCAGTGAATCGGATCTTTGAACAGGTTCACTGAAACAAAATGTTCAAATGAACCAATTCGCTAAAACGAATCAGACTGCCCAATCCAAAACCTGCAGTAATGATTTCAGGCTGTTGTGGGTGTTGCTATGGAGTTACTAAGGTATAGTGGAAGCAGTGTACCAAGTCAGTACTGAAATTTTAAAAATGTGACGATACCAGCATTTCCCCCTAGACCAGGGGTGTCAATCTCAGTTCCTGGAGGGCCACTGTTCTGCAGAGTTTAGCTCCAACCCTAATTAAACACACCTGAACCAGCTAATCAACATATTTAGGATTACTAGAAACTTCCAGGTGGGTGTTTTGGAGCTGGTTAGAGCTAAACTCTGCAGGACAGTGGCCCTCCAGAAGCAGAGTTTAATACATGTGCCCTAGACATATCTGTTGAGCTCGTGAACACAATGGCCAATCAGAGGGGTTTAAGAACCCGCTCACCAGAGCTCAAAATGCTAGAGGGAAATGCTGGTATCACATTTTTAAAATTTCAGTACCAACTTGTTACCGAAGTACCAACACTAATTGGGAGGTTGCTAGGTAGACTCTTACTGGTCCAAAGAGTAAACAAACTGCCCAATGTTAATAACACACTCATGCAGCACAGTATTAGTGAGACATTGGCTTTGTGTAGTTAAAGATATAAGCCACCAATGTAGCAACTATCAAAGCACATGCACGGAGGGTTAATCCAGGAACAGTGGAGGTGAATGGGGGAAAATAAGTGTGGACAGGTATGAAAATTGAGCCCTAGGAGGGTCACAGCGATTAAGGGGCTGTTTTATGACAGACCGGCTCTCTCGCTCTGTGAATAGGCACACGGCGTCGAGCAAAAACCGGTTTATCATTCCTCTCCGCACGCTGAAGTATCCGCTTTGAAGTCTCGAGCGCTAATTCTACAGAGGAAGGTTAAACTGCTTAAATCTTGAGTCAGTTTCACTTCTCCTCTAATGTTGTCGGCTGAGCGGGAGGGGAACGTGACTCTGGGATCTTCACAACTCAATTTGCAGACACCGTAAAAGCCTTTTCTCGACGCTTTTCTCTCCTCTTTGTTTCCTCTGCCAAAGGTTCACACAGAGAGATGGAATTTCCATTCTGCCAGTCTGATGGATAAGAGATTGTTCTAGGCAGCTTTTTTTGTGAAAGGTGAGACATTAGGGTGCACACTCATGGAAATGTTTGTTTCTCGGCACAGATGGAAGCTCTCTGTGGTTAATATGAGTTTATAATTGCCTAATTCGACACAGATTAGCTTTTCGAAACAATCTAATGACGGTCAGCGCAAACACGCACACATACCAGTCGATTTCATTACTTTACGATTCACATGCCTAATGGCCTCATACGTGCACAAGCACTGTTCCTCATTATTAATATGCGTCGGGACTCCAAACTGTGAGCAAAAAGTCACAAAAATGTTTTTAAACCATTTAAAATCCGTTACGATGTTTCTTGCATTGTTATGAAGCACAAATGAAATCAATCAAATACATTCACATATCAGTCCTGAACTTGCAACGTACGTAGTGGATCTACAGAAGATCATGACAGAACATGGGAGTTTCTGAACAAAGCAATTCTATCATTTAATTCATGTGTATAGTATCTATTAAACCATCATATTTCATTGTCATGCATAAGTGCAGCATAAAGTGTCTGTAGTTTTGTTGTGCTGCCAGCTAGTAAACGTTGCTGAGGTTTCCTCTCGACAACAGCGTTTTATCCCTGCAAATCCGTGCGCCTTGCAGAATATCTCTAAACCGTTTCCAGATCCAGTGCATTTGACAGCAACAATAACAGTAATAAACACAGATCCCCCACCCCACATGAATGAATACAGAGTTGAAATGAGACTTTTTCACGGCCAGTTGGAGTTAGTTGGGGAAAAGCTCTGAGCAAACTAAACAGAAAGAGGCCACACACACACAGAGGAGTGATGGCACTGTTTGTGGAGTAAAGAAGATGACATGCAAACACCTGAGTCATGCAAAACACAGCCCTTGAGAAACTGGACCCGAATTAAATGAGCAAAAACAACCACAAGACTGATGCTTCACTAGAGACTTAAAGGTGAAGTGTGTTTTTTGCACCACAATGGAACCTTTTCACATTTTTGTGATTCTCTGACGTCGTCATAGTTAGGTAAACTATAGTGGTGAACGGAAACTACAACAAATTTAATTTCTGCGATCCCATTTTCCCCAATAGCAAAAGACAAAATCCACAATGGCATTTCTATGACTTTACAAAAAAAAAAAAATAAATAAATAAATAATATCGAAAGATTTATTGCGTTTGTCAGAAGAGAGAAAGAAGTTTAATTTTCATCACTCCTTCAGCTGTTGCATTAGAAACACTCACACAGCAGCATTAACTAGTGTTATGAATGGACATTAAATTATTTAAAAATGAAAATATAAAAAACTTTGCTAGATTTACAATGTTACAATCTGTGAAGATGAACCATAACACTATGTGAGAAGGATCCATGGTTTCCAAACAAGATTATCGAACACTCCTACCATGACTATCTATTTTGCATGAACTGAGGAACTCTTCAGGAAGTCAATTTTTCGATACATATCAATACACTTCCAATACACATTTTCCACAAAATATACACAATACCAGCTGCGCTTACTCGCTCTTTTTATAGAGCACCCTAATCTCTCCGACAGCGAGTTGACACACAAACCTGCCTCCCCTCACTCGTTTCATTTGCTTCTTTTTCGCCGCTTATTGCGCTTAAACAGTCAAATACACACAAAATAATGTCAAAATGCCGGTCTTGGCGAGTATTCACGTAAACACAGTCAGTTATGTTTTAAGTGAACGTAAACAGTTGAGAAAGAAAACGCATGTGTAGCAGTATAATGGATCCGTGCGCCAGGTCTTAAAGTGACAGCAGCCTAATATACCTGCTGCCAAATTATGAGATAATATTAAAAATATCTATATGGCAGTTTTTTTTGCCCAAGGTATCAATGTCAAAATTGTGGCCAGTGAAAATGCTGAGTGGCTAGAAACTTTAGAAAACCACTAGCCACAGTGGCTGGTGAGCACAAAAGTTAATGTCAAGCCTTGATCTCTTATATACAATGGGACTGCATACTTGAAATGCATTGGGGAAGTATTTGTGTGAGCATTTTCATAGTTGTATAGATGCCTTATAGCCTCTGCACATTAAACTGGGACAGAGGAAAGTTTTCAAACTTAAAAAATGCACTTCAGCTAAAATATGACATGAAAGACAAACTAGAACAAATATACAGAAATAAAGGTCCGGTTTGACAGACAGGGCTTAGCCTAAGCCAGGATTAGGCCTTAGTTCAATTAGGGCATTTAAATAGCTTTTATAAATGTTTACTAAAAAAAAACTACTGGTGTGCAATGAGACAAAACAATGACACTGACATATTTTAAGATATGTCAGTACAAGTTACTTTCAGTTAAAACAGCTCAAACATGCATTTTAGTCTAGGACTAGCTTAAGCCTTGATTGTGAAACTGGGGGTATGTCTTTGTTTTATATTTTAGATTACGACACTGAAATGTTAAAAATTGCATTTTTCATAAGCTTCCATATTCGTCACCAATGCTCTGCACACTCTGGGACAAAAGAGGACAGTCTGTTTGCACAGGGATCTTGTTAACCTGCTCCCTATTGGTCAGATCTGTCCTAAAAGAGACTAGCAGGGACCTTTTGGCCTGTCCTTTCCATGAGCGCCCACGGAAATGCCATCTGGCTGGTGTGAATTATTACCACGGCAACGGCCATGTGACCTGAGACCAGTGGAAACCAAGGTCACCAAAACCTGTAGCCCGTCTATTTCTGTGTCATCTCTTTTATATGAGGTTAGAAGAACCCGGCGTCCGTTCTTACGAGGACATGTCCGATCACTTAGGAGACAGATTAAATGAGAAACATCATTTGGTGTCGTTCTCATCTTCAGTTCACAGTATAACATGTCCTAGATAAGGTCATTAACATTGGCAAAAGACAAAACTAGCAGCAACTTATTTTCTAAGTTATTGTTATTCTAAGAAGTTTATTTATATTTTATATATATATATATATATATATATATATGGCAATTTTATTTATAGCACTATTAAATACAACCCGAGTTGACCAATGTGCAATGCAATGAAATATCAAAAAAAAAAACATTAAAAAATTAAATAACAATAAAACCAATAAAATAATAATAAAATACAGAAGAGTGCTACAACATAGAAGAGTGCTACAACATATTAAAATAACAATAAGAGAAAGTGCTTCAACATGGATTATATGCCTTATCAAACAAAAAGGTTTTTAACTTAGACTTAAAAATAATATATATATAAAAAAAATAAAAATATATATAAATATAAATAAATATATATATATATATATACAAAATAAAAAATAATAAAGTGTGTATATATATATATATATATATATATATATATATATACACACACACACACATCTCTAATGAAAATTTCAAAACTATAAAAAGCTTGTTGCAAAACAATTTCTCATATCAACACATACATGATGCTCATCCTTTCATTTTAGCATTTTAGCAAGAGAATATCACCACAAAACACTGAGAGACTCTTATCAGTATCAAGACAAGACAATGCCAAATATTCCCTCTTATGAACAATTCCCAAAGAGACCCAAATGCAAGGCTTGTTCATGAGGGAATATCACTGAAACACCTCTGAGGATTAATGGCAATACAGGAACTGCTGTATGAAATGATGTAATTTGAGAGCAACCAAAGCGACAGCCATAAGCCACAGACCCCAGCGAAAACATCATCTGACACGGCCAGATGCTCCGCTACAGACCAACACAGACAAAGAGGGTCATAAATCAACTGTCAGCCGCAGATACCCCCCTCTCCTAAACTTATTCGTCCGCTGGTCAATACAAGCAGTCGCGCTTCATTCAGGGGGGTCTCGGGTTAGAGGAATAAAAAACGATTTTCCGGGAAGAAGCGATTGAACTTGAAGCTTTAATACACGTGAAGTTTTGGACATGTTAAAGGTGTTGCAGACAGAATATTTTCCATCTTTTCTTTTTCACCCATACAGATCTAGGGATCTCGCTGGAGTCCAAGTTCAAGAGTGGGTGAGGGGCCCTCGGGGGACGCCATAGACACGACGTCCCGCAGGGGCCACAAGGGAGAATAACAAAGACCATCACTGCATGCAATAAACAGCGTCTGACTAGATTCATAAATGAATTAACAGTGATGTCTTGTAAATATTTAAAATGTTAACATGTCCAGAATATGCATCCGCACTAGATAACAGCAAACTTAACAACTCTTAAGACTACAGATTTAAATGGAAGCTGACAAGGCTCTGAATTTCATATTTATAGCTTTGCTTCTGTTGTAACATGAGGCAAAATAACTTTCAGATGGATGTTTTGTGAGCTAACAGCTTCATGAGTAATCTATGTGCATTTCATGACTAACTAGTAGTCTTGAAACTCATTAATCAATGCATTTTTAAGGGTTTTAAACCCAATCAGTGCAATCTGCAAAATACAAGAGACCCATATGGAATGATATAAAATGACTTTTACTACCATTAAAAATTTTGGGGTCGGTATGATTTTTTAATGTTTTTGAAAGAAGTCTCTTCTGCTCATCAAGGCTGCATTTATTTGATCAAAAATACAGCAAAAACAGTAATAATGTGAAATATTATTACAATTTAAAATAACTGTTTTCTACTTGAATATTTTTTAAAATGTAATTTATTCCTGTGATCAAAGCTGAATTTTCAGCATCATTACTCCAGTCTTCAGTGTCACATGATCTTTCAGAAATCATTCTAATATGATGATTTGCTGCTCAAGAAACATTTCTTATTATCAATGTTGAAAACACACTGTAAAAAAATATTGTTGGTTTACCTTAAAAAAGTTACCTGGTTACCTGAGTTCATTGAAATTAAAAATTTGAGTTAATTCAATGAAGGAGATTTGTTTAATAAATAGAAACTCAAAATATTATGTTATGTGAACCACATTAATTAAGTTGATCTGACAAAAGAAAAAAAGTTGGGATAAATCATGAAAATAATTTTTTACAGTGTTCCTTGTGAAAAACGTGATGCATTTTTTCAGGATTCTTTGATGAATAGGAAGTAAGAAAAAGCATTTATTTGAATAGAAATCCTTTGTAACATTATAAGTGTCTTTACTGTCACTTTTGATCAATTTAATGCATTCTTGCTAAATAAAAGTATTTAAAAATTAAAAAAAACACTGACCCCAAACTTTTGAACAGTAGAGTATTTACACACAAAAATGAAGCATCCACACAAATATTTTCTCACATGCATTACGCTTCAATAAATCGCTTCTACAAACTAAAAATCACATACTAGATGTGGAATTGGCCACAAAAGATTCAACAACACAATATTCTTCAGCTTCCACCCACATGCGAGCCCGTTTTAAAATGAAAGATGCTGTGGAAGCACTTGGTGGCTGCATTCATGTCGCATTAAATATGACTCGAACTGTCACAGGCTGCAGGTGAGCACATCAATAACCTGAACCAGGTGTGACCTAGACTAACTCCAGAAACAAAGAAAAACTCTGATGTGCAAATGTGTGTGATTCATGTATCGAGCCCAGCAGATTCATGGGAAATAACACAACGCCGTGCGCTCACTGCTGGTACGGTTGTCAAAGCGACTTTTACCAGCTGATTCATAATGACAGATGGATTTAGACTGTTTAACTCAAAGCAGATTAAACAATGTCAAGAGTTGAATGCATGCACACTGAATGAAATCTGACAACTTAACTTGTTTAAAGCAAAAAGATCAGCTAATTCACAGAAACCCTTTGTCCTGTCCTCTTATAGGGCCACCGTAGACAATATGAGAAACATGACTCCTCCCCATAAAAACATTCAATATTCAGATCAGCAATCGATCAATGTGTTTCGGTGACTGATTCTTACACTACTCTTATGAACACTGTTTTGATTCATCACCCTAGTAGAAATATTCTGAGCACAATCCAGACAATAACCATCTGATATTTGTCCAGATGAGCTCTCCATGAAAACATGTTTGCTCTCCCTGTCCATGAACAGGTTCAGGGTTTGGATAACCTCAATATGGACGTGCCCGGTGCATTCTGTCTGTCTGTATTCGGAATGAAGCCTGAGAGAGACCCTCCAACAACAGCCTACACGAGGAGCCCTTCTTTGGAAAGGCTTGAATAACAATCGGCCACACACACACACACACACACACACACACACACACACAGATCTGATTCCTCTCCGGCTTGGCTTGGCATGCTCTTGTCATTTCTTATGTTACAGAACATCAATCATAGGGCTGAGTCTGTGCCCTTGCGCTGGCCGAGGCTGATTTACAAACATTAGCAGGGAATGCAATTACACAGTCCGAGAAGCGCGAACAGTCAGCGAGCTTTCTGGTTTTGACGCGTCGCAAGCGGTGTGGATGGAGCGTACACACTGCGGTTGGAATGAAACCGGAGTGCGCGTTTAAATACGACAGGATGATACATTGTATCCAGCAATAATGCACACAAAAATACTAACAATAGCAAAGGGTCAATCATTTTTTTTAATTATTTTTATTAAAACATGACTATCTCTATTAACATGTTGGTGTTGTAACCATCCTAAATAAGTCTCATTAAAAGGCTTATTATATATATATATATATATACACACACACACACACATACACACACATGCAAAACTTTGAAAAATTTATGTAGAATATACAAAACATGCAATAAATTTAAATCAAATTTCTTTTGGAATATGGTATTTTAATAAAAAGTTTTTAAAATATGTATGAAACCAACATGAATACAAAGATTACATTTCTAAGAGAATGACTCATTTGTTTAAAAATAGATTTTTCAAAGATTTCTTAATTTTAATCATCTAGAGAACATTGATATTTGACATTGACCCTGAAATCATAAGTCAATTTGCAGGCAATGCATGTTGTTAATGAATTATAATACCCACACCAACATAATATGCAAGGTTAAATTTTGTAAATTATGTTTTAAAAATAAAGTTGATCCTAAATTAACATTTTAAGTCGATTTAAAGCCATTGTAAAAGCATACGTCGTTAAAATAAAACTTATTTTTCTACTGTTAATGAATTCTACTGTTAACAACTGGCCAAGACTACATACAAGACATAACATAGCCTAACAAGTAAATATGCATTTTATAACAGGAATACTTACTATTAAGTCGTGTCATAATACATAAAGACGTCAATAAGAAATAGCCTACATAAACTTTCCTAAACAGAAACTCTGATGGTGCGACGTTCGTTAAGCTCCGTGTCATAATTACTGAAGCACACTAATAAAGTCAGTACGCGAATGATAGATAAATACAATCAACATTAAAGGTCTAAAATACATGAGCTGTTCATTTCATAAAGTCTGAGGTGAATCACAAACCGGCACTTGACAGAACGAGCCGCGCGCGCGTCGCCGTTCCGTATTTCTATTAGAATAAAACACATTAGGCTGATAAAAAGTTAAAGTCCACAACTCGGAAAGGCATTAAAAGTTTCCGTTTCCAACAAAGCTCGTGTATGAAGCGTTGAAATAGCGTTAAATGTGATGTTAAAGCGCGTTAGTGTGCGCGAGGCTGCTGCCGCTGCTCTTGCGCGCTCCTGATCAATGATTGAACCGAACAAAAGGCAGAAGAGGATCAATTACTAATAACTATCAATGCAACACCACCATCCCGTCCCTCTAAAGTCACCAAAAGAGAAAATGCATGAAATGCAAGGTGCATTAGCGCGTATAGGATCGCATCGTGTAAAAAAGGTGAGAAATAAGACCAACCTGAAGCCGCCGGAGATCAAATTTCTTCCAATATTGAAACATCGATCCCACATCGGCGGCCATCTTGAGCACAATATTCAAGAGCGGCTACAATAAATATATGGGCTGGATTCCCCCCGTTAAACAGCGTTGACGATTACACTCCACATGGAAAAAAAATGTTAGGAAAATAACAGTTGTGGAAAACTAGACGGGACGCGCAGCGCGCGAGAGCCGGTGGATGCGATATGAACAGAATATAGATGCATATAGATGCATTAGTGCAGCTCCCGGGATTGCACTTGATTTTGGGTTTGGTAAAGTTATCAATACTGACGTAACGGGTTGATCAATAACGTCTGGGAAGTGGAAGGAGAACAACGAGCAACCAATGCGCATCGCCAGATGTTTGATGCGTAAAACGGTGAAATCATTACATATCATTAATGAGCCCCATATAATGAGATTTGCAACTTTAGGTCAATAATGCGTAATGCATGCTATAATTGCACTGAAAGAGTCGCATGAATAGAATAAACACTGAATGGATGAAAGCTTTTGTGTTTGAAGTGAATATGTATTTTTTTTAATAGTGAATAATGAAGTGCTGAATATATGGCACGAAGATCAGCGTGATGAAATAGTGCTGTCGCTTATTAAAAACTGTTATGGGGCTTTTTACAATGGTTTTAGTAGATGATGTAAACTGTAAAATAATAAACAAAATAAGTTAGATGTGGTAAATATTAGTAAAGCAGCCAAAAAAACGCACAAGCTTGCACAAAAAGTGCATGTTTAGTCCATGCAGTTAGGTTACGTGAGATAAAGAGATCCACGGCACACCAATGTGTGGAATTTCAATAAATACCAGGAATATTTATTATAGTTACTTATCTAGAACAGTCAGAGTTTGTTAAAGAGTGCAAATGCAAAGGTGTTTCTCTTACAAATGCTCTTCTGTATGTTTGAAGACGGTTGAATAAAAAAACAAAAAAAACAAATTGCATTCCTAGACGGGGAAAAAATGCATAAATGTTATAGTGGGAGTGTGCGATCAATGCATGATTTGAAATTCTGAATGGACAGTTCTGTTCAAACGCTAGCACGTGCTCCCTCTTGTGGAACAGGACGTTTCTACTGGACAGAGCTGCTACCATGTATGACTATATTCTGACGTTAGCTGTTAATGTAGCACATGTTGTCCAAATCACATCTTTATCATTATAATATTGGTGTAATATAAAGACGACCATCCAGAGACAAGATTTCCCCTAAAATTAACTCATCACACCACACTGTGGCCTTTCCCAGTAAGGAAGTTTCATTATCACATTGTGCATAATGACTATAGCTGCAGTTCTTTCCTTTTTTTTTTTTTTTTTTTTTTTGAAAACCGTAAATTTTAACACAGCCAACCTTTTGGTAAACTTTGTTCAGATGATTACAAAAAGTCTGTGGATTTATTTTCGTGTTTAGAAAAGGCAGTTTGACTTATGTATCTAAAATGCTCCGGATTACAGATATCAGTATAATAATGTCTTGAAATGAATCCGTTTAAGAGGTTAACTGCTCCGGTGGCTTGTGGACTGCGAGCAATTACTAGTGAGCACATCTGTCATTCTCCTCGTCGCTATTAAAACCAAACGCAAGTCTATTTTTAAGTAGAAATGTATTTGCACTTTGTAAGCCACCTACGGGGAATATAAAAGGTGCTTATTAAAAGTTTCTGTTTTATTGCTTTTTATTTATTGCTTCAGGGGGAAAAAAGACTGCATCGGTCTTATAAGAAAGGAATAATATATCTTGTTTTGATATGGCTCACTGTTAAATTTGAAATTTAAATCAGTTCTGATATACAAGCCTGATGCACCAACACTTATTACTTTTGTTCAAATCTAAATATGCGGACATTTTAGGGTGCAAAGACTGTTGGGTTATTGAGAACAGAACAGTGGGAGATTTTTACAAACCTCTGTAGGCAGCAGAGCAAGCTGTGAGGTTTTGTAAAAAAAAAAAAAAAAAAAAACACTGTGTCGCCAAAAAATTGCAAAACTGAACATTAAAAAAAACTAAATTCAAAAGGTCTCTGAATAAAGATGTGATACAGCCATTGGCCATCTAATGAGTGCATGTGTGTGTTTGGATTGACGTCGTGTATGCAGTGGCCTAGATACACATGAATGTTTGACTAAGCTTGGCAATATCATTCCAGGAATATCGGTGAGAGCTGCTGAACTCTGATATATTGATCCATTTTGGAGTGCAAAAGGCCTTGAAACAGAAGCTTGTTGAGATTGCCACCAGGTGGCTGGAATGATTTAGCATGAGAGTTTGCATCTCATTACTGCTCATGACTGAAAACTTGAAACTAGAAAGGTTTTAATGAGGACCTATTATGCCATTTTTCAAAATCTTGATTTTATTTTTGGGCTCTACTAGAATAGATTTTCATGCTTGAATGTTCATTATTTTCCCCATATTTGACATTGTTGCAGCTCCTCTCTTTCTAGTCTGTCAGTAACGCTCTGTTTAGTTCCTGTCTATATGAAGCCCCTCCTTCTGAAAAGAACAATGTGTTGTGATTGGTCGACCGCTTCCAGCAAGTTTGGGAAAGTTAAACGAGTTTTAAAACACTAAAATTGATAAGCGGGCCGATTTTGGGCCCAGTTCTCCCCTTCTGACAATCCTAGGTAAAGTCCAAATTATCTTGATGGCTCTACAGATTATATTATCAGATTTTCCTGTGGTGTGAAGTGTGTTAAGAGTGATTGAATCCAACATGTTGAGTATTTACGTTCAGAAGTCCTGTTGTGTGGGGCGAGCCCAGAGGACAAACGCGCACACGCTCTGTAGATTGTCACATGGAACGAAACGATCTAAAAGCGAGCTGACGGAAGACAGAAGCATAAAACAACTTCATTCAAACCCATTTCAAACACTATTATCGCCATTTCTTCTTGCCAGTTGTCCGCCATGTTTGTTTACTCTAAAGTAACGTTTGATAGTGAAAAATTCTGTCAGTGTGGGCCAGCCTTAACGCAACTCAACCAGGCCACGCCCCTTTATTTTGCATATGCTTTGGGCAGGAATTATTTAAATGAGGAACATAGTGACGCGTTCGATCCCGGAAGAAAACTCCCGACTACAATAGAAGCATTTCAGGGAGTTCAGAAACAGTGCGCACTGGTATAGAGAATAACTCCCGCTGGAGTGACTTTGTGCTTTGGAGCTCAAACAGCAAAATTACACACTAAAGAAAGTTGAAAATTTAAAAAAGCATTATAGGTCCTCTTTAAAGGGATAGTTCACCCAAAAATGAAAATTATCTCATGATTAACGCACCCTCAAGCCATCCTAGGTGTTTATATTTAAAACTTTATTAACTATAATAACTAGCTTCCGGCAGACGGCCATTTACATTGATTTATGGTGGAAGAGTAACCCCTGACCCGACACATGACGCAATGACAAACGCGAAAGCGCAGAGGATAGAGCAAAACAAAACACTGGTCTCGAATTAGAAGTCTAAAATGAGGATTTTTAAAGAGAAATGTTGGAGGATTTCAATATAAGAGAAGAGGAGCTTGAGTTTGTTGCCCAGCCCTATTTGTTTAAACCGCGAGAGGCATCTAAACTTACATCCTGCGTCATACATCGCGTCAGTGGGCTACTCTTGTGATGCAAGTCGACTTACGCAGTATGCGTACGGTCCTCTGCTGGAAGCTAGTTATTTTAGATTATAAAGTTTTAAATATGAATATTTTTCTTACTAAAACCCATCGCTTTGCTTCAGAAGGCCTTTATTAACCCCCTGGAGTTGTTTGGATTACTTTTATGATGGATGGATGCACTTTTTTAGCTTCAAAATTGGCCTCCCCATTCACTACCATTATAAAGCTTGGAAGAGAGGATATTTTAAAATATATCTCCGAAGTCATATACACCTAGGATGGCTTGAGGGTGAGTAAACCATGGGGTAATTTTAATTTTTGGGTGAACTATCCCTTTAAAGCCATTCTTCTGCGTCTTTGTGATTATAAATGACCACATGATCATCTTTGGAAGGGTAAACTGTCTTTCCTGATGTCAAAAAAGTAGTAGTAATCTACTTTTAGTGCACACTGCAGGGTTTCAGTATGAGAAGTCAAGCAGAGGTCACCTTTCTCCCTCCTGACAACATTAACCAGACTAAACCTTCTTTTCTGTTTTATTATTCGTGAAGACACGGTTTCAACGTTAGTCGAACATGTTGATAGTGAATGTGATTTTCTACACCTGTGGTTTCCTCTGACTTCATACATTCACTAAAATCGCCTAAAGACATTGAGACTTCACTTTTCTTCATCATTTGTTTAAGTTAGTGACACATGCATGTCTAAATATCCAAAAGTTGAGCTACTAGCCCTATTGCATCCAACGAAATAGTATGAAATGAAACTACAAAGAATAATGCCGCTGTCAATCACACATTCTAGGTTTAGGAAAGTTCTAGCTGTTTTCCAACAACTGTCATCTGTTCTGTGTTGAAGCCCATTGGCTGCTGTATTAAACCCCTTTAATCGGGATTCTTATAATAACTTCTGAAGTCTACAAATGGCTACCTGGTTAAGCACCATGGAGGATGTATTTATAGACAGTCAGAGGTGGGGAATGGGCTTATATATATAAAATCAGCATTTCCACCCTGTCTGAAATCACTTGTGCTTTGTCTCCTGAGTTCAAGGGTTACGATTATGGTGAGTTTGCTTTGCCATACATTTATTCATTGATTTATTTCTTCTGTCTTAGATTATCAGCAGACATGTAACTCACTATTCTCTTGATGCGTCCAAACGAAAATCTAACAATTTAGTGTGGCTGAGTTGATTTCTGTCTGTCTGTGTTTGAAACTAAAGTTTAAGTCTGATTCATCAGAGCCACTTACATCTGTCTGACTCATCCAATGCCTCTGTTTTATTAATTTCACTTTCAACAAATAAATAAATGAAAAGTAAACTGTTTCTGTTTTCAAAGATGGATACAAACATTTTCATTACTCAGATCGAAACTGGAGACAGGTGACTCATCTATTTTTGCTAAAAAGTGTAAACAGTTCATTTGCTCTCCATATAAAGAAAGAAAATAGATCAGAAATGAGCTCTTTAATGTTTCAGTTGTTTCTTCTAAACGGCAATGAGATTAAAATGAGAGCAAATGGAGACTTAATGTTTTTTTCTTATGAAAAAGACCCAAATATCTCCTCTAAAGTTTCAGAAGAAATCTCAACAATAGCTCCAACTGTGATCATATGGTTACACTTTATTTCGATATAGTCCACTTTAGACTTTCTACTAACTATACTTTGCAACTACATGTCAACTAACTCTCATTAAAGTATTAGTAGACTGTTAGGTTAAGGGTTTGGGTTAGTATAAGTTGGCATGTCTTTGCAAAGTTAATTATAATTAGTAGAATACTTCTAAAACTATACATTGATGTTTCACGGTTCAGCTCTGACCTCGTGTACAGGACAACTGTTGAGATGTAATCCAGACAGAAGGCCGATGAGCAGCTGTCGGGCTGCGATGTCATCGAGCAGAAATGCATCTCACAATGTTTCCCAAATTCTGTGGCAGGAATGTAAATAGTAGCGATTAATCCCTGTCTTGGTGGGATTACCTATCAACAGGCTCAAAGATGAGGCTGTCACCAGTCAGCGCCAGTGTGTAATCCCACATCTGATCCACTGGCTGAGTTCTCGCTCTCTGAGCTAATTATACATCCTGCAGGGCACCAAACATTTCCATTCTCATACACTCACACAGAGGAACACATCACTACTCAAATTTAGCTCTTTCATTGCTCAGGAGAAGTTTCAATTTAACCTAAATCTCCTTAAGAGAAATGAAAATAGACACAAATCAGACAAGCATTGACTGCTATAAAATGAATGTGGACATCAGCTCAGTTCATTTGAACTTGGAAGAATTTGATGAGACAATGTTGAGAGGAGACCTGTGAGATTTTCTCAGGAGAAACATCAGAGAAGTGGGAGAGTTCAGCAAAAGTTTTAATTTAAACAAACTGCTGTCTAGGAGAAACAACTGAGATACTAAAGTCAACATGAAACATTTGCAACCCATTTTACTGACATAATGAGACATGCCAAGTCTGTAAGATTTTTTAAAATGTATCTTCTGCTCACCAAAGCTGCATTTATTTGTTCAAAAACAGTAAAAACAGTAATATTGTGACATATTATTACACTGTAAAAAAATTATTTTCATGATTTGTTATCACAACTTTTTTTTTCTGTTGCCAAATCAATTTAGATAATTAATGTGGTTCAGATAACATAATATTTATAGCATATATCTCCTTCATTGTATTAACTCAAATTTTTAATTTCAATGAACTCAAACTTTTAAGGCAACCAGGTAACTTACTTTTTTAAGTTAAACCAACAATATTTTTTTTACAGTGCATGCATTAAAATAACTGTTTTCTATGTGAATATATTTTAAAATGTAATTTATTCCTGTGATCAAAGCTGAATTTTCAGCATTACTCCAGTCTTCAGTGTCACATGATCTTTCAGAAATCATTCTAATATGCTGATTTGATGTTCTTATTATTATCAATGTTGAAAACAGTTGTGCTGCTTCATATTTTTAATAGAAACCATGATTTCTTTCAGGATTCTTAGAATAGAAAGTTAAAAAGATCAACATTTATTTGAAACAGAAATCTTCCGTAACTTATGTCTTTACTGTCACTTTTGTTCAATTTAAAGGATTAGTTCACTTCAAAATTAAAATTTCCTGATAATTTACTCGCCCCCATGTCTTCCAAGATGTTTATGTCTTTCTTTCTTCAGTCGAAAAGAAATTAAGGTTTTTGAGGAAAACATTCCAGGATTTTTCTCCATATAGTGGACTTCAACAGTTACCAACGGGTTGAAGGTCCAAAATGCAGTTTCAGTGCAGCTTAAAAGAGCTCTACATGATCCCAGACGAGGAATAAGGGTCTTATCTAGCGAAACGATCGTTCATTTTCTAAAAAAAATAAAAATGTATATACTTTTTAACCACAAATGCTCATCTGCACTGCTCTGCGATGCGCCACGCATTACGTAATCGTGTTGGAAAGGTCACGCATGACGTAGGTGGAAGTACCGCGGTAGGGCGAAAATCTCCATCTCATTTTCTACTTCAACTTCAAAATCATCTGACACCGTTGTTTTACCTTTTTTTGTAAAGGCCGTTTGACTTGTTTGTCTTTGCACGTTCACTTTGTAAACACTGGATCAATACTTCTGCCTACATCATGCCTTCCCAACATGATTACGTAATGCGTGGCGCATCGCATAGCAGTGCAAGACGAGCATTTGTGGTTAAAAAGTATATAGATTTTTAAAAAAAAAAATTTAGAAAATGACCGATTGTTTCGCTAGACAAGACCCTTATTCCTCGTCTGGGATCGTGTAGAGCCCTTTGAAGCTGCATTGAAATTGCAATTTGGATCTTCGACCCATTGGTAGCCGTTGAAGCCGTTAATTTCTTTTCGACTGAAGAAAGAAAGACATAAACATCTTGGATGAAATGGGGGTGCGTAAATTATCAGGAAATTTTAATTCTGACGTGAACTAATCCTTTAAAGCATCCTTTCTGAATTAAAGTATTAATTTCTTTCCAAAGTAAAAAAAAAAAAAAAAAAGGTATGGAGTTTTCTAGTGAAACAGTAAAAATAAGAGGGATGTCAGCCAATGATTTCAGTTATTCCTTTTTTCTTTTTTTTTTTGAAGTTCTTTCTATTTCTCAAAAAGTACTTTGGAATAAAGCACACTGATGAAACTTTACATGCCAATGCTTCTATTTAACCAGTCACAAGTATTCTGTGTAATATGTTGGTGCAGGCACCCAAAAAGGCAAAGAAGCGGGCAGAAGGAGCCAATTCAAATGTCTTCTCCATGTTTGAACAAGCACAGATCCAGGAGTTCAAAGAGGTACAAACCAAGTGCTCGTTTGACTCTAATTGCTATGACAATTGTCTTTATCATGACTCTTTCACTGTGATATTGTGCAGCGAGATTCCCGTATGTGACTTCAATATGTCAGTGCTCATCATCGCTAGTGAATAATTCAGAATATGTCAGTAACGATTAGCACAGTGGAGTGATTTACACCCTGAACACACACACTCGAACCTGCTGTCAAGCCCCTGAAATTTGCGTGGAAAATGCAGCAGGACAGACGTTCTCTCTGGTCTCAAAGAGGCTGTGAAAAGATCACGACAAACAGGATAAGCATGAAGCTGATCCGAGATGGCAGTGATGAGAACGTGCAGACAAATGCTACCAGTCTCTCTCTCTTTCAGTCTGTCTCTCTCACAGATATCACAAACAGACACAAAGACACTAAGTAAAGCAGAATTACAGGACCTATAAATATACAAACATAGGGACTTTTGCGAAACACGATACATTACAAAAAAAAAGCACAATGACAAGGGGTTTGGGGGGATTTGACCTCTAATTAAAGAATTAATTCACCTAAAAATGAATTAAATGTCATTATTTTCTCCCCCTCATGTCATTCCAAACTTGTATGTTGTTATTTTTTCTGTGGGACACAAAAATGGAGAAGTTAAGAACTTTTACGCTCCACAAAGAAAAAAAGCATAAAACTATCCTTGAAATATCATAAAACTAGTCCACTTGACTATGACAGCCTTGCGTGAGAAACAGGTAGCTGTTATTCACAGATACCGTAAACTTTCTCCTCCACCAATGCTCTGAAAAGATTCAGAACTTTGTTGAGTTGCAATGAAATGTGATGCACCAGTTTCTTATGCATTAGACAAAAAAAAAAAAAAATCATAAAGAGTTTGCAATGACATGATGGTGAGTAAATAATGACAGGATTTAAATTTTTAGGTGGACTTACATGAGAAACGTTTCAACTTGTTTTCACACATCTGAAAACCACAAAAGTTAAAGGGGTCCTATAATGCCCCTTTTACAAGATGTAATATAAGTCTCTGGTGTCCCCAGAATATGTCTGTGAAGTTTCAGCTCAAAATACCCCACAGATCATTTATTATAGCTTGTCAAATTTGCCCCTATTTGGGTGTGAGCAAAAACACGCCGTTTTTGTGTGTGTCCCTTTAAATGCAAATGAGCTGCTGCTCCCGGCCCTCTTTCCAGAAGAGGGCGGAGCTTTAAAAGCTCACGCTTCGGTTGCTCAACAACAACAAAGCTGGAGAATCTCACGCAGCCAAAATGAGGATTGTCAGTAACGGTGTTCAGCCTTACATTGTTCAAACCGGAGTCGGACACTGATGGAGAGACTCAGGAAGAAGTTACAACTTTTAGAATGTAACTGGACGTTTCTGAATGGTTAGTGGATAAATTTATGTAGTTGCTGTGGAGTTGATTCAACTCATCGACTAGCATGTGCCATCATGTTAATCTTTTGTGCAAATCCAGCGTTGAATTGACCCTCGTTTGTGAAGCAGTCCGGTGTAAAATGACGGCATGGTAACAACACTCTACTACAACAACTCTTCCTCTTCTCTAAAGCAGCCCAACATGGCCTCACCCCCTTTGTTGTGTGTTCTCGGGGGCGGGGTTTATGTAAATTTTAGGGTTTGTGATGTCACCAACCCGGGAAGAAGCTCGTTGTAGTCTTTAAAAAGCGATTTCTGTAAAAGAAAATATCTCCTATTGCAATGAACGGATTGTTGCAGATGTTGTTTATGCTTAAACAGCAACATTACACACTAACTAAAGTTAAAAAAAAGTGAAAACATGATCAACCACCCCTTTAAATTATAAGTTTGTCAGAGTATTTTCACCTAAAGCTAAATAGATGCAGAAGGCGTGTTCACCTGACCATAGCAACACTATCATGATTACGATAAACATCAACAATTAAAAACATTAAAATGGCACTGTATAGTATGTCAACTACTGATTCACCAATGAGTTTGGGATAGAAGTATATATTTGACCAATGGACAGTTTTTTTGTACTTCCATTCTGTGGCACTTGAGCTGCAAAAACTACACCCTTCACCTTTAATGAAATCAAAATAGACAATTCTTATTTTTTTTTTTTATTGAATATTACAGTATTTATTATAAAATTCATGTGGCTCGTAATCTTTAATCTAAATAACTTCCCCTCCCTCTTGCAGCAGCATCTCTTCTCTGATGATGTGTTTACTGGCGTGAGGGCGGGGCAACCTGTCACTCACACGAGATCCACCAATAGCAAACCACAACCATCCAATCAATTCCCCATGGACAAAATCAAGCCCCGCCTTACATTTGCTCTTGTTTCGTTTCAAATATGTCACAATAAGGAAGAAAAGAATATCACAAATTCTGTTTCATGCCGACTTTAACAAACATCAGACTACATTCTGCATCCCTCTCACACACACTCTATATTCTCTCTCTTTCATCTGCCTCAGGCTTTCACAATCATGGACCAGAACAGAGACGGCTTTATCGACAAGAATGACCTGAGGGATACGTTCGCAGCTTTAGGTGAACTGTAATAATCTCTGCTATACGTCAGTGTCGTTCTGCATTGTTGCTTGAAGAGTCTCTCTGACAGCAGTTCTGACCTCTGAGCTTTCTGCCTCCGCAGGCCGCCTGAACGTCAAACAAGAGGAGCTCGAACAGATGCTAAAAGAGGCTCCCGGACCCATTAACTTCACTGTCTTCCTCACTATGTTTGGAGAGAAGCTAAAAGGTAAATGGTAGGGTGAAGTGGTACTAAGAATCCAAAAATTGCCTTGGCAAAGATCATAGATTTTTTTCTATTCATCCATCCATCCATCCTCTGTATTTCTGTCTGTATCATCCATTCATCCATCCATCCTCTGTATTTCTGTCTGTCTGTACCATCCATCCATCCATTCATCCATCCTCTGTATTTCTGTCTGTCTGTACCATCCATTCATTCATTCATCCATTCATCCATCCATCCATCCTCTGTATTTCTGTCTGTCCGTCACATCCATTCATCCATCAATCCATCCTCTATATTTCTGTCTGTCTGTACCATCCATCCATCCATGCATCCATCCATCCATCCATCCATCCTTTGTAATTCTCTGTCTGTACCATCCATTCATCCATCCATCCATCCTCTGTATTTCTGTCTGTCTGTACCATCCATTCATTCATTCATCCATCCATCCTCTGTATTTCTGTCTGTCCGTCACATCCATTCATCCATCAATCCATCCTCTATATTTCTGTCTGTCTGTACCATCCATCCATCCATGTATCCATCCATCCATCCTTTGTATTTCTGTCTGTACCATCCATCCATCCATCCATCCACCCATCCTCTGTATTTCTGTCTGTCTGTACCATCCATCCATCCATCCATCCGTTCAAAAGTTCGGTGTCAGTAAGATTTTTTTTTAAAAGAAATCAATACTTTTATTTGGCAACGATGCATTAAATTGATCAAAAGAGGCATTAAAGACATTTATAAAGTTACAAAAGATTTATAATTGTAATAAATGCTGTTCGTTTGAATTTCCTATTCAAAGAATCCTGAAAAAAAAAAACTATCATGGTTTCCACAAGAATATGAAGCAGCACAACTGTTTTCAACATTGATAATAATTAGAAATGGTTTTTTTAGCAGCAAATCATCATATTAGAATGATTTCTGAAGGATCATGTGACATTGAAGACTGGAGTAATGATGCTGAAAATTCAGCTTTGATCACAGGAATAAATTACATTTTAAAATTTATTCACATAGAAAACAGTTATTTTTAAAATATTTCACAATATTACTGTTTTAACCACCAACATCACCTTAGCATCACAACATTTTATTCAGAATATGTCATGTAGTTTAATTCTTAAAATCTTACTGTTTATTGTATCTTATTTAAACGAAACTCTGGTTGTTTTGGAGTAAGTCTACAAGTGAAAAGGGAATCATACAGGGATTTTCTTTCCTTTTGAAGTCCTACATGGTCATTTGATCCGTATCATAATGGGCCAATAAGGAACTATATGTTCTGAAAGCTCTTCTATAAGCCTATATGAAGATATGCTCCAAATTATGGTAGAAATTCCACAATGGGCATCATGTAAAAGTATGTCTTTTTGCATTCCTAGAGGTTTTAAGGAGAGTCATCTCTTTCACCAGTTTTCTATTGTTCCCTTTAAAAAAAACACAAAAACAAAACAGGTGCCGATGCAGAGGAGACCATCTTGAATGCCTTTAAAGTGTTTGACCCAGAGGGAAAGGGAACCTTGAAGAAGGATTTGTGAGTACCATTTAAGCTTCACAATACTATAAAAAAGCAATCAAATCTTTCCCTGTTTCTCTGTAAATCCATTTCTGCAAATATTCTGCTTTGTTTTACAACTTGTGACAAGCTGAATAGAGGCAGTACATGCAGACAGTTCAAACCCTACAAGCATGTGTGAAGTGTTTGCCAGAAGTAATTCGATTATTTCAAAAGGTTAAACCGAAGTTTGTCTTTCCTCACAGTTTGTCACGGATGTTGACAACGCAAGCGGACAGATTTTCTCCAGAAGAGGTTTGACATCTTTGAGATTATTTGTTTTATGTCTAACACTTCAGCTGTCTGTGTCTTTGGCAGCACTGTGCTGTATGTCACAATGACATTTGTATTATATGCGAATGGAATGCGAGAGGTAATTTTCTGTCTATCTATAGATTATGAACAGAAACCAGAGCATTTATAATGTGTAAACAACATAACCACCCATAGAAACACCATAATACTACTTTTGATCCATCTTTCCTCAGATGGAGCAGATGTTTAGTGCTTTTCCTCCAGACGCTGCAGGTAATCTGGACTATAAGAATCTGGTCTACATCATCACACATGGGGAGGAGAAGGACTAAGATTGAAATATCTCACTTCAAAAACTCTCATTTAAACATCATGACTTTCTCAGATGTAGTTCTGCATATATAGTACAAAAAAACATTGTCCTGTGCTATCTAATCTTTCATTTCCAGCACTGAATTGAACTATTAAACCAAATGAGAATGAAATGCATGTAATGTTAGAGTTGGCTTTGTGATTTTTAGAGGTTATAATTATACATAGTGCCTAATAAAACATGTGCAGCAAAATTATTCATTAGCCTAATGTGATCTCTGATCATTTCAATTTACAGCAGCCCCAAACAGTATTTGGATAACAAAATATCAAAGCAAGTGTTATTTAGTATAAAGAAAGAAAATACAACCACAAAATATAGACAAAAACAAAATAATGATTTGCAGTTCAGTGAGTGAGTCTGATGTTGATTCAACAACTGATTTCACTGATTCAGTTCAGGAAAGGAATCATCAAAATGATTCAAACGGGTAAGTTACTGGTCATTTTGAGCAATTCATTAAAGGGTTAGTTCACCCAAAAATGAAAATTGTGTCATTAATTACTCACCCTCATGTCGTTCCACACCCGTAAGACCTTCATTCATCTTCAGAACACAAATTAAGATATTTTTGATAAAATCTGATGGCTCAGTGAGGCCTGCATCGCCAGCAATAACACTCCCTTTTTCAATGCCCAGAAAGCTACTAAAAACATATTTAAAACAGTTCATGTGACTACAGTGGTTCAACCTTAATATTATAAAGCGACAAGAATACTTTTTGTGTGCCAAAAATAACAAAACAGCGACTTTATTCAACAATATCTAGTGATGGGCGATTTCAAAACACTGCTTCATGAAGCTTAGAAGCTTTACGAATCATTTGTTTCGAATCAGTGGTTCAGAGCGCCAAAATCACATGATTTCAGTAAACGAGGTTTCGATAAGTCGTAAGTGTTTTGAAACTTCAATAGTTCACGTGACTTTGGCAGTTTGATACACACTCTGAACCACTGATTGGAAACAAAAGATTCGTTAAGCTTTGAAGCTTCATGAAGCAGTGTTTTGAAATCGCCCATCACTAGCTTTCTGGGCATTGAAAAAGGGAGTGTTATTGCTGGTGATGCAGGCCTTACTGAGCAATCGGATTTCATCAAAAATATCTTAATTTGTGTTCCGAAGATGAACGAAGGTCTTACGGGTGTGGAACGACATGAGGGTGAGTAATAAATGACATAATTTTCATTTTTGGGTGAACTAACCCTTTAAATGATCCAGATGAATCGGACTACACTGCTGGCGCTGTATGTTTTTGATTCACCGGCTCATTTATTCGTACTGTATGTTTCTTGCCATATATATATATATTGCATCACATTCAATACAGACTGCAAACTCACATTCAAGTTCCATACTGGTAAAGAGAGTCCTCTACCATAAGTCCTTACTGCCACCTACTGTCTGAGTAGTGGACTTACAAGGCCTCTTATGTTATTGTTACATACATTTCACAGCCCTGAACCTCAAAAGAGGTCAAGGCATATTTTTTACAAAATGTTCTGAAGAGGTGAGTCATCTTAGTCTAAACAAACACAAATTCCAATAACCAGAATCGCCCACGCCACGTCTTACAGCCCCTTTCCAAGGTTTGCACGGTTATAGGTGAACGAGTTTATTATAATCAGTAGCCTACTGGGTGTTTTTAACCAAAACAGTTTTATTCAAACGCATGTATAAATAAAGACTGGCACTGAGACAAAAGAAACAACATAATAGACTTTCCTGGCATTTGCATTGAAAATAACAGTGCTTGCAAGTACACTGCAGTATTGAATGTTTTAGCAAAGTGATACAGAAAAAGAGAAGGTGTAGTATCTAAAATATTTGGTCACATAATATTTAAATATTTAAGGACAACAAAACAGAGTAAATAACGAAAGTTGTATAATTAAAAAAAAAAAAAAAAGATTAATGAGACCAAAAATCTAAAAATACACTCAGGTGACACTTTAAATACATCAGTTATTAAAATAAACAAACAAACAAACACTGAAAACAACCTTATAGTCAGGGCCCAGTTGTTCAAAAGTAATCTGATCAGATTTCAGCTATTGGATTGGATCAAATCTTGAAAATGGGTTGTTAGGGTAGGTGAACCATTCGAAAGTAGTTTTGAACATTTGCATACCTTATTGCATGTATATTTGTTCGTTTTTGTTGTGGGTCACATGAGGGGCTACGGAAACTCTAAAGGGACATGGTAATGGAAGGACAGTTTCCCCCAAGAAAAGAGAGTTTTTGGGGGGAATGCAAAACTTTTGCATTAAAATACATAATTTTTCTCCCATTTCATATTTTTTCCCATCTCCATCTCCCTTTAGTGCCTTTGTAGGGGTCTGACTGTTTAAAGGAAAATGAAAATGAAAGGGGGTGTGTGTTTATGTTGTTTTATTTCTCTTCAGATATATCACTTTAAAGGATTAGTTCACTTTCAAATGAAAATTATCCCAAGCTTTACTCACCCTCAAGCATCCTAGGTGTATATGACTTTATTCTTTCTGATGAACACAATCGGAGATATTTTAATAAATATCCTGATGCATCCAAGCTTTATAATGGCAGTGAACAGGGGTCATGAATATGAGCTGAAGAAAGTGCATCCATCCATAAATGTACTCCACACGGCTCCGGGGGGTTGATATGGATTTTTTTTTTTACACAAACGCATCGTTTCGCTTCAGAAGGCCTTTATTAACCCCCCGGAGCCGTGTGGAGTATGGATAGATGTGGATGGATGCAGTTTCTTCATCTTCATACTCGTGACCCCTGTTCAATAAAGCTTGGATGAGTCAGGATATTTATTAATATATCTCCGATTGTGTTCATCAGAAAGAAGAAAGTCATATACACCTAGGATAGCTTGAGGGTGAGTAAAGCTTGGGCTAATTTTCATTTGAAAGTGAACTAATCCTTTAAAGTGGCCCACATTGACTAGTCTGCCTGTTGTTCTTTACATAGCTAGCAGCCTGTTGTGAAATGTGATCCCATTTACAGCATTAGTAATCCAGATTTGGTAATCTGAAAAAGTGTGTATCTGTATCAGGGTGATCCAATCCGATTTTGCTTTGAAAAAACGGCACAAAAGCAAGATGGATTACCTGATCCTGGATAGCAAAACATGGGATTTCCAAATCTAGATAATTCTGATCCAGATTAAACTTTTTGAACAACTGGTTTGTGTCAACTAATTTAATCCCATTTGTCTAAAGCTGTACTGCGCCAGTATGACCACTAGATGGCGACAAAGACTTTATTGAGTGAAAACATCTGTTTCATAACACACCATCGTAATTTAGGCCCAGCACTCCATTGGAAATAGACAGGCCTCAGTACTATAAACTATTAGGCATTAGTTCAGTTAGGACATTTAAGTAGCTTTTATAAACGTGCCCTAGAAAAAAGTACTGGTGTGCATCTTGAGACAAAACAATGGCACTGACATATATGTCAGTGCAAGTTGCTTTCAGTTAAAACAGCTCAAAAGGCTTAAGCTTTGTCTGTGAAACCAGGGGTAAGAGTTAAGCATTTTCTACCACATTTCTAACATAACAACACAGGTTTAATTGAAAGTACTGATGCTAGTTTATGTATTTGGCATTTCTGTGGTTCAGCTGCAGAAGCTGCTGGCCTGTGACCAGAGGTTTGGAAGTCCATGTTCTTGTACTGTGTCCTGGTGTGACTGAAACCACAAGCTGTTAACATGCATTATCCCTCCAAAATTGTCTATAACTCCTCAAATGCTATTATGTATCATAAATACGTATTAAACTATATGATTGTTTATAACCAGAATCTGAATATTTCAAGTGGAATGTCTTTGTATTTTACCAAGAAAGAGGCTTCACTGCAGAAACAGACACGGACCAATTACATAAAGCTAATTTCCTTATCTGCATCACCACAAAAATACAAATTGTAGCCCACTTATTAATATTCATGAGTATTTATGTAAAATATGCTTTACCTTGAAAAATGTTTGAAAACTTGTGTGCACTCACATGTGAATATCCAAGGATAGGTGAGTTTTTTAACTTATGAGTGTTTAAATCATTATACAATCTGAAATTTTTAGTAATTAAATCAAAATGTTATAAAAAAAATATATATATATGTAATTTATTATGTGTTTCCGAGATAAATTTGTACGTAATATTTTATAAATGAATTCTAAGGCCGGTGTATTCTTTCACTGGTCTCCATTAAACTGTTTTTTTAATATATACACCATTAAAGGTACACGGGTTGCGTAACGGCGTGTGACGTCAAAGCAGTCACAAGACTTCAGTCGCGTCGCGGCCTTCGGCAGTTCACGAACAGACGCGAGCGAGAGCGCGCAGCGATGGGGCTCAGCACGAGAAGAAATAGTTTTATAAAACCCGGATCGACTTGAATGTTCTGAATCGCATCGGATCGATCACTATGGAGAGCTGAATGTGACTGATTCGTGAAGACAGCGAGAATTTGAACGTTGATGCTGTTGTAAGGTCGTTTAACATTGTGGATGCGGTTGTTGTGACATCTCCAGACGTCATCTAGGGCTGTGGATCTGTTGTTAGTACTCGAACTAACCCAAACTACCCCTGCAGCAGAGGCCGGGGGGTGATGTTGTCCGTTCTCTCGTACGGTCGACTGGTGGCCCGGGCGGTCATCGGCGGACTCTCTCAAACCGACAGCCGCGATTACAGCCTGGTGTCGGCCAGCTTCGGCTTCGGGAAGGATTTTCGTAAGGGGATTTTGAAGAAAGGGATGTGTTATGGAGACGACGCGTGCTTTATAGCCCGGCACAGATCTGCTGATGTGTTAGGTATGTAATGGTTACAACGATTAAAGCATATCTGTGTTGTATGCAAAGATAATGTGTTTGGAAGAACTGGTTTAGTCAAGTATCGTGGTTAAATCGCTTCTGACGTCACAACTGTCGCACATCGATGGCCTGTAGGTGCACCAACAAAAGCTTTTACAACCATAAGCCACTGTATGTTTATAAAAATATATTTCAATTAATAAAATAAACTGTTTAGTCATACTTTAAATAACGTTATTTTATATTTTATACAGACAAATATTAAAATAATGTTTCTTAATAATAGACATGTTTCATAATAATAAGCATGCAGTTTAATTAACTGCCATATAAATATCAAATTGATTTTTTATGAATAATAAAGCCTATAAAGATAAAAAAAAATCACTGTTCTTTTAGTGTTTTGTAAGTAACACGGGCCGCTAAACGTTCCTCGTTAAATTCTAAATGAACATTCTTTGCAACAAAGTTTACATTTCCATTGTGACGTCATTATCGTTAAGAACGACGCATTCCGTAAGCCTACTGAAATTACCCATTAATTTCATCCTAGATATCATTTGAGTATGTTGTCATTTATTATTTTTAAGTTCTCCCACTTTTTAATTGAAACAGACTCGCTTCTTTAGTCTCATTGTTATTTTTTTAAAAAAAAAACGGTTTAGCGTTACCTCTGAAAGTGTATCTGCTTTCTTCTTGTATAAATGTTTCTTTTTTTTTCTCCCCTTGATTTGTTACTTTCTAATATTTATTTGAATATTTTGTAAACTTGTGTTAATGCTTGAAAATGTTTGTACATTTACTACTGCATTAAAAATGAATCCAGAATTGCTTCAGCTGTCACCAAACAATAATAGAATATAAAAGCCCGTTTCTAATGTTTGATATTCCACGTGACTAGGGGGTATGAACTGTTGTAGTTATTGTAGAAAAAAAAAATCACTACACTGTACTATGGATATGGAGTGTGCACAAAGTGATATGAGAAAAAAGGATCATATCTACACAAAAACTCATTGTATTTGAGTTGACAGCTCAACACACTTCACATTAAAAATGTGAGCAGTAGTGGAAGTAGTTCATTTATATTGCTGCTAGAATTTGCAGTGGTATAATTTTTCATTCTATTACTCCAAAACGTTGCTTCTAACCTGAGAACGGCAACTTTTGGGGCTTAACAAGAGTGCACATTAGTTTTTATGTAACACCATCTAGTTACAAAGGAAGTCCACCTGAAAGACGTGGGTGCAAAACAATAGATGAACATTGAAGACCACAGACTTTGTCAAGACTCAAGACAGACGCTGAAACCAGTGTTCAACACTGCAGATCCTCAAAGAAAGCAAATCTTTTAGTTCATGCTTCTTTTGGGAATTATTTATTTTACAAGGAAATTTGAGGATTTTAGTTCAGTTTTAAGATATAGTTGATTAGTGCTTGTACTGTTTTGTCTGTCATTTAACCCACTCATAAGGATTAAGCCTACAAATTCAAATGGCAGACGTTAACAGACCTGCTGACATGTTTCTAAGGCCTACTTGGACAGCTATACATCAAAGTCATATTAACCTGGGATGTAAATCCTCTTCTACATCTCGAACACATGAGCAGGGTTCTGTAATGGCCTAAGAAGCGAGAACCAAGACTTGTCAAGCTTCAAGCCAGCAAATCTATCTCTGGAAATCCCAGTGCGTTTAGAGGCGAGATCACGAGAGGATGCAGGTCCATGCGAGGCGACTTGCCTTGTATGGTCACAAATGAGGGTTCCTGCTCATTGTCAGAAGGGAAGCTGGGAAGGCTTTGTAGGGAAAATTCCCTGTCTTTTGGACTGATTTGGAAATGCACGTGACATCTTTGGGGTGTAGGCAGTAAACGTTTGCATTCTTAATATTAAAGGCCGGTGCATCTTACAATCTGAAAATCACTTTACTTGACCATAATTAGTGGTTGACAGATGTGGGTTTTCAATAGCAAATGTACACAAAATTTAATGAAATTAAATGAACATTCCATCTCAAAACTCATTCAGAAATGATTTCTTTTCAACGTTAAAGCATGCAGGGGTGTCAGCCAGTTACAGTAATCGCAAAATGGTCAACCGATAGCCGACATAACCATTGTGCTTCATATAGCAGCTTAGAAATGCTATTACTCTACATAAAAATTAGTAGGAAATTCTGTGGTTGAGTTTATTGTCATATAGACAGTATTCTGAAACAGTTCATCTCCAAAGTCATTGTTAACCACTTACTTTTCAAAGTCCATTTGCGCTTGTTGTGGGTAAACAAGTTTTCCCATCAGATATGTTCACTTTACCTCTTGATCACCTTTAAATCGTACTAGATAATTCATTTTGATATTAGTTGGACAAAATCTTACATCCTAGTATGAATAATTTTATATTATGCTAACATAATATAGTTATCTTTTGATACTCAACAGTGTACATATGTACACTACCGTTCAAAAGTTTGGGGTCAGTAATATTTTTTTAATGTTTGTCCAAGGCTGCATTTATTTGATGAAAACTACAGTAAATCCAATAATATTATTGTGAAACATTAGTACAATTACAAATAACTATTTTCTGTTAGGGTTAGGGTTATTTTCTGTTTTCTTTTAATACAATTTAAAATGTAATTTATTTCTGTGATGCAAAGCTGAATTTTCAGCATCATTACTCCAGTCTTCAGTGTCACATGATCAGTCAGAAATAATTCTAATATGCTGATTTGCTGCTCAAGAAACATTTCTGATTATTATCAATGTTGAAAACAGTTGTGCTGCTTCATATTTTTGTGTTAACCATGATACATTTATTTTCAGGATTCTTTAATGAATATTAAGTTAAAAAGAACAGCATTTATTTGAAATCGAATTTTTTGTAACATTATAAATGTCTACTGTCACTATTGATAAATTTACTGCATCCTTGTTGAATAAAAGTATTAATTTATTTCTATAAACAGACTTTAAAATCTAAGCCGCAGATATAAAATCACTGATATACCTGTACACAAACATTATAGCATTGCAAGTTGCTTGTTAACAATTTATAAAATGTAGCTTTCCAATGGTATTGCCCTCATTGTTTCTTTTTTATCACCTATAGGTGTGGCTGATGGAGTTGGTGGCTGGCGTGACTATGGGGTCGACCCCTCTCAGTTCTCTGGGACACTCATGAGGACGTGTGAGCGGCTCGTCAAAGAAGGACGATTTGTGCCAAGCAATCCAGTGGGAATCCTTACTACCAGCTACTATGAGCTACTTCAGAACAAAGTACCGCTATTAGGTGAGCATATTAGATTTAGATTATGAAGTGAATTCATTTCACGAGTAGAAAACAGAAGAGTGCAGTATGCTGTACAATGGAAGTCTCTCTCCCTTCACATAAAATGGGAGAGCTGCACAGAAAAAGCATTTGCATTTAACTGTCTTTTTGAAAATATATTTTCAAATTTTCAGTTTACAAATAAAAACTGTAGAGACATTACATCACAAAGTGTTTTGGAGGCTGTTGTGATTGCGGCATTATGCTCTGGCTTCAATTAAGGTGCGGTCGCTCAATTTTGTGTTCTGTTCACTTCCATTCATTGGCTTGTGTAAACAAGAGCATGCGTCATATTTTCATCTTTTGCTACAAGTTCAGTTTTTTTCAACTTTATTCCAGGCGCTTGAGGTGTCTGAAATTATTTTGCATGCGTAAAATCCAGTGTGACCATCTTTTCAACATGTAGTTAATTTGCAACATGTTGATAATGTCTAGTCCAACTATCCACAGACTGTGATGTAACTTTAGCATCAGACTAACATTCATAACATAAGGTGTTGGCGTGCAATGGCATCTTACTTTACTATGCATGCACGGACATGTGAGGCACAGATATGCTATAAAACTGTGGACTGGATGTTCTGGGACAGTCAAGAGTAAAGTTTTATTTTTCCTGACTTCGGAGGGAAGTGGTTTTTGGGAAGGGCCTTGGCTTATTTTTCTCAGGATGAGATCAAAGCCGTAACTAAAATATAATGGACTGAAATGAGTCATTGTACAGCGTGCTGCTCTCAAAAACACAATGTGGCCTGGATGAGTCACGGACAGAGAGTGTACTGGGTCACAAGATTGGATTTTGGTATTAAATCTGTACAATTTCAAAGCTAGCACACGATGGCTCTGTAGGGCATTTAAATAAGTGATGCACCAAAATGAATTTTTTACAGAAACACCGAAGTTTATTTAAAAATTAATTAATCAAATTTATTTAATCAAAACTGAGTTGGATACAAACATTTAAATTTGCACTGGCAGTTTTTATATCAACTTGATATAATTGTTTCTACTCTAATTCATTGTTATTAACATTTAAACGGTGACTGTAAAAAACAGATTTATTCAAACATGTCCTTTATTATTTAACGTACAAGTAAAAATAATTAATAGTAATATAGTGCATATATGTAGCAAAATGCTTCTCTCCAAGATTTTTTTTTATTTATTTATTTATTTTTTTCTAGCTAACTAACAAGCTATAGACATTGAATGGCTTTCCTGAGGTAAATGTAACATTACATATGGTTTACAGGCTGTTTTATTGTAGTCTTTTCGCAGTTGAAACACAAATTGAGACCTGATACATTTCAGTTAGTCGTACTGGTCCTTTCAACATACCTTCTGATGTTCATTCATGTTTATTTTGTGCAATAACTAGTAGTGAAGAGGAAGAGATGATAGGATCATGTGCCGCTTGAAGTGAGGTGATACAGCTATCTGCCACAACACATTAAAGAGTATCAAAACAACATTTATTGTTTGAATTTCATTACAAAATTGACAATTTGAAAGCTGAGACTTTTTCATATCAAAAGTAACGGCTTATTGTCATTATGGGAAGCAGGCGCTACAAATAATGTTTTGTGAAGTTTTGTTCATGCATCAGCTGAAAACAGCATATCAGTTCATCAAAATGAAGATCAAAACAAGAAATCAATATTGTTCATAAATTGATTTTAGGCAGAATGTTTTCAGTTCAATTTTGGTGCATCTGTAATTTAAATGCATTATGCTTTAAATTACCTATCATGTGACTGATTAAGCATCTTTCTTTATTTTAGGAAGCAGTACAGCGTGTATCGTGGTACTAGACAGGCAGAGTCACCGGCTACACACGGCGAACCTGGGAGACTCAGGTTTTCTGGTGGTTCGAGGTGGAGAGGTGGTCCACAGGTCTGACGAACAGCAGCACTACTTCAACACCCCTTTCCAGCTCTCTATCGCCCCTCCTGAGGCAGAGGGCTCCGTCCTCAGTGACAGGTGAGACCTTCACTCTGTTATGTGACTTTTTCCTCTCGCTTTCTGATTATGCAACAGCATCGTGTCCCTACCTAGACGCAAGCGAGACATAATCCCCTGGCTGTCAGTATGAGAGCATGATTAGGTCCTCACTCTGAGAGCCTGGTTATTAACTCGACTGGATAATCAGTTCCTTCTGGTGAGAAATGTGTCACTCGGTGTGAACACTGCAGCGTCTACTCTAAAGTCTAGGATACGTAATGATCTCTATTCTTCTATTTCAGATCAGAACGGCTTTATTTGTCAAAACCAAAATTTGATAATTGTGCACAAAGCTTAATCTATCCTAAAAATGGATAGCTTATTTGATTAAAGTACCCCTGTAGTGAATGATTTTATCCCTTAAAACTCATCTTTGATCACTAAAATGACATATTTAAACATTTTTTCCTGTGAAAAAAATTTCTTCATGCCTTAAAATAGCTTGGCTGTAACTCGACACCCTTGCTTCATTTAGTATATGTGGATCCATGAATATGCTAATTAGCCCCTCCTCCACTCACTCGCACAAGCTCAGAGATCCACTCGGTCAACTTACTGAGGTAAACGCTGCACAATGGTATCGCTTTTTACAACGCCGGACACATAACGGTAATTAATATGATTGACTACGTTATCAAACAGCTAATAATGTGTTGCTAATGTTACACAAACCATGTTCCTGTTCGCCATGTCAGAGTCAAACAGCTGCCTTCTAACAATCAGCATCCTTACAAACGCTTTGAGCAACTGAGAACGTCAGTGGAGAAAGGCATATAGTTCATTATATCATTGTATATACATCGTACAATTTTCAATTTTTCATATCAACAGAAAAATATAGTGGGATAACCTGTTGCATTTAATCAACATTATTTATTTCAGTTAACTTAAATTTATTACATAAGGTTAACTCAATGCCATTTAGTTGAATCAGGTTAACATTCTTAATTTTGTCCAAAACCATTAAGTTTAATTATTCTAATATCAAACAGAAATTAAAACAAGTAATCCAGTTTAATTCAAGAACAATTTTCACAACTTTTACAAAATCTTTACTCTGTAAAGACTTTTATTGTTAGGTGTTAGCCAGAAGATGGTTTTATTCCATCTATGGCATGCCCAAAATAGTTGTTTTTATTATTAAAACAACTTTAATTGTTGTTAGCAGGTCCTTAACCCAAGCACATGTTCTACACTTCACCACAATGGTAACCCCAAAACTATTAACATAACCGTAAGGAACACCAACGATTTCAAACCACATTTTTTAAACTGTCTTTAGATCACTGCAGTTTTAAAGAGAAAATACTTAGCAATGTTGTTGACTTATGAATTTGCACATGGTTCGTCTCAAAACACCACATAGACATATAAACAACATTAAAAACTTGATTTTCACCACAGGGGGACTAAACTACTATTATGCTTTTTCGAATATTACCTTTCATGTAGTGTGTAATATAGCTGTTTGTGAATGTAAAAGGTCTGCACAGCTTCAAAGCTCAAAATCCACAATAAATGGAGTTATTGTCTCACAAAAGAAAAAACTGATTCTGAACTGATTCTGTTTGCGTTATGTTTGCATAACGCAAACATCTACTTTGACCCACCCTCAAACTGTAGTTGTAGCTGAGACGGGAAGAGTTTGGTTTGTGTTGTTGACATGTCGATAAAACGCCGTTTTGTGCGCTGCAAAAGCAAATACACTTTGCTTGCACTTCCAAAGGATAAGACTTGCGCTCGAATTGATACAGTTAAACTGCCACAATCGTTACGGTTTGTATCACTGTGCATACAAGTGCTGAGGAAGCCTCCGGGGCTGAAATTCAGATTCGCTTTCAGACTTCAAGAAATGAGGTGATGCGCAATATATATCATGAGAAAATTAAAGTGTTTTTTGACCTTGGATGCATGTAGACCTGGAGACCTTCAAAACAAAACAAGGAACCTTTAAAATAGCACAATTGGGGCAACTTGTAATCCTGTATCATTTAACCTGTAACATGAAATACACAGATGTGATTTGAACATACTGTATAATGTGGCTTGTCATTTAGCTACGCTGGATCTTCAACAAAACTGAGCACTGCTGGTTTTGTAATAAATGAATTGCACAATAAATTTAAAAGATAATTAGTCAATCTTCAAATAGCCTACTGTGCAATGTTCCTGTTATGCATAATCCGACTATAGTTTTGTGCAGTTAAAGGTTCTGTGTCTGGTAATTCATTCATTCATTAACCTTTTCAGTCGTATCTGACTTTTGGTGATTCTATGGGCCATCTCCCGCCATACGCAAGAGACTGTCCATTAATTTTCTTGGTGATGATTTTTCCGGGGTAGGTTGCCAGGTCTTTCCCCAATCCTCCCCATTACATGACTTTGGACTCACACACTGTGTCTAGTAAACATGACCCTAAATCAGTAAATTACAGTGAAGTTGTCATGGTTAAGCCATGTTTTTGGGCTCTTTACGATCTGAGCTAAATCCTGTTAGTTTTAATCTTTCCAGACACATGACATGGCTGCCAAGCTAATGGAGAGAACCTTAGCATGGCCTCTGTAAATCCTGACATTAGCTGGTTTCTCTTTAACAGATGAGCTAGAAAAAGTAGTTCTCTGAGGCCAGATATTCTTCAGTTTGCGGGTCTAAATCTTTAATGCTGTTCCATTTTTAAACCGTTTCCACTTCTTAATTTCTCCGAATTTTTTATTCACACTAAGTATCATGTTTAAACCGCATGACCCGGGGCCAGCCGGGCTGGTACAGACGGAGGGAATGACAGCCAGTGTATTCGTATCAGTGGGCATAATGCCTTCCACAGACTTCCTGGAACAGAACACGACACTTCACAGCTGATCTGTATGTTTCCGTGTGCTTTATACTATAATGAGGATCAAGCTAAAAGCTTCTTAGACTGAAACTGCTTTTATTCCTCTCAACTCGTGCTTCTAAATATGGTCAGCAAACCGCAACAGAATGTGTAATTATAGTTGGTTTTGATGGATTGTTGAGATGACCTAAAGACACATTGCGAGAGTTGAATGTTTAATTTTTTTTTAAATGTCATCCATCAGAATGGGAACATCACATTTCATAACTAAACTATTGAGTTTACTTGCATTCAGAGTAACAATTTTGTGTTCTCTCGTTTCCCACAGCCCCGAGGCTGCTGATAGCTCATCCTTCCATGTCCAGTTGGGTGACATTATACTCACTGCTACAGATGGTCTCTTTGACAACATGCCAGACTACATGATTTTACAAGAACTCAAAAAACTCAAGGTACCAGAACATCTACGTACAACACTTCCTTCTGTCCATTTTTCTGTCTTCCAGTGACCCTAATATGAATGGTGTGCTCTGCTTTCAGAATACCAACTATGAAAGCATCCAGCAAACAGCCAAGAGTATTGCTGAACAGGCCCATGTTTTAGCATACGACCCCAATTACATGTCTCCTTTTGCACAGTTTGCCTGCGATAATGGCTTAAATGTCAGAGGTGAGATATACTCATTTAAAAATGACTAAATTGTTATTTCATTCCTTTTGAACAAGCTACAACTTTTACTTTTCCTGATTTACTTTTTCTTTACAACTTTCTGAAATAATGATCATGCTAATGTGTACACATTTGCTCTGAATACAATTACAATTCTTCATTTAAATTTATGCATTTGACAGATTTATGCATTTGCTTTTACTGTGCATTGAAGGTATACATTTTACCAGTTCAATGCACTATAAAATGTGAAATTGTCGTAATTTTGTTTGGTTCAGTTCAAGGTTATTATAGTTAACTAAAACCATTTTTGTTACTTGAAATGAAATAAAATAAAATAAAATATATATATAAAAAAAGTACTTAATTTTTTTCAGCTAGTTGCCAAAGCAACATTTTTCATCTTCATTTAGTTCACTAAAATAACTAAAACATAAAGAAAACTTTATAGACATAAATGAGAAATTTATAGACATATTTAAAAAAGAAGATAACTAATAAAAAAGACAAACACAATTTCTAAAATATTAAAATGAAAACGTAAAATACAAAAATTAAAATATTTAAACTACAATAGTATCTCAATACTAAAATCAAACTTCAGTTAACATATGATTAACTAATTATTTTCAAAACTGTGACACAAATGTCTGAAGCAGAAAATGCATGAACTCATAAAAAATGCCTACTTTAAATGCTTAAAATTTGCTTTGGATAAATGAAAAATGTTCAAATTGGTCGGATAATCGAATGCAGGATCATTGTTAGTTGGATTTTTCCACTGAAAATAGGTCAAGAATTGCATTTGTATGAGAAATGGATGCAAGTCTTTTTAATCCCTGAGCAATGCATTAAATTCATTATCAGGTAACGCTTTACAATAAGGTTCCTTTTGTTAACATTAGTTAACATGTTTTAAATATTTAATGGCACATGTGAACATTGTAGATGTCAAGTAAATATTGCCTGACAACATTTGTTTTCTTTCCAAAGGAGGAAAGCCAGATGACATCACTGTTCTGCTGTCAATTGTAGCGGAGTACACAGACTAATGTTTACAAGGGCTGCAAAATGCTTCTCTTGTTGTCTTCCTCTCAGTCACTGGACTGGCAGCTGTTTCCTGCTGGCAGGATTGAGGGCTGTTTGAGTTTTCTGTTTCTGGCAGGGACTTGGAGCCCACATCTGTTCCCTGGGTTCTTCAACCTTACTAGGCCATACTTCTAATGATGTCGCCAGCAGGCTCAAGTAAAAGATCACCTTGATACAAACTGCTAAAGCCGAGTTGTGCTTGGCAAGGGCTACAACTGCTGTTGAAGTATGTCTGTAAGAATCACCAGTGTTTCTGTCGTCCAGTGATGAATGAGTAGGTGGTAATGATGTGGTTGAGAGTGAAGGAGTCAAAATGGAGAAAGAATGAGGGAAAAGCAAAGCAGAAAAGAATAATTTGATTAGGGACAAGCATCCCAAAAAAAGAAAGTTTCCATATCAAGAAGAAACATTAAAATGGAAGCGTTGTGCCATGGGAGTCTTTAACCTTGCAAAAGCCTAAGGGAGATGCCCTCAAGTTACATGAATCTTGAGATGGCACGTTTTGCCTGTTTACTTTCCATTTAAAAAGACACCCGATCTGTATCCTTTGGATAGACGTCAGCTGAGGGCCAGCTGAAATGTGAGGTTATTAAGCACCAGTGACTACTACAAACTCTTCACTAGCTAATGGACAGTTTGTCGTCAGTGTCGTTGCGTAACTTTACAATACTAGATTGATTATGACGCTTAACCTCATCAAAATACTGTCAAAGATAATGATCAACAATAGAAATGCCTTTCTTCTGAGATATTAACCGATGAAAGACACTTTTGCAGAACAAGTTCTCATTACATAAAATAAAAAGAGTAGGACGGGTGTTTTAAGCGATTCGAAGTACAGGGCAAATTACAGTTCTAGGGGAGACAGAAACATTTCCCTTCATATTTATTAATTTTAAACAGTATTACTCCACCATTTTGAGTTTTTTTAACATGATTACAGCTGTGCAACAGACTGCAAGGGATTGTGGGATGTGTTGAGAGGAAAAAAGTCCCACTTAAACCACTTTTTAAGAGGTTCACATGCATGTGGTGTGTGTGCGTGTATGTGAGAGAGGAACGTTTACGATGTGTAGATATTTGGAAAACTGGCTGTATATTTATGTATGACATGTATGCATTTTGAAAGTGTAGTTATTGCACATCAGATGTATATGAGAATATATTTGATAATTGTGTGGATATTCTGTGTTAAAATATTTTTCTTGCTTTTTTTTGTAAAATTTAATTTTAAAATATCCCTCGAGGTGTTTACGCACAAAGCTAATGCTAGCATCTGTGAATGCTTTAAGTGGGTATGTCATGGATCACATGATCTAATAAAGTTATATTTTTATAACTTCTGTAGGTTGCTGTTTTACTTTAGTAAATTTGTTTTAGAGAAAATAAACCAATATTCCACAATAATTGCTTTACTGTAAATACGTTTTTGTTTGTTTTTATAAACTGAAGTGCTTAAATTATCTAATGTTACATGCTGTCAATAGCAGTATTTGATGTGGACTATTTGTTCAAAAGTAATGATTCCTCCCTCTCCCATTTTCTCCAATTTTCAAATACGTTTTTGCTTCCAAGCAAAGTTTGTAATGTGATTCATATCAGAGCTGGGTGGTTTCTACGTTTGTCATTTTAGCTTTATTTGTAGTTCACTTAAAGGTATTGCGGTGTGACAAATGAATTTTTAAAAAGCAAATACTGCATGTAATCTCTCAATTATGAGCCATTCATAAAAGCAGCATGTATAATAATTATACAAGAATATAATAATAGTCTTAGATGAAGTGTAGCATGTTACACTGCAGGAGACCGATGTCTTCCACCCACACAAATGCTTGTTTCAGCTATGTAGCTATTCTAATCACACAAGCCATTTGCACCCTGATGAATTAACTGGATTACACCATCGGATGAATTTTCAAGGCCACCTACAGAAAGTAGCTGTCTTTTTTTTTCTTGATCTAGTTCTGTAGAAATGTAATGTTTGTTAAAGCAGAAGTGTGTATTTTTTTTTTTTTTTTTTTTTTAATGTTGAATAAGTCAGCTATATGTGAACTATTGGTAGATTGTCTAAAATGACACACTTCAGATTAAAGGCTTCCATTTCTTTGCATTTAGCAGTTTAGTGTAACTGCAAATGTTCCTACACTTTGTGCTTAATTTAGGTGTAAATTGCATGAAATATTGCACGTTACATCAGCATTAAGTGTTTGGAGATCAAATTTGTTCGTCAGCAGTCAACAAAACCAGTAGTAATGGTTGTGACCCAGACATCATGAGCATGAACTAATGCAATAGGGATCGATTGAACCGTCACATTAGGAGCTCAAATAACAAAACGCCTCTAACAGGGAGTGAAATTAAGTTATTCTGTTTTGCCCGGTAGACCAGCTTAAGCTTCTCCCGAACATATTTATTTAATTCAACAGTTGAGCGAAACACAAGGCTTTCTCTGTATAATGTGGCGAGGTATGTTTGCGATACCAGTAATTGTTGCAGGCTTATATAATAATGGTTTCTCAAGCAGCATTTTAAAGCAGTGAGTCAAATCTTCCTCTGACTCATCGGTGGACACAAAGAACATGGAGTCCTTCAATCCTTGAGAATGTGTTTGTTTTGAAGTTTTGATTTATCTTCTCCACGGTGACCGAACTTATCTGAACTGTGTGTTTAGTTAGACATTCCTCAGCTCTGCAACAGAAAGTGAATCTTGCCCCACTTGGCCTCTCTGCTTCTTTTAAACTTTACTGTAGTTGTATAGTTTGAACATACGAAACATGTATTTTACATTACAAAGATGCTCATGCAAGAACAGAAACAAAACCAAACACTAGCTTGCAACTTTTTTTACATTAATAAAATAATACAAGATGTGCACTAACAAGGATTAAAAGACTAGCGATGGCCTTGACTGCCGTATTTAAGGAAACCCTTCCTATTTAATATATATGTTAACCTTTAAAACAATCCAAACTTTTTGTAAAAGATAACATTTAACTGCAGAAAATATGCTGTTATGTCTTTAAAATCTACTGAGTTTATGTAGGCTACATCATCCAGTAACGTCCATGCATTCTTGCAGCAGTGTTACCTGCTTCAGATTATCTTACGGTGTTACCTGTGTCCCTCCTCTGATCCTCCATCCTCCTCTGTGTCACTGCCACAAACCAGGCTGGGCAACTCAACAGTGTTACCGTCCCCTCCATCACTGAGTACAGCCCCGAAGAGCAGGGAGCGGATCTAAAATGAGACCCTTGAGTTGTAAATGCAAACATCTAAGGAATTTTGAACTAATTGTAACTTGGTCATTCTACAAAATTGGTGTATTTTGTATCCCTCAGTTACATACATGTAAAGAAAAATATGAATAACTGACCCTAGAAAGAGGTTTGGACATACTTGACTGACTGAATCTTACAAACCATTTGATCCAAATGCTTCTGCTTTTTACCTTAAATTAGTTTTGTAGACAAACATTAACTTCTTGACAAGAAAACATCGTCTTGACAAAATTACTATTTTAATTTACCATATAAAGCCCAATTCCTAATGTCTCTAAATTATCAACATGATCAAAACTTTGCTGTAAAATCTGCTGCACATAATCTTCTATATGCCTTCTGTCATCTGACTGATTGTTTATACTCTTTTAGCAAGTAAAATACCTCTTATTATAATTGTAAAAACATCCCCCTTCAGCTCGTGATACACGTCTTTTTGCTGTGAAATCTTTACATATGAATAATTTTTATATTGTTAGTAATATTTCAAGATGAACACTTACTGGACTGAAGCAATTTAGGATTACTTCATTATCCATACATCATCTTTTAGAAAAACCATGTTAAAATGTGATCAAATATGATCATCAGGCTTTTGAGGAAGGTTTATTTGTTCATCTCTCAATCATCATTGTATTGCATTACATTATGTTTTGCCCATAAAAAAACTAGAGATTTGATCATAAAACTAAGCATTTAAATATCATCTTACTAAAACATATTATTGGCAGATATAGAGTAACAACTGATATTTATATGCATTTTATGTCAGTAGTCTGATATACTGTTATAAAGATCTCACTGATTTACATTACAAGCTATCAGAATTTCATCTTATGTTTTGGCTGTATAAATATCAGCATCTGCACCAAATTTTATATTTTTTCTCGGTTTGGGCCTCTGAATAAAACAGGTGTTTTTCCTCCTTGAGTCTGAGCTCCATATTTTCTCTATATCAGACTATATGCCTAATGAATCAAATATGATACCCAGCGAAAAACACATATGCAAACAAAAACATATTTATATATTGTCTAAAAGTTTCATTAAAAAAATGAGTTGGAGAGGGTTGTGAAGGAAAAAAATGTGTTGGTCACTACACAATTTTCATACTTCAATTTGTGTTTTTTCCACTCAGATTTGAAGATTTTGCTATTATTTTAAAATTATTTTAAAATTCTAATACTTTTGACTGGTAGTGCGTTAAAATTTAGGCTATTAACCTGATATGCCACAATGCAATATATTGTTTGTCTGATAGAAGACTCTAACCTTAAATGTGGCTGGTGTTACTGGTGTAGTCAAAGCCGATTCAGGTGCCAAACTGGGTCTTGGCAGGATCTCTCCAGGTGCATGAAGCTGAATCATCTTCCTCATATGAAGGGCTGGATGAAACACTTCACTGCCCTGGCTGGAAGCCACACGTTCCCCGTCAGCAATGCACACCTCTGCCTCCATGGGGCCTTCACTTGTGGAGATTTCAGCTGTGGAGGTCTTGGGGATGGTGACAGGACAGTCATCCCTAGAACAAACAGACTGCTGTTTGTTGTTGCTGAAACTATGTTTTAATCATTTAAACATGCCAAAGAAATTCATTGTTTTTGATTCTTTTTCATTTTTTCTAAACAAACAATTCAACAGAATAAGACTCTCTGCTGCCCCCACCAGCTCTGGAGCATGAGGTTAATGTGCTGTAAAGCACATCAAATTGAATTGAAGTTTGTTGATGTTTATTTACTTGGTTGAACTGCAAGACCCCTGTGATGAAAGAATTTCTTTAATAAAACATCTTTTCTCTGAAATGACTCAATTTGTCATGTTATGTGAATGTATATGTTTTATTTTAATATTTCATTGAGATACTATTATTGTTTTTATTAATATTTTGAATTCGTTTTAATATCTATATTTTTTCATTTTAATTTTAGTTAAAGTTTTAGTTTGTTTTGTGTTTTTGTCATTTTTTATTTCAATTAAAGATTATTTTATTTCAAGTGACAATTTTTTTATGGTTTTAGTTAACTATAATAACCCTGGTGTACATTATCTCAAAAATAATTTACAAACATACTATTTGTTTATAATAGGTGTAAAACATTTTTATGTGTGCCTGTAAGTAAAGAGTTTGCAGCAAAGCCTGAGTGATGTAAGTGCTATGGGTAACGAAACACGTGCAGGAATGTGTGAGGGACAGCAGAGGCAACAGAGAGAGGAGACGAATCACACAGTGACAGTGGGGGAGGGTGTGTGAAGGAAAGATGAATGCATGCCTCTAAATATGTGAATTGCTCCCCATGTGACAGGGCTATACTATGTTCAATTTGGCTCTGTACCAGAACTCAGGCCCACGGGACAAACGTTCCATTGCATGCGAGAGCAACTAGAACAACTGTTTCAACTTACTCAGGATCTGTTTATCTACTCCACTAAGAGGGAATTTGGGGACTATTTAGTAAAATAATCTCATTTAATCAAAATGAAAATTCTGTCATCTTTTACTCAACATCATGTTGTTTCCAAACTCGTATGAGTGTCTTTCTCTCTGCTGTCAGCATCAATTCAAATAATTATGGTGTCATTTTGAGCTTAAAAGCTTAAAAGTTTCCTCATTCAATTCCATTATATGTAAAAGAGTTGCCTTTTGTGGTTCATGGAAGAAAGTCATATGGGTTTGGAATGACAAACTATTCCTGGAGTGAACTGTTCCTTTAAAAATCATCTCCTCATGATCAATCCCTTGTGTTTCTCCTCATTTGTAAGCTGCATTAGATTAAAGCATCTACTATATAAATAAATACATTTAAGTGCAAGTTTATCCTAAGAACAGTCATTGAGTAGGCTGGCCCAATTTAATCTGATCTTATAAGTGTTCTTGAGATATATAGCTGTATATACTGCAAAATTATAAATATATATATATATATATACTTTTTATATTTATTATTATTAATGATATTATATAATATATATATAACATATAATGATATAATATATAATATATATTTTTATTATATATATATATTTAAGTATTCAAATAATTAACAATCATTTTCAGCCAAACAATCAACATAAATGGCCTTGTTGTTGGATGATAGACTTTGTCTTTACACTAAACACTGACGTCTATGCAAATAAACCCTTTGCCCTTTTAAAATCAAGAGATAAAAAAAATCAAGATTAGTTATTTATTTTAGCTTTCACTAGCATGAATTATTGCAGGTTGGCTGTTTAAACAGTCAGCAGTGACGTAAGGTGCACACAACAGTTGACCCAGATGTTTGTTTCTGCTTGAGTCACTGACACTGATACAAACACAAACTCTACGAGGAGGCGGGGCAACTTCAGGCCAGCATGTCACAGCTCTAGTGCTGCGTTACCCTATATAGGCGGGGTAGACTAGAGCACTAAAGGGTCACTGAACTCAGCGCCCTCTTGGTGCTTATGGAAGTGGCTCTATGTCACAGTGGTTTTGCATTTGCATTGCACCTATAATTTGAAATTATAGGAAAGAGACTATATAAAACAAGGTTACGGGGTGGAATATTGTGTCTGTTTGGGAAAAATAAAATGGATTAGCTTCTATTTAAATGAATATTTCACCCAAACATGCAAATTCTATCACTCAGCCTCATGTTGTGCCCATATGGCTTCCTTCTGTGGAACACAAAAGCTATCACACAAAGCTATCATCTAGCTTCCAAATACATAAATCATAATATTGAAAAGAGCAGCCAGGGTCTTCTTAAAAACAAATTTAACAGTTTCACAGAAAAAAAGAAAGTGCAAAATTCTAATTTATGTGTAAAATGTTCCTTTAAGAACATCTCTGATTATGAAAATACAAAGTCAGTTTTGAACGTACAGTTTTTTCATGTGAATATGAGGGTTAAAATAAATTACCCAGGTGCAGATTGAGATGGGCTTTCGTGGTCTGGATCCGTTAAAGTGGACAACACAACATGGGCCTCCAGCGTCATGTCTTTTACAGTGAAGGATACAGGCCTGAAAGAGTTCAGAATCATTCAACTAACAGCTATAGTTGGTTATGTATTGTGCAGCTAAATGTATGACTTTATGCAGAATATATGTGGGTTTGGTATCGAAAAAAAAAAATACTTACTGTCCAGCTACACCAAAGTGACAAGACACTGGTAGACCATAAGACTCAGCAAAGGACAGCAGCCCCTAAAAGCAATTTAACAATAAATAATTATTTTATTTTTTATTTTTTATTATGAGATTCAAAAAATAAATACCGTTTTGGTGCTGTTTAATGTGACGTGACAGATCGCTTTAGTGCCTCAGTTAAAGAGAAGCGGCAGCTTGGAGCGCATGTGAACATCCTCTCCTCCGCTTTAATACCAGTTACAGCACGAAATAAACATGAATAAACATCTGAAGGCATGTTAAAATACACAGTACAACTTACCGAAATCCATATCATGTCTCTTGTAATAGCTCAATCAGTGTTTCAATTGTGTCAATACCAGCCCTATTTATGTGTAATACATTCTATGTTGAATCAAATATATATATATATTTTATATATATATAAAATTTCTTTCTAAAGCTCCTTTTTTTCATTTAACACAATAATGACTTTAAAGGGGACTTATTACGCTTCTTTTTACAAGACATAAAATAAGTCTCTGATGTCCCCAGAGTGTGTATATGAAGTTTCAGCTCAAAATACCCCACAGATCAATTTTACTGACATGATAAAATTCCCATTTTGGAGGGGTGAGCAAAAATGTGCCGTTTTTGTGTGCCTTTAAATGCAAATGAGCTGGTGTTCCCGGTCCCCTTTCAAGAAGAGGGCGGAGCTTCAAGAGCTCATGCTCTGGCATGGTAGGACAGATTGCCAGAACACCGGCAACAACAAAACAGGACAATCTCACGCACTGAAAATGTAAGAAACTGTCAGTAGCGGTGTTCAGACTTATACGTTCCAACCGGAGTCATTGAAAAGACCCTCGTTTGTAAAGTAGTCTGCCGTAAAATGATTGGCGCAAACGTATAAGACTTTACCAATTTTCTTCTGGATATTTCCTTCGAAAAGGTAATTAAACCAAGATGTCCTCAGAGACTCAGATGGCGGGAGTCTATGGAGACTCTTATGTTCATTGGTACACCCCAAAACTCAACATTTGTAATGCCTCTTTGGCGCAGACATTGTACAACTCTAGATGCTACAGCGAGGATACAGAAATGGCGGACTCTGTGCTTCTCACTCAGGGCTGTGTCTATGCTAATAGGTCAGATCTTAACCGGCTGTGGGCGGGGTTTCTCCCTATAATGACATTATTGTAGGGGGAAATCTGCATCAGCTCATTTGAAGAGACTGCTTTTGATGTATGGGAATTATAAAAACACGAGTGAGTGGATTTTTACCATTATAGGCTGGTTGTTCTCACACACTGCGGACACACGCAGTATATATATATATATATATAAAATGTATCATTAATTATTAAAATAATATAAATTATATTAATTAATTTATATTATTATTTTTTTAAAGATCATCAAAGACAGCCCTGCTCAATCCTAAAGAATTAAGACCTGCCAAAACAGATTTGTAAATCGTTTTATACACAAGGGACACACTGATCTGTACAGATGTATTTGACCCCGTTTAAGACTGCATGAGGAGAAGGTCAGTCATGTGTGTCCAGACCAGAGTGTGCTGTCCAGTGCTGTAACTCATTGTGACAGGTTATCTGGTTAAAATCCAAGCATCTGCCCCACTGCATCAATGACTGACACAAATACACTGTGGCCTGCCAAGAAGTTACGCCACTGTCATACAGCCAAAGAGCGTACGTAAAAAGGGTCAGTACTATAGATGCATAAGCCAGTGTCACTAGATCTCCCTGGAAAACAGGGGCAAAGGTTGAGCTAGAGAATACAACATGGACTTGTGTTTATAGTTTATCTTGGATACATTACAATTCCAAAATCACAGAAGTGATCATTGAACATGATTGTTGTTCCATGGTTTTTTGGAAATGTTTAGTATTTTTTAGAAGTGTGCAATCCAACTATTCAGCTAATGCATTTTTATTTTTTTAATTTTTTTTTTTTGAGAAATGTAACATTGCTGATTAATGCAGATTACCACAAAAATAAATAAAATAGCACACCTGGGTGTAAGTTAAAGGGACCTCTTTTTACATTTTCAACTTTCTTTAGTGTGTAATGTTGCTGTCTAAGCATGAAATAGGTCTGCAATGTTACGAAGCACAAAGTCACTCCAAAGGGAGTTATTTTCTATATCAGTGTCACTGTTTCTGAACTCCCTGAAACGCCTCCATTGCAGTCTTGAGTTTTCTTCCAGTAACAAACACGTCACAATATTCCTAATTTAAATAATTCCTTCCTGCAAAATAAAGGGACGGGGCCTGGTTGAGTTGCGTTAGTAGTGTGTTGAAACTCGCAGTGATGCTAAGGAGCGTGACATTTCCGAAACACACTCGAAGTGGTTGACCAATCACAACACACTGATCCAGCCGACCAATCATAGCACATTGTGGTTTTCAGAAGGAGGGGAATCATAGAGACAAGAACAAAACAGAGTGTTACTGACAGACTGGGAAGAGAAGAGCTGCAACAGTGTAAAATATGTGAAAAATAATGTGTTTTTTGAAGCATGAAAACCTATTCTAGTACACCCCAAAAACAAAATCATGACTTTGAAAAAGGGCATACCAGGTCCCCTTTAAAAGAACATTGGAGTCGTTCAGTTCACATGCATGACACTTTCTCTGAACTCGCCTGAGTGAATATGATCGCACAACGACTACACCGCAGGACAGAAATAAGTGGCAATAAAAACGAATATGGAAAGATCCTCATGTACTGAACAGCACACACATCAAATAAAACATTCCCACATGGGGACACAAACACCTCACCTCTACACATATCCTGAATATTTACGTGGTAAAACATGTTGTGCTGGACGCTCACCCTCAGTTCTTTTAGGCAGAAGGTCACGGCTGAATCCTCTCCAACCTGAAAATAGTCAAACTCGTCTGGGTGCAGCATCAGCTCTGTGTTCATGCCTTTAATACAACCTGATATCAAACAAACAAGATCTAATTAATGCAGGACCACAATGTTCAACATCTGAGTATACAGGAGCTCTAGTATACATTAAATCTAAATACATCTAGGTTACATGCAGTTCTGAATTTATAATAATACGTTTTATATATATAGTGCCTTTCAAGGACCCAAGGACGCTTTACATAAAGTTTATAGATAACATGAACACAAATATATACAAGTATACAGTCAGTATACAACACATGATCAACCAAATGGAGCAGACAGAGATAGTATAATACACAAGAGAAGTTACAAAAGCAAGCATAGAGCTGAAAAATTGAGGCAAACAATCAACTAACAAAATGTAAATTATTATTATTTATGTAAATTACTTTCCTCTCCAACAAATAGTAAGTGAAGCAATGAAAAACACTGCACATTTACTTTAGTGAGTGTCATCCAGTTATCATATTTGGAATAAAATGGTTATTTTAATTTCATTTGGTGTAATATATATAAATTAAATATTTTAAAAAATATATTCAAATAATTGTAATACTGTAATAATATTCTAATGCACCAAAAAAGACATTAAAATCACCAAATTTCTTTATCACACTGGAGATGGAAGGTACCTTTTAAATATGTGTGCATAAAATAGTATACATATATATTAGATGCATACAGAAAATTTGTTCACTCATCAATATTAATGTTACATACTGCAAGAATAGTAAGAATACTACATGGTAGTATACTATTATAAACACAGCCTTACTATTTTCTTCCTCATAAAAGGTCTTCAATGCTACTTTAAGAGAGGAAATGGAAAGAGTGACCTCTTCTTGTGAAATCGGGAAATGCACCACAATGTCGCCTAAAAGTCTGACACAGAAACAAAAATGGTTCAGTCAGCTTATGATTTGGACTATGCTACTAAAAATTACATGGTAACAATTTACAATAAGTTCCTATTAGTTAATGTTTGCTGAACTGTGTGTGTGTGTGTGTGTGTGTGTGTGTGTGTGTGTGTGTTTACTTGGAGTGGGCCTTCAGGACATTTGGACAGAGGTGAGCTGGGAACACGGCCTGCAAAGCTTCACATTCCTGATACCCCAAATTATGGGTCTTAGTTATTCCTAAAACACACAAATGCCAACATCTTGATTAGAACAAATGTGATAAGTTGTGATGAATTATGCAATATGGAAATGATTTCTAGCATCTTATCATCACAGAAGAGTGTCCAGTAAAGTGTACTGTCACCCTGTAATTACAACCGCCAACATCAATCTGTTCCTCCCTCTGTCAACGCATTAGCAGTTTCAATACATACTTCACATGCAAATGAACTAACCGTGTCTGCAGTGAAACTGAAATATCACCCTGCTGTCTGGGATTTTGATGGTTATCTCACATCTGTCGACACTTCGCTCTCTCCATGAAACACAGCGAAACAGGGGAAGAACGCACTGAAAATTATTTTTAAAAGCATACAATAATCAGTAATTACTGTGCATGAATAATACTGATGGATATGAGTTAAGGCACTGGGTATTAATATCACAGGTTCTATAAAAATACTTTATTTTAAATTAAAACATGTTATTAAATAATATACCATATAATCACGTTTAAAAGACCATTCTGTTTTTGTTTTGTTTGTTTTTTTGCTCACAAAAGTTGAACAGTAATAATAACATTGACCAAATCTTTGAGACTTAAACGAAACCTATGGTTCTGAATGTTTAGTACCTTCGTGTTTAGTTTGCATTTTACTGCTTCACAGTCTTTCTGGGTGTCTGGATCTGGACTATACTGCTGGAAGAACAGAGGAGTGAAGAAGAAACAGGCATAGGCCGATTGAGACGAGTTGACTGTCCTTACAGCCAACTATAGATGAGAGAGACAGAGAGAGGGAGAATTAGAAATGGCAGACAAAATAAAGAGGTAAGTAACGCTTTACAATAAGGTCTCAGTAGTTATCATTAGTTAATGCATTAAATAACATTAACTAACAAACAGAGATAAATTTGTTACAGTATTTATTAATCTTTGTTAACACAAGTTGAAAAGCTGTTCATTGTTAGTTCATGTTAGCTCAGGTGAGGTCCATTAAATAATATTAACAAGTAGATAAGTAAATATTTAAATTAACATTAACTAAGATTACTAAATGCATTAGAAGTATTTTCATTGTTAGTTCATGTTGACTCATGCCAGCAACTGGAACCTTGTTGTAAAGTGTTACTAATAAGTTTACACACTAAAAAGATTGTGTCTTAAAACCTAGTAATTTGTGTCTAATGTCTAATAAGGCAGCTCACTACATTTTGAGACAGCCAGCAATATACAGTATGTTAATTAGACATACTCCTTCCTCCAGTGGATCCAACCATATTTCTTCACCAATTCTTGACAGAGCATGAACTGCTTTTCCAAAGACTAAAAACAGTAAACAGAGACATTTATTAACAACTGAAACGCGGAGAGGGAAGTTTTATTTCGATAATATTGAGTAAAAATGTGTCATACCTTTAATGCCATTGCCTTCAATAATACACTTCATTTTATTTTCCTTCGTTCAATATTTGACGCAAGAAGATTAGGCGCGAAACTATCTATTCTCATTATTTAGATAAAGCAGAAATTCTGACAGGAAACATTGTGAATTTAGAGAATAAAAACTATAAACATTTTTTCCTCAGTGCTTGCGAGCGGGAAAGAAGCGAGCGCGCGCCATCTAGTGTCCGACAAACCAAGCGCGTGCTACTGATCTCAAGTTTATTTAGGATTTTATTGGGTTTAATAATAATATAATATAATATAATATAATATAATATAATATAATATAATATAATATAATATAATATAATATAATATCACGGCGCAGGACACAGTTCAATAAGGAATAACGTGTCCACAAGTTACAATAAATTAGACCATAAATATTATATAAATAATATAAATAAGAACGGAAAGTAGTGGATGTGTGTATAAATATTCACACGAATACACCGATACTAAGATCCATTAATAATAAGCATTAGTAAAATTTGTATTTTAAAAGAATATTAATGTCACAAGTGGTATATATACATGTACCTCTTAATTAAAAAAAATAAATAAATAATAATTATAATAATTATATATATATATATATTAGCGTCTTAGTAAGTTGTGCCATTACAAAAATGAGTTGTATAAAGCGTAGGAACTGAATATACTGAGAACAGCGGCCGACCGGAACGATTAAACCGTAACACAACAAAACTCATATGGTTGTGGTTTAAATATGAACATCTCAGCTGCTAGAAGTTTATAAGAGAGTCATTTATACTATTAAAATACAAAATGTCTTCATATGGAAGCCGATTGCTCCTCACATAATTTGATCATGTATTTCGAGCTGTCTGACCGTTATTCTTGGTAAAGAGGTTTTAGCTATTATGGCTTGTAATGATGACTGGCAGGTAGCAGGGCGTCGTAAAGGAGCTGCTAAAAGAAGACAACATCCTTCAAACCCAAAACTAGACTCACACCAGGTGTCTGACTGTAAACTGGACAAGCAGAAGATAATAAACGCAGTGTGAGAGTTTATCTGCCACTATGTCAAAACCAAGCAGTGATGACATGTTACCATTATAATAGTACATAGTACTTTTTTAAATAAGGCAGTTATATTAAGGATTGTATTGTTCATATTGTCTGCAAAATCTCTGAAATGTTCTTCTCCTTCACAGGAATGAACTGAGAGGAGAAAACTTCTGGATGGAATGGAGAGGTGATGCTGAACTACTGCAGGCCCATACAGATTAACAAACAAATAAAAAAACAATTTTGTAATTACCACCCATCTCCACCTCCAGATCTCCTGTCCGAGCGTCTTCTTTCCAATGCTTCTGGGTCTTCAGAGCTGAATAAAACGTCTCTTCAGTACTGTGTGTGTTATGGTTTGGGTAACTTTGCTTCTTGTGTATCTGCCCGATACCAGCTTGCAATGTTATTACTGCTTCTAGAGACACTCCAGGTATACAAGTTTCATTTATATGATATGACTTGTCCAATTAAACATTGTATTTTTAATGCAATAAATACTCTTTGTCTTTCTCAGATTCCAGTGGGCAGTTGCTGTGTGTATGATCCGGTGTTTTCTGCGTCAGAGTGTGATGCTCTCAAAGAGCTCGGCTTCACTGTGCTGACTGAAAATGAGGTGCGGCACACATCGGCTGTCAAAATACATTTATTCTGCTGTCAGTTTTTAGCATTATTTTCCTAACAGGAGGCAAAGCGCCCAGTTTATCAACCCACCCTGTTTTACCTGATGCATTGTGGGAAGGCTCTGTATAACAACCTGCTGTGGAGAAACTGGACGCCTCAGACGTTGCAAAAAATTATTATAATTGGCAACAGTTTTCATGGCATTCAAGAAAGGTAGGTGCCTGGTGTTATACAACACATTGACCAAAAGCATGTGGACGCCCTCATTTATTTAACAAGTGGCACTGTTTCAGCTACCAGCAAACAAGGCTCTTGCCAACGTAAGCATAAATGTTTCTACGTCTAGTGGAAAACTTTGTTAATTCACATAGTTTTACAATTAAATGTTTGACAAGCTCATATGAATGTGGCGTTCGGCTGTCCACATACTGCATCTAGTTTAAATCACTAACTACAAGACAGGGTTATTATCATTAACTAAAACTAAAACCATAAAATAAATTATATGTGTACTTTAGGGCTGCAACTAAAGATTATTTTGATTATCTATTAATCTGTTGATTATTTTTTCAATTAATCAGATGAAAAATCTAAAAAGTATTACACATTAAAATTTCATTTTAATCCATTATTTTAAACAATGTTATTCCACATCCTGCCCAATACTGTCCTCCAAACAATGTGTAATATAAAGCCTATGAAAACAAATACAGTTAATGTATCTGTGTCGGCTATGCTGTATATTATAAGCAAAAAAAGTAAAATACAAACATTAAATTCTAAACCTAAAAACAACTGGTTGCTTACTATTTTTAAGCAGAAATTAAAATTAAAAATGGTAATAAACAAAAACAAAAGCACAAAATGTTAATTTGTCAGAGAAGGAAAGATGCGGTAAATGCTTATGCTTTTGTTTAAAGCGCTTATAAATATAAAGCAAGTATGTTTCGGACAATTTAGATCATGTACCTTTACTGGAGCAGCTCACTCTGTGTCCTCCGCTATTTTCTATTTTCGTTTTTGTACATGGAAATGGGTTATTCACTACTGTAAAGCAACATGACTGGTTTCCCGGGCACAGCGCGCAGATGCAACTAATCGATAATCAAATTTGTTGTTGATTATTTTCATTGTCAATAATAATCGATTTTATCGATGAGTTGTTGCAGCCCTAGTGTACTTGACATAAAAAAACACTGCTACAAGCTCAGTATTACTTCATGCTGTTGAAAAGGCAAAATTGTGTGTTGAACTTAATTTAATTAAGTTTAACCAACTTTGAGTCTTATTCATGATGTCTGTTTAATTTTCTTCTTAGGATGCTTCAGAGAGAGTTTGAGAGAGACTACAGCTTCCTTTCAAATGTATCCTTGACTTCTAACTTACATTACATCTTTACAATTCATGCATTTTATAAAGAATCTCAACGTAATGTTAATGCAGAGAATTGACTGCCGGTTACATTGCCATGTCTGATGAAATTTCATTTTTTTCTTACTGAATGTCTTGTTCTATTGAGAATATTAAAGGCACTGTATGTAAGTTTCGCCGCTAGAGGTCGCTTTTACCAAAACAATAACAAAGGCATAGCCTGATGAGGCTGCGAATGAGCGTAGAATCATGGGAGTTTTCGTCTTCACATCTACAGACGATGTTTGGAAAGTAATCCAACGGGACTCAGGCAGAAATCATGTTCATGGGTTAGCGTATTAGTGTTATTAACGTTAGTATGATATGAAGCAGGGCGGAGAGCATGGGACATTTTACATTGCTGTTATTATACTTATATGCCGCAGTCGCTCCTTTCACCTTGTTCTTTATGCATATTTTATGATCAAAGTTGTGATTAAAGTTGTCTACCTCCTCTGTCCCTGAATTTGAACTTTGCTACAGTTATGTTTGATCACTTAAATTCACATTATTTTATTTAATTCCAGTGAAATGGCCACAAATGCTGAATTACTACTCATACAGGTCACTTTATCTGACAAATTAAAATTGTGAGGTAATGCAATTAATTTTAAAATATATTGTATGGTGGAGAAAATGCTGTATTACTGTTACTACAAATAAAGCTCTTTCTGATTATTCTATGTTAGCCACAAAATAGTGTTGTCTCTGAGGCATGGTACAAACATGTTACTCGCGGTAAATCAAGAAAACAATAGATTCAAACTATAAGACTAACCGTGTTGAACTATATAACAATGATTAGTTTTCTATCGGTAAAGGTATCCAAACAGTTGCTCGCCTATCTAATAAAACGCATAACATATGAAATTGTCTTTGGTGTTTCCATGGAAATCAAGAGTAGCACAGATTTGACATCACTGACAAGTGACGCAATGACACGGTCTGTTACACTGGTTAAAATAGCTGATTTAAACATTGTTGAAAACATTTGGGATAATGAAAGTACACAACTCAACAAAATATATAACATTGTTCTAGTGTTTTTTTGTTTGTTTTTATATTTTAATCCAAAAATCTTACATATTGTGCCTTTAATATAAGAAAAGTTTAAAATCTTTGCCCCATAAAGGGTCACAGACCTTGACTCAGATGTTGTTTTAGGTGATAAGTTTGTGTGACGAGACGTCTCTGCCCTGCTCACCGCGCTTCCTGGATGTGTTCAATGACACGGCGCTCATTCAATTCCCATCGGAAAATCTGAACAAACTGCCAGAAACCATGTGGATTGAGCCTTCAGAGCCACTGTACCAACACTGCCAAGATCTCGAGATCATCCAGAGAGAGAAAAGGAGCTGAAAATGTAATTGCTTTAAACATTGCTTATTTTTTGTTATATTTTACTAGTTTATTTCCAGTTTCTTCTTGTATATACTGTATATTTGTTTTTTTTTATTCAAATAATAAAAATAAGTCTTTTTTTCTTGGGACTTAAAGGGGAACTGTGTATTTTTTGCACCACTAATGTCACCAAGACGGCGATGGTGAAAACTACAAAATGAAGAAAGCTTGATGCATAAGTTCACACACATAAATGAAACTTTATTTAGTCAAACACTGTATTGACTTCAAGACAGGCTTTCTTTGGGCATCATCTTGTCTCCACACTTCTCCTTATGGTTTATTAGTAAAGACAGTGAATTGAGATGGTTGTACAGTCGAGTATCAAACACTGAGATTTATCTCTTCATATCTCACTGAACATCTGAGCTGCAGTAAGGTCTCACTCTGTCTCAGCCTGTTTATCTTCATTCACAACACACCCTTTCCCGTTTACCACTGTTGATTCTGACTGTGCTTCAATTACTGATGTCATAATACTAAATTTTGATTGGCTCTCAGTCGGGACACCATTGGTGATGTTTGAGTGGTGTTCCTCCTCCTCACATTCCATTTTGGAAGCGCAATCTCCGTTATGCAGGTGGGACTCGATCTGGCCGTTCATGTTTGAGTGATCTGGTTTCTCAGAAACGTCTGTTTCTGTCGGTTGACCTTCTGCATTTCCGTCTGTGGCCTCTTGCATCAGTTCCCCATTGGATGTAGCCTCCTCAGTAACCTCTCCGCTATTGGTTGGTAGTTCTGAAGCTTCGTTCTCATTGGTCGATTCAGAATTCTCCAGTTTCATCTTTTCAGCCTCTTCCGCTGCTTTCCTCTCTTTCAGCTTTTCTTTGAACTCCATCATTTTTGTGCTTAAGCAACGACAATAAAAGCATTCAGCTATGTTTCTATTAACTAAAAATGCATCATTCAGAATCAGAAGTGAAAAATTCTTAGGAAATTGAATGCACATCATTCACAAAATTCACAAAGTTATTTTTTTCGTTTAGCCTTATGAGCTCTTTCGAAATTTAATTATTAGTAATAATAATAACCCCTACTACCAATGAGCAGGGATTTTATTTTAATTCACATTTTTATGATAACACATTATGAAAAGCAGAAATAAATATTAAAATTAAACATGATGGTAGTATTCGTTGTTCTGTCATTAATTGATGGTTTTTAAAATAAAAACAGGTGCATTAATGAGAATTTAATGAAAAATACAACTGAGAATAATGAGAAGCATATATACAGTATGTATATACACATATGTATATATATATATATATATATATATATATACACACACACACACACACACTAGTGCTGTCAAACGATAATCACGATTAATTGCATCCAAAATAAAAGTTTGTTTTTACATATGTGTGTGTACTGTGTATAATTATGTATATTTAAATACACAAACATGCATGTATAAGAAAAATGTGTTAAATGTGTTAAAATGTGTCAAATATTGATTTTTATATAATAAAATTATATAAATATATATGCAGTATATACATGCAAATATTTCTTAAATATATACATGTATGTGTGTGTTTTTAAATATACATAATAATTATACACAGTGAACACACATATATTATGTAAAAACAAACTTTTATTTTGGATTAATCGCGATTAATCATTTGACAGCCCTAAAATACATATTTTGCTTTTCTGTTTCTTTGTACTTCTCATTCTCAGTTGTCAATAATGCAGCTGTTTGTGTTTTAAAATGCATAAATTAAAGACAGAACAACAAATACTACCAAGGTGTCATGTTTTTGTGAATTTCAACCAAGTAGTGCTTCCTAAAGTCTCTTTACCTGTATGAAGTCTTCAGAATGCCGTTGACCAGAGCGAGCTGCTCCAGCGTTGTGTCCTGAGAGGGAACCAAACCCTGCAGTAGAGAAACAAGAGTTTAACAAAACAAACGCAAGTCTTCACATGTCGGCTCTATTAGACAGCAGTTTCGAGCTGAGCTTACCTCAGGCGGTGTTTCAGAAAGCTCCACGCCTCCCTGACGAATTGACCGTTCTACACGCACAGCCTGCTGGGTAATGTTCTTCAGGAAGTCAGAGCTGCATTTGGTTTGAGGATGATCTTCACCGTACTGTTGCACCACACAAGCACGCTCAGAACACAATCGCATTTTTAAAGCAAAAACTCAGCTCACAAACACAAAATCTTACCTTGTTCTGGAAGATGCTGTAAGCTTCCTTTTCATGATTCATGCCTCCTCTGTAGTCGCTAGTCAAACACAGTCTCTGAGCCAGCATATGGTGACTGCGAAACAATCAAAAATGACATCTCGCAACTTTAAACAGGTAACACAGATAACATAACTGTAACTTAAGTTTGATTAGGCTCTGATCCAAACCCTAATGAGCCACCTGAGTGTGTAATTAGGCAGTCACTTAAAGGTACCTTAGAAGGTTGTATAAATTTGGAACAGCCAAATAATGCTTAACATTTGCCTATATAAGCAGCTCACTGGGGGTTGGAACGGAGCCTTAGAGCTTGTGGTATCTGAGCATGAGCAGGTCATTGCATGATTACTATACAACTCCATCTGTTTTTACAAGTAAAGCATCTTGTCTTACATCAGAGCTGTTGTCAGGTCTATCTCTCCTCTGAAGGAGCTGTTGAGTTTCAGTGCGCTCTGTAGATACTGTAATGATTGTTCTCCCTGAAGAACCAATCCCAGAGAAGCCTGAGGGAGAAACAGAGATAAACATCATCATTCAAACCAATACGTCTTTTTGGGATCCGTGATAACTTGATTATGCTTGATGATGTTTACATCTATGACTGCAGTGTAAGGATGATCTCCTCCATGAACCGTCAACAGAAGAACTTTGGCACGATACAGGCAGCGCTGTGCCAGGGCGGTTTCGCCTCCAGCGAACAGATACACTGACAACAACACCTGGAACGAAAGAAACAGTTGTATTAGATGATGATGATCCATGCACTTTAAAAAGTATGTCTGTTTTGGTTTTGTGAGAACGTGACTCACATATTGCTGAATGGTGTTGGGATGATCGAAGCCCAGAACCCTTTCGCTGATGACCACGACCCTCAGCTGCACGCTACGAGCCTGCAGGGGACAAAGTGAGAAATGCTATGAGATCAGAAAACACTGACAGTTTCAGGTGTGCAGACTGTGATGCTGAATGACAAAACAACCAAATTCATCCACTAACTACACGGATGAGTACATGAGTGTATAAGTGCATAGTGTATAGTGCGTCATTTGGTACGCAATTTATGTTTTGCATACTTGCATGTTGCAGCTGATGCATGAACAAAACTTCACAAAACATAATTTGCAACGCGTTTCCCATCCAATAATTACAATAAGCTTTGTGCTTTGTCACTCTTGATATGAAAAAAAAAACTTCGCTTTCAAATTCTGTCTATTTTATCACACAATTCAAACAATAACTGTCATTTTGACACTCTTTAATTAAATTTAAGCAGGATATTTCAACAAAAAATTAATATATCATTGAAAAGTTGATATAAGAACTGTGCAATTTAAACTTTTTCATACAGTTTTTATTTGAGTATTGATTATTAAATAAATGTGATTAATTAATTGATTATTATATTAAGTAAACATTATTGCCGGTTTAGATTTCGGTTCTCGGGCTAAAAGAGAACTAAATTAAAAAATTAATTTCAGTGCATTACTATAAATTGCATTTTGCAAAGGGGTTGAAAGAAATGTTTTATTTATAAAATCTTTTTTTTTTATAAATTTTCACTGTAATAAATTATGTTCTTCCTCAGTATTTTTCTCTTGTTTTCCAGTACAAATATCTAAACATTCTTAAATCAAGATACATTTACTTGAAAGGCAAAATGACTGAAGATATTAAGTCATGTTTTATGAAAAATGTTTGAAAATTAAGTGAGTTTTTGCTTAAAACAAGAAAAAATATCTGCCAGTTGGGTCAGAAAAATAATCTTGTTTTTCTTTTGAATTCAGTTCACATTGGCAGATTTTTTTTTCTTGTTTTAAGCATAAACTCACTTAATTTTGATTGATGTTTCAGAAAACAAGACTTAATATCTTAAGTATTTTTGCTTCTCAAGTAAACTGGAAAACAAGACAAAAATACTAAGAATTTTTTTTTTTTGTAGTGTTTAAATCATTTTTCTATGATATTTTTTATTTCTAACAAGAAATAAGCATTGTAGTCACTAAATATTCGCTTGGTTAACTTGAATATGAGCTAGTTGTGCCTTAAATTGCAATCACCTAAAAAGCAGTCCTGTAAGCCACTGTGCAGCAAGACACACCCTAGAAAGTAGACACAGTCATACCTCAGCAGGATGGCCCTGTACATAGGCCACTTTTGCCAGCAGACTAAGACATTGGCAGGCTTCAGGGTGAAGGTCATCACACACGCGACCAAAGAGGTACGCCGCTTCTTTCAGCTGTTCGTACGCCTGTTCCAGTAACCCTACGGGGAGAACACGACGTAGGTCAAGAGAGGCCGCTCACACCTGACTTAATTACTGCACATTGGTCCATAAATACCTTTCTGAAGACTGTTCTGAGCCATCTTGAACATCCGTGTGGCGTCGGTGGTTGTCATTGTTATGTGCTTGACGACGGGCAGAATGTTTAGCACGTCGTCCGGAGAGATGGGCGCTTTGTTACGGTTGTCGAGAATGTATTCTCTGAGGCGGAGCTGCGGGACATTCACAAACAGTAAGGGTTTTTATATGACATAAGCAGAAAAGTCACAGGACAGACACACTATACAAGCTATCAATGAAGATCGTTGGACTCGGCAAAGATTCAGGAATCTAAGGAGATGACTCCCATGAAAATAAGTCAACCACATCAAAAGTTATGAGCATGTGAATATTTGATTTCACCACTAGGTGGCGTTGTCTTGAAACTTCTCAAGCTCCTTCAGGGTATCGTGCTGATGACCCATACCGAGTTTCGTAATGATACGCTAATGTGTTCAAAAAATACAGCATTTTGCTAGAAAATGCATTCAACTCGGCATGCTGCCCTGAATCTAAAAAGACCAGTTTTATCATTTTTGGCCAAACTGTTCGGAAGTTATAAGCAAAAATAGCCAATTTTGCTATCTTCAGACCAGTAGGTGGTGCTGTGCCAAACGCAGCATGTAGCCTCAGGTCATGCTTGTGATGACATGTACCAAGTTTGGTCAGAATACATGCAGAATAAAGCATTGCAGATTTCACGTCCAATTTGGCATGTTCTTCTTCGAATTTGTTTGCACGTTATTCAAGAATGGTTGGGTTTATCAAAAAGCTTTTTGCCAGCATATTCTGAAGATGATCTGATTTGATTTTCATGAAGATTGGAGCAACCGTCTAGGAGGAGTTCAAAAAAGTTTTTTTGGCGGGAAAATTTGGCAGGAAAAGTTTCATGATGGAAAATGACGTCATAGGGTGCAATCGAATCTTAATGAGTCAAGGAATCAGAGGAAAAAAATAACCCTTCTAACTCTTATGGTTATTAGCGTAAACATGAGTGAAACTTTGGACGGCACTAGAAAGTTTTATCTAGAGACACCAAATTTGCTGTAGTTAATGTTGAAACTGTCCTCTATCAGTGTGCCAAATTTCATAACTTTCCCGCAAGTGGTTCTATGGGCTGCCATAGACTTTCAGAGCGGAAATGGAAAAATAATAATAAGAACGCCAACGATTACAATTATGCAATAATGACAAACCTTAGCCACCAAACATATTGCAGAAATATTAGTATGCTCTTTCAAATTTAACCATTGCTCGGTTCAAAGCAATACCTGAATGCCAGTCTTCAAGCACATCTCTCTCAACAAGGACATCTTCTGGAGTCCGTACTGCTCTACTAGATGGTCCACATTTGACCTGCATACAAAAAAAATTTACTTTATGAAGTCACATGAAAGGGTTAAAACATTTGGAGAAGAGTGAATGATCTTCGCTCACCCTAGTCCTTCTTTAAGTCTGTATGTTTCTTGAGCATCTTGACAGATCTGACTCCACAGTTCATTCCCGCTGAGTGCCGTCCATGTTGTGCTGTCGGCAGCCCCTCCCCCTCCACGACCACGCCTCCTGGAGCGCTTCTTAGACTCCTCCCCATTTGATGCTGAACTGAAGTGAGGCACCAATAAGCAGCAGAGGAAATGACTCGCTGCCGCAGACAGGTTAGACGTCTCCACTCCCTGAGCAACACAACAGACACAATTTTATGTTTTTTTTACTCATTAAGTAGATTAAACAAAATCAAGCTCTGTATATAATATTGGATATGTAAGTATGTCTAACTTTATCCACGTACATACAGTATAGTCGCATAGGTCGATGTATGCTATATAGCAAATCTCAACTGCTTGATTGCTTGTATCATCATCGCAAAATGTAAACTATATTATCGCCCAGCTCTAATCTGCTAAATGCGACTATAAAGCATGGAAATATTAGGATATTATAAAGTTTAACATTGTGGTTTTCTGTAAAGCTGCTTTGAATGTGTACTGCATAAAGCGCTATATAAATAAATTTGACTTGACTAAGTAAAATGAAATACCTGAATGTAGCCACTGAAGAACCGTTGGGCACAACGCACTACAATCTCTGCAAACGCCAACCTCTGAGAGAGATGGTAAGATATGATTAGCAAAGTTAAAATTTCAACTCAAATTTAAAATCTACCACAGGTATAATGGATTGTAAAACCATTTTCTTACCGTGATGTGTCTCAGTTGATGTTTGAGATCTGATTGGCTGATGGACAAGATCAGTTGACCTAGATAGCGGAGGTTTATGCCTTTCTGATGGAGGGCTTGTCGTAAAGTAGCGCCATCCATCGGTATGTCAGTGCCATGAATGCAGTCGTTCATCTGAAAGTGCATGTTGATACTTCAGTGCACTGTTTCTCTCACACATATACACATACATTTCCGCTGAAAAATTTGGGGTCGCTAAGATTGTTTTATGTTTTGAAAGAAGTCTCTTCTGCTCACCAATTCACTCAAGGCTGCATTTATTTGATCAAAAATACAGAAAAAAAAAAAAAAAAAAATGAAATATTATTACAGTTTAAATAAATGTTTTCTATTGCAATATATATTAAAATATAATTTATTCCTGTGATGCAAAGCTGAATTTTCAGCATCATTACTCCAGTCTTCAGTGTCACATGATGCTTCAGAAATCATTCTAATATGCTGATTTGATGCTCAAGAAACATTTCTGATTATTATTAATGTTAAAAACAGTTGTGCTGCTTCATATTATTGTAGAAACCATGATGCATGAATAGAAAGTTCATTCATTTGAAACCTTTTGTAACAAGTGTCTTTACTGTCACTTTTGATCAATTTAATGCATTCCTTGATGAATAAAAAGTATTCATTTTTTTAAAAAAAATCTTACTTAACCCAAATCTTTTGAACGGTAGTGTATAAAAACAAAAAATACACTCACAAATGCTGGTATTTGGTCCTTAATGATGAAAGATGCTGCTTCCTTCAGTAATCTCTTCTGTAGCTCCACGGCGTCACTCTCTGAGGTGGGAAACTGCACGCCTACCCGAAGAGAGAGAAAACAATATTTAAGGTCTCTAAATAAATTTCTACTTACAGAAGTTATGTTTAGCTGTAAAGATGGATGAATTCTGTTCAAGACAAATATGGCGATATTACAGTAGCTCTGTTCCAAAACCTAGTGAAGCTGCCTACATAGACAGCATTTTAAGGCTTGTGATGTCAAGTCTGTTTTAATATTATCATTACGTTGGCTTTTAAGAGATGTTTTAGCCTAATTCTAAGGCAGCATCTTATGTATCCTACATGGAAAAGTCAATTCCAGAATGCATAAAACAGTTGTATATTTCACCCAATATTATATGTGTTTGATGGCATTAGCATAGAAACATGTCGAGTTTCCCATGTGCTCCACATGAACATTTAAAACTAGTCACATATTAGGCTCCATTTCATTGGATACCGCTTAAACAGACAGTACATAGCATAGAAACTGACTAGGGTTTGGAACAAGGTTTGTTTCAGTGTATATAAATTTTTCGGACACACTTTAGTTTAGGGTCCAGTTCTTACTATTAACTACGACTTTTGCCTCAATAAACTCCTAATTACTGCTTATTAATAGTAAGACAGTTGTTAAGTTTAGGTATTGGGTAGGATTAAGGGATGCAGAATAAGGTCATGCAGAATAAGGCATTAATATGTGCTTTATAAGTACTAACAAACAGTCAATATCCATGCATACTAATAAGCAACTAGTTAATAGTGAGAATTGGACCCTAAACTAAAGTGTTACCAATTTTTCTGACTTTAAGCTTTTCCTGACCTGGGGAGAAGATATTAGGGTTGAAACGCATCTCAAAGATGATGTCACTGACGGATCCCACATCTTTGCAAGCTCTTCTTACTGCGTCGATGTTTCGAGAGTCACCTGACAACACACAAATACACACATACGATCATTCCTCGGAAACAGGTTTATACCAGACACCTAGTCCAACATCCCATGACAGAAAATAATTGTTCTCACCAGATTTCATACACTCTTCCACTCCTCCGTTCTCCTCCATGTGAGCCTTCACTCGCTGCGTGAACTGAGCATGTCTGAAATACGAAGACAAATTGTGCTCATAAGGATGTACACAAATAAACAAACCTTTTGTGAACCGTCTGTACATTTAAATGTGGAGTGTGCAAGTTTTAGGATGTTTAAAAACGTTCTCCTATCCTAGTTTAACATGCAAACTTTTGTATATGATTTGTTTCTGCCCACATAATGAGATTGTGTGGAAAACTGTTGTTTTATAAGGTAAATTTAAGAATAATTTTTATATTGTTAGTAATAATTTAAGATGAAGTTACTGGACTGAAGCAACTTAAGTTTACTTGATTATCCTTTACATTTTAGAAAAGTCATGTTAAAATGTGAGTATCAAATATGAACCATCAGGCTTTTGAGGAACGTTTATTTGTTCATCTCTCAATTATCATTGTAATGCATTGCATTAAAGAGATTTATCTTAAAACTAAGCATTTAAAACATTATTGGGAAACTGAGTGACAACTGATATTTCTAAGCATTTTGGCCATCATCTTTTTGACCATATAAATATCAGTAACCGCAACACACTCAATCAATGGTGTGAATTTGGGGTGGGGCTATCTGTTTGATTGACCAATGGTAGGCCTTGGAAACCTGTCAAAACTCACTTGTGTTGAATGAACGCCTTCACTAGCTCCGGCCGTAAACGACACAAAACGTGAGGGTGACATCTGGGAAAACTGCCTTCCTTGTGCTCTTTTTTTATTTCTTCTTCTCCGTCTTCCACTTGGAAGTTGGCATCAGCAGGCATAGTACGATACACATCCAGCAGGTAATACCGACCATCGGCCCCCAGTATCCCCTGAGCATCTACAGAGGTGAAGAGGGGCAACTGATGCCCGGACGGTCCCAGAACCGCATGTCTTTGCAGAGAAAGAGACTTTGCCGCCTGAGCCAGCAGCTCTAGGAGTTTCCGTCTGGATGGATTTTCCAGTGGCCCTGCGCTGAAGCCGTATAAAAGGCCATTGGGAACCTCAGCCTGCTCGGGGCCCTGAAGACCAGGTGCCAGGCCCTGCGCAGAAAGCCGAACGCCGCGATAGTCGGCTAGCGCGGTGGGGATGGTGTGCAGGTTTTGGAGGTCTCCGCTCAGGTCACTGTAAGCCTGAACACACCGCAGCTCGAGGCGCTGAGCGGCTCTGTGACCTCGTTCTCCTCCCAGCCACTCCTCTCTGTGTGTCGGCATACTCATGAACACCCCACCGTATAAGAACGCCGGGTCCTCGTGAGAACCGTTGATTGGGTCGACAAAACCATCGATCACCTTCTCTGCTGCCTGAGCAACAGCCCACACAAAAGCGCTGTTCACCTGCAGGAACAGACAAAGAAAGTTAACAAGTGGTGTAAAAGCTGCTTGGAAACTATGGTTTTCAAAGCAAAGCAATGCAATAAAATGCAATAAAATATTTAAAAAAAATATTCAGTGACGAATTGTTGAATCAGTTTTCTGAACTGGTTCATTGAACTGAACTAAACTGATTCACTAAAAGGAACTGGACTTTTAATTTATGATCATGTTCAACACAGTGTGTGGATGTTTGCTGAAAAAAACACTGAGAACAGCTAAGCTACTGTCACGCTACTGATAAATGTACAGTAGTTAAAGGGACAGTTCACCCAAAAATGAAAATCATCCTATAATTTACTCAACCTCAAGCTATCCTAGGTGTATATGACTTTTCTTTCAGTCAAACACAATCGGAGTTATATTAAAAAATATTCTGTCTCGTCCAAGCTTTATAATGGGAGTGAATTCTGATATAACTGATATTTTGAAGCCCAAAAAAGCACATCCATCCATCATAAAAGTAATCCATACGACTCCAGGGAGGCCTTCTGAAGTGAAGCGATGGATTTTTGTAAGAAAAATATTCATATTTATAACTTTATAAACTCACTGGCTTCCATACGCGAGTCGATTCCAGCGGAAGCGTAATCTTTGACCTGACGCACGACATACTGACAAACGCAGGAGCGCAGAGAATAGAGCAAAACAAAACACCGGTCACGAATTAGAAGTCTAAAACGAGAATTTTTAAAAACAAATGTTGGAGGAGCTTGAGTTTGTTGCCCAGCCCTATTAGTTTGAACCGCGAGAGTTGTCTACTGTCAATGACTCTCTCGTGAATGCGTGGACGGACGTTACCAGAAGCTAGAGATTATAGTCTATAAAGTTATAAATAAGGATATTTTTCTTACAAAAACACATTGCTTCACTTCAGAAGGCCTTTATTAATCCCCTGGAGCTGTATGGATTACTTTTATGATGGATGGATGTGCTTTTTGGGGCTTCAAAATCTCGGTGAGGGTGAGTAAATTATGGGATCATTTTCATTTTGGGGGTGAATTATACTTTTAATATTATATATTTATTTATACTTTGGGGACAAAATAGCAAAAAACATCCCTTTGGAGAAATTCAAAAAGGTGAAAATGATCCATAATTAAAGTAATACAAGACGTTTTGTAGGTAGGGCTAGGGTTTGGTTTGGCTTAATCTGTAGTAATAATAATTAGCGTTATATGGAAACAGAAGAAGCCTGTGCTATGCCGTCACATGGATATCTAGGTAAAAGTGTGCTCAGACCTGCAGTAACGCTCGGTCTCTCTGAAGTCTCTCCTCCAGACTTCTCTGAGGAAGATCTCTGGCTGTTTGAAGCTCCTTATTCCAGTCAGGAGCCTAAAACACACAGAAGAACACGTGAACATGACACACACAGACAGGCAGGAGGACAAAGCGCAGAGGAGAACACAGAGAGGATGAGACTGAGGAAAAATATCTCCTTCACTGTGACAAATACCAAGACACAAGATAGAAAAACTTAGAAAGCCTTTGTGCCATTATCCCATGCTTCCCTATCCAAAATAGAACCATTACAAATTATATAATTATATAAAGTCTTTATCTTATTTCTACATGTTAATATAACTTATTTACTTATTTTATTTATTATCTTTTTAAATATTTATAATAATTAGTATTAAATAATATTACATTTGGTAACACTTTATTTTACAGTGTCATTGTTACATGTTACATGTAGTTACTGTAGTAATAACTATAAATTATGCATAATTACATGCAATTAACCCTAAAGCAAACCCTCATCCTAACCCTAACCCTATAGTAAGTACATGTAGTTAATTATTATTACTCAGTACTTACATGTATAATTACACGGTTACACGGATACCTTAAAATAAAGTCTAACCTTATATTTTATTTCATCTTATTTACTTGATTTTATTATATTTTTAAATATGAATTTATAATAATTTGTATTAAATAATATTATATTATATTTTATTTAATTTTATTTATTTACTTTATTCTATGTGTTATATTTTTTAAATATTAATTTATAATAATTACTATTAAATAATATTACATTTTATATTATTTTCATTACTACTGTTTTTGGGTAAATCACATGAAAACACTCCAATACTTCACTCCAGAATCAAAAGAATGATAATATTTATATAAAAAATTTGAAACCTATTTTGTACACCATTAAGATTTTTTTTTTTTTTTTTTTTTTGCATTTTGATATTATTTTCATGACAATTAAGCAAATTTTCCAACAAAAATTCTCATTACAATAATGCATTACAGTTTTACTTTAAGTTTGGTGGTTTTAATCTTAAACAGTAAAATTGCTGATGTTAATGTATATTAATATAATAAAATTAATTATTTTATTTGATTTATTCTCTTTTTAAATAGATAATACATTTTATTTAATTTCATACTATATTAATTTCATTACTACAGTTTTTTTCTGCTATTTGCACTGATGCACAGTCATATTAATATAGAGCTGCACTGAAACATGTGAGTGTAGGACAGGTGTGTGTGTACCTGCGCGTTGAGGTCCTGGTCCAGACCCAGCCGGCAGCTGAAGCTGGATTTGTGCGAGTGAAGCGAGGAGACGCCCAGCCAGCTGAGTGTGCGGTACGGAGTGGACAGCGTCTCTTCAGCCGGCAGAGAGGGCCTGAATGGACAGAGACGCTCAGTGAACTGCTCTAAAGTACATGTGAGTGCTGTGAGAGTGTCTGATGGTCACCTGTGCCGCAGTGCGCCGAGGTTGTGTTTGAACTGTGGGCTGATGTGGGACAGCAGGTCGGTCAGACAGTGGCACACTGGAGTAGACTGAGCAGGACGAGGGTCAAACACATCGAGGGTTGACCTGAAACAAAAATACAGCTTGGTTTAGATTTTTCGCATTGTAACATTTTCATGACAGTACATTTTCGCACAAAAATTCTCATTACTGTAATGCATCCATATTATATTATATTATATTATATTATATTATATTATATTATATTATATTTGTGTCTGTGGTAATGTTTGATAGTTTTGTGATGGGCTTTGTTATTTTTGTCTATGCAGCAACATAAATAACAAATTTCCCTTCGGAACAATAAAGTATATTTTGACTTTATTTTTGAGTTTTTTTGTAATTCCCATTATCCAATTACATTCTCAAACCTATAAAAATATATCTATAAAAATAACTGCAAATATAAAATACAATAGAGGTTTTTTATATTATTCAGCATAAATAAAATATATCAATATCTATAGCTTTTTTCCTTTACAGTAATCAAATTTTTTTTTTTAAAACATTAATGACATTAAAAATGGACTTTATGCAAAATATAGTATATATTGATATATATAAATAAAGTAATACTTTGTACAATACAAAGTATACAATAAAGTATACTTTGACTTTATTTTTGAGTTTTTTTGTAATTTTTTTGTAATTTTTTGTAATTCCCATTATCCAATTACATTCTCAAACCTATAAAAATATATCTATAAAAATAACTGCAAATATAAAATACAATAGAGGTTTTTTATATTATTCAGCATAAATAAAATATATCAATATATATACCTTTTTTCCTTTACAGTAATCAAATTTTTTTTTTTTAAACATTAATGACATTAAAAATGGACTTTATGCAAAATATAGTATATATTGTGTAGTGTCTACTATATTCTGGAAATCGTACTCGAAACAATATGCAAAATGCAATGATCAACATTTTTTACAGTAGTATACTACATTTTTGTCACATGACCTTTACGCTGCTACATTGCATGTTTAATTCATCTTGACTGTTTTTTTGCTTTTTTTATTATAGGTTTTGTGTAAAATGTAACTTTTGACAGTGAGATCAAGAAATCATGGATTTTGCTTCCAATTCTAATGCAAAAAAAAAAAAAAAGAAGTAGTATGGTAGCATGCAACTATACAAACATAGTCATAACACAGAGTCTTACCTGTTCAGGTAAAACCCACGTGGGCAGGAAGTGATGTCACACTGCTTGCCCTCCAGAGTGTGGACACTGATGTACAGGAAGTCACCCTGCAGTTTCCGGAAACCAGGAGGAGGGTTCCAGCAGCTGAGTGACAGGTCGAGCAGGTAACTGGGAGCCTATAAAAGAATCAATTGCATTTATTATGAGAGTGAAAAACAAAGTCAAATGCCAAACAAGGTTTATTTATGTGTTATTTGACGTACTTCGCTGGGTGTGTTGGTGGGCAGCAGGGTTGTCAAAGGAGGAAGTTCTGAAACTCCAGGCAGAATGTAGGCAGGAGGGGGCGGGACTTCAGCAGACTGCTCTGTCTTACTATTGGCTCGTCTGTTCTTTGATGAGTGCAGAGTGGGAGGGGCTTCTAAAACACAATTAGAGTCTCATTGCCATGGGCATAAAAATAATAAATGCATTTTAAATTATTTAGAAGCAGTACCGAATACAAGCACTTTTATGTACTCTATGAGAGCATTTGTGCACAAAGAAGAAAAAAATAAAATGATCTCTCTATTTCTTACCAGGTGTTTGGGTGAGTGTGTTCAATACAATGGGTGATCGGCCCTCCATCAAGGCATCTTGGGGTCTGGCAGCTTTCAGCATCTCTTGCACACGTGCCAGGTGAGCCTGTGCCGACCGAGGGGAGTACGGCTCTATAACATGCACACAAAGCTCACTTTATTACACCTAAATCAGGCCTTTTCTCCAGCTCCATTGATCTGCTGAATTTTCAATGCGTCTCATCTTGTAAGACTATGATTTCTCCAATGAGCAATAAAATCATCTATTCAATCCTCTACTTTCCCACACTACTCATAATGAGTGCCATGTGACTCACTTGGCTCTGAGAAGACGGTTTGCAATAAAATCAAGAAGTTGCTAAACCAGTATAGCAAAATCCCCCACTGATCCCTGTGGAAATTCTCACTAAAATCAGCTTAAACTGGCTGCTGTGCTTTGGAACATGGTAGCTGGTTTCTAGCTGGTCCAAGCTGGCTGACCAGCACAACCTGGCTAGACTTGTAGACAACCTTGGACTCGCAATAAACCAGGTACCGGCTGGTCATACTCGCTTAAGATGGTCAAGCTGGTTTTGGAACATAATAACTGGTCATGATGGACTTGACATTTGATATTTGATATTCAACAGTGCTTTGCATCTGCCTGCATTGACACCATTTTCTTTAAGAGCTGCTGTGCAGCCAAAATTATATACCAATTATCACTGTAAAGCTGCTTTGACACAATCTGCATTGTAAAAAGCGCTATATAAATAAAGGTGACTTGACTTGACTTGACTACCAGCCGAAGCCAGGCCGACTGAGCCGATAAACCAGCAATAAATCACATGGTTCCCACTAGGGGAGTAACGGTTCTCTGTAAAAAATCTAACCATACCGTTCTCCACCCACGGTTCGGCACGCACTTGCACTTAAATCTGACCACGCATCTATACTATGGTTTGTTAAAAATAACGCGTAAAACAGACAGACAGAGTTCGGCTAATGTATGTTTCTGTCGATTGATATACATTCTGGCTTCCCAGTACATTACAACAGCGAGGATCAAAAAAACGCGGACAAAACAGTCACTCTTGGTAAACTTTGTTCAATGCGAGTGCCGTATGCTCAAATATGAGCCTATCTGTGTTTAATCTAAACTCATTTAAGTCTTGCTAATTTAAACATTCAAGAGCCAGAAGAAGCGAATGAGAACTCGAATGCGCTGTAAGAAGATCTGTTTGCGCACACACATCTTCTCACAGCGCGCGAGTTCTCATTCGCTTCAAATATTGAGTTCTCTTTCAAGTCTTGCGCTTGAACGGACAAATTCACACAAAAAATTATGTCATCATGCCTGTCTTGGTGAGTATCCTAGCAGACATAGTCGGTTACGTCTTAAGTGAACGTACAGTATCAGTGTACTGGATTCATTATGTCTTAAAGTGACAGCAGCCTAATATTCCTGCTGTCTGTGTTTTTAATGTTTTTAAGGAAATCACTCACTGCTCTTGATTAAATAACTTCTGTAACTTTAATAAGGATTAATCTTTAATTTATACAGTCAAATATGCAATGTTATTTTACATTTGATTACTTTATTCAATTTCTGTACCTAAAATAATGTTAGACCTACCTGACAAACTTGAAAAGCACTGTTTATTTTATTTGTATCTTTGCTCTATTCTATTTATTTGTGCTGTTGCTTGTAGTTTGATTATTTGTTCTTATTTTCTTTATTTTTTTGACAGCAGTCCTTTTTTTCCTGAACATAGCACATGCCGAACCATACCTAAACTGTGACAAAAACCGAACCATGAGTAATTTGAACCGTTACACCCCTAGTTCCCACAGTTTTTGACCAATGAATTTTCATGAGCTTTCCAGTGGTTTATGATCACTGGATAAGCTAGATACTGGATCAGTGTAGTTATTGTTAACTAACTGTAAAGTAAAACTATTAAACATTTTTGGTAATTGAAATAAAGCTGAAATGAACTAAAATATGAATATTAGATGAAAATCTTAAACTTGAAAGAAAATTAGAAATGCTCCCTTGGCAACTAACTGAAATAACTAAAATTACTAAACTAAATAATAAATAAATTAGAGCTATATATAAAACCTAAAATAAAACTGAAAATAGATTTAAAAAAATCAAATTCAAAATATTAATAAATAGCATAATAGTATAATAAATAATACTAAAATAACATTACATTAAAATGCAGAAAGGTTCAAAAATGAGTTTGTGACCAAGTTCAACTGATTCATTCAAACTAACTCAAATAAACGATTCACTCACAAATGATTCACTCAAGTTTTACTGTAGACTTGAGCAATATCTAGCCAATGAAATGTTTTATAACTAGAAAAATGTACAATTGAAATTTCCTTGGATTCACAATTTTATTCATCACGATGACCTTTTCAGGCCAGAAAAACAGTATACCCTGATATTTCCAGGTTTTCTGTGACTGTGGAAACCCTGAAACCAGCTGTGCTTACCAGCCTAAACTGGTCAAGCTGCATTTTGGAACATGGTAGATGGCCCAACAGATGGTCAACTGACATTTACCAACTAAAAACCATCAGCCACGCTCCAAAACATACTTACAGGTTTATCTGGATTCCCCACCAAATGTCCTTATATCCATATAACATATGTAAGTCTACTAGAAGTGAACAAAAGTAAACATCCCAAATGGAAGATCTTGCAGTTTACCTTCCACTAAACGGAGAGTGACTCCAGCTTTGAAGCCCTTGACGTCCTGGAGCTCACTCATGGGGTCAAGGGTCACACCTGAAAGGGCCAGAGCGATCGATGTGCGAGGTGCCACCTCCTCCCTGCCCAGTACGGTCATGATGGCATCCTGGACCAGCCAGAATCCATGAACCTGCAGAGAAAACATTCAAAACATCAGCAAACATTTAAGCTGCATGACAAGTGCTTTGCATCTTTTGATGTTTTGTTGACAGACGTATTTGAAAATATTTGCATAAATTTGAGGTTACACCACCCCAAAACCCACTTTATTCATGGATGTATATTTGACTAGCGTTGATGATGAAAGCTCACCTGCAGCTCAAAGGGCTCGACACCTGCACCCTGAACCTTCACAGGAAATGACCCGTCATCGTCTTTTTTGCTTACAGTTGCTTTTCTCCCATTCTCTGAACATGAGACATCTGCAGAGTGAAGGGGGGTAAAGCATTCTTCACTTTGAGCTCAAAAATGTGCTTCAAGCCAAAACAAGAGTTACATAAGAGAGTTAGGAAATCTGTCCAAATGCCACAAAAGAAACTGAAGAAAGAACAATAAAGGTTTTCCATGCTAGAGTGCACTAACTCAAGAGCTCCATGGTACTACCATGTTTTTTAGACATGCTGCCACTGCAGTACAATGTTTTGTGGATATGTACCATAATAATACCACTATTTTATTTAAAGTACCTTGGTATACCATATAAATACAATGGTACAAGATTATTTGATAATTTCATAAAGTTATCATTTAATACCATTGTATACAGTGCCAGTGAAGTCTGGACATAAATATTCATTATAAAATAAAATAAAATAAAATGTTGATTTATCTTCCTGTAAAAATATATAATTATCATTATTTTTAAATACATTAAATACATTATCATTATTTTTAAATAAATATAAAAAATATTAATACTTTTGTTATAAATTTTAATAATATTATTTTTATTTTTTAAATTTGAATTATTAAATCATTTTTAAATAAAATAAAAGCTTGATTTATCTTCCTGTAAAAATATCTAATTATTTTTAAGTAATAATTTTAATAATATTAATACATTTGTTATTTTTTTTATAATATTATTTTTAATTTTTTATTTTTGAATTATTAATTCATTCTTAAATACATAAAATAAAATAAAATAAAATAAGGTTGATTTATCTTCCTGTAAAAATATCGAAACATCCTTAAAACAAGATGCAATTACTTGGGAAGCTAAATTGTTTAAAATAATAATAATAATAATAATAATAATAATAATAATAAAAATCACGAGATGTGTTTCTGTTTTTATTTTTCAGCTTCAGTTTTTTTTTTTTTTTTTTCTTTTCTTGATTTAATTATTGTTAAATTTTTGAGTAAACAAATTGGAAAGAAAATGCCATTAAGGTTAAAAAAAATTAAATGTCAATATAAAAACTAGTTTAGTTATTTATACTGAAATAAATAAACCAAGAATAAATGTTCAAAAGTTTTTTGAAGAAATTCATACATAGTCAAAAATTATCTACAGATTTATCAACAGATTTTTCTACAAAACGAATTTCAAGCATTTATTTTTTTAGGATCATGAAATGACAAATTCAGTCACATGTCTGTATATCAAACAGTACCACAGTATTACTATCTGATATGGTACAGTCATAGTACTTTTAAAAAGGTCAGATACATTCAAAGAGTCAAAGCATTGAGTCTCTCTTGTTGGATTTGTAGGCAAGTCTAAAATCTCAAATAACAGCAAGACTCGGCTTGATACGGCATGAGCTTGTCCAGACATCTTCCAAACTTCCCCCTGGCTAGTGTGAGCAGATAACAAGCACTGGATGAGTGGCTATTACTCGTACTAATACACCACACTTTATCTGAGACTCATCTGGACATTATGAAGAAAAACTCAGGATGAACTCTGAGCTGAAAACTCACTCGCATTAAACATCAAACACAACAAATAGCTTGATTGTGTCACGGCGGCCTTCAGGATGAGATGCATCATCATTCTTCTATGGCACAAAAACTATTGTTCAAGCTATGGGTCACGTGTACTTTATAGGTCACAGTAAATACAAAGCTTAACCTTTTGTAAACCAACGTTTGATCTGTGGTTATGAAGGAATGCATTCATGGTAAAATGTGTTAAATGGAACTGGGTGTGCACTTTTACCATCATCCATAAATTAACCAAAAATATTTAGTAAACACAGTATGGTTGGGGCATGTGTGCAGTTTTATGAATGATGAGAACTTCGGCCTGTCACTTCTAATAACTAGGACAGTTAACCTGAAATAACCTGAGGTGAAGCATCTTGATCAACCATATGGACGTTTCCGCAGAACTGGAACATCCGTTGTAAAGTTCTACACAATCCTTTTTGTTTATCAAACATTTTAGCTCTTACCTGTTCTTTGATTAACGTTAATGACAGACAACACAGCAACTGGTTTATTAGGCTGCTGTCACTTTAAAAGCTGCCGCTGCCGGACATGACGCGGGTCTGATACGCATCTCATTTTCTCACAACTCTTTAAGTTCATTTAAGACGTTATTTAACTCATTTAAGACTGCTCTTATGAGGATACTCGACGACAAAACGGGCATTTTGGCATAATTCTGTGTGTTATTGTTTGTTCAAGCGCGAAAGAGAACTCGATAATGGCGCGCGTCTTTGTGCACGCGAGTTGTGTGTCACACAGACACGACATTCACAGACAGCGCGTTCACGTTTGTCTTGTGCCGCTTGAATGGTTTAAAAGCATTTGCGTGAATAAGAGTGTGATCATATAATGTAACGCTAGCAAAATTATGACGGAAATTTGCGTTAATTGCGTTATATATTTTATTTTTCCACATTACTTATTTATTTTTCCATATTTTATATATATATATATATATATATATATATATATATATATGTAACATTTGTACAGTTTCAGTAAGTATAAAATTGTGCTTATAATTGTCATGAAAATAGTGTTGCAATGCAAAAAATCTTAATGGTCCTAATTTAAAAATAGGCTTCATTTTCTTGAAGAAAATAAAAAAATGAATAAATAAATTAACGTGTAGTACTTGTAAGCTCTGTAAAACTTTTTTTTTACTATGTTTAAACTAAAAATAAGATAAACCGATGCGGGATTCGAACCTACAGCCTTTCAGTTGCCACCCCAGATATTATCCACCACACCAAGGAATGATTTGAAAAGTTTATGGGATACATTAGGGCACGCGTGTTGATTATAACATGAAAAGTTGGGTAAAGGAGCACAAAAAGTTATGATGAACACCACCACATCACCCCTCAACAAGTGCCTGGAGAGTGACGCGTTCATGACAAGTTAAATTCGTTTGCCCCGAGAGTAACGCTCCTGATGAAAGACAGGAATGTCTGCGAGTGTGAGCTCTGACCCGATGCCATGAGGAATCTCACAGATAAGATTCTTTAGTTTTAAACACGTGTGTTTGTGAGTGAAAGAACGACAGAAGTGAATGAGTAGACAGCCATGAGAAGTGGGAGGACACATATATCAGGAGGTCAAAGGTGAAGGCTGGTGTTTGTTTTGCAGCGAGAGAAAGCTTCATTCTAAAGTGCAGCACCATATTCACAACTTCATGTGTTTGTTCACGAGTCTCAGTGTTTTGAACAAGCTGTTTTAATACACGTTGCATGCATTACTTCATTTTTCTAACTATGCATGAATTATTTCGCACAAACCGCAAAAAGAAAGCGTGATCCCAAGCACCAGAACAATGAGTAAAACATCAGGAAGAAGTTCAGAGAGGGAGGAGACAGGAATGAATCAGAACAAGGCAACTCTTACCCATAGTTCTCTTCTCTCCGTTTCCTTTCTTCACGGCGTCCCTCATTTCTCCTCCTCTGGTTTTCTCTTTCGGTAGCTGCTGGTTTTCTCTTTTCGTCGGGACACTCTTCCTGCTTTGTGCGGTGTGTGTTCGGAGAGCTGTCAGGTGTGACTGACTCAACACGTCTTTTTAGTTTCTCCTTCCCTCGGCCAGCCACTCCCTCCGCTCCTGGCAGTGTTTCCCTCTCCTCCCACTCGGCCCACAGCAGGCATGTTTCACTGGGCGTGACGCTGCTTCACTCCATTTTGCGAGAGATCAGTGAGCGTTACCCTCCCCCTCTGACTTCCCTGAAGGCAGGGAGGGATCCTACACACACACACACACACACACACACACAAACCTCTGAAAACAAAGTTACATACATGAGTGAAGTCATCGACCATTTCAAATATACAGTACAAAATGAACATAGAAATGCATAAAATAACGATACATACCAAATATACATAAAGCCAGTAATAGTCTTTTGATTTGACTGTGAAATTATTTTCATTGCAATTAAGTATATATATATATATATATACATGCATAAACACACAGTAAGAGTCTTTTGATTAGATTGTGAAATTATTTTCATAGCAATTAAGTGCATTTAACCTCCAAATTCGCATTACTGTAATGGAAAATATATATATAGACTTCAGACTTATTATAGACATAGACTTCAGACTTATTATTATGAACTAAAGTTATCCAAAACTTTTTTGTGAATTGAAATAAAAAAATAAATATTACATGAAAAATGTAAACCAAAACCAAATGAAAATTTTAGATGTTGCCTTGAAGCACTACAAAAATTAATAAATATAATTGAAATAAATGGAAATAAATAAAAACTAAAACTGAACTAAAAATACACATAAATAGTAGCACATAACAAATAGCACATAACAAAATTACTGAACATTAAACTAAAATTAAAATGAAAATAAAAGCCAATTCAAAAAATTAATAAAAAATCTATAATAGTATATAAATAATACTAAAATAACACTGATATACAACATAATTTTCCCCAAATAACAGTAATGAGTAAACCATGAATATAATTATCATGAAAATAATAAAATCTTAATGTTCAAAAAGAAACTTAATGCTCCTAAAAATAGGTATTTAAAAAAAATCCTCATCACCAAATGAAAAAAAAAATTACGTGTCAATGCAAAAAAATGTTAATGGTCCTAAAAATAGAAAGAAAATAATTTTCTTGAAGAAAAAAATGAAAGTTAAATAAATTGTGGGTTGTGGAATATGACATTTTTGTGAGATCCTATTAGATGACTCAAAATTAGAAAGAAATTAGCTACTTAAAGAGAAGTGCATGTACTTGTGTGTGTGTGTGTGTGTGTGTGTGTGTTCTTGTATACATGGTTTATGAGGACACAAATGTGTATAATGACATGGGTATTACAATGTAAACATGGTTTATGAGGACACTTCCTGTGTCCTTGTAAACCAAATGGCTTAAAAAACATACTAAACTGTGTTTTTTTTTTGAAATTCAAACAATGCAGACAGTTTCCTGTGATGGGTAGGTTTAGGGGTAGGGGTAGTGTAGGGGGATAGAATATACAGTTTGTACAGTATAAAAACCATTACGCCTATGGAGAGTCCCCGTTAACCACATATACAAGTATGTGTGTGTGTGAGTAACTGATGTGCTGCATTATTCAATCCTTTACACGCCTATCCAGCTCGAATGAAATCGGAAAGTTTTTTTACTTTATTTCAAGGCCTCTTTGTATTCAGTCCTGCAGTAACACTCAGTGCCAGACTTGCTGAAATGTGACAGAAGTCAGACTGTGCCCAGAATAGGTTCAGCGTGTTGAGCTGTAAACCTCAGGCCACTCATGCACACCTCAGTTATGTAACATCTCAGCAGCTGCTGCACAATTTCTTGCATTTTTCCATCCCCAACAGCTTGAAACAGCTGAGCAGATCGGAGCAACAAAAGCAGCAATTGAGTGGACGGTATCACTGCAGTCACGTAACAAAGCACTTTGAAAGTGACTGAGAAACAATCTACCTTCTCTGTAATTCACTTTCTGTGTGGGTGTCAGCAGCGCTCGCGGGAGGGGCCGATGTTAGGAACTCACTTGACAAGTAGAGAAATATTCAAGAGATCTTGTCTCACTCCCTAAATGAACTCTTATAGCCTAAGTAACGTATAGTCAACTACACGAGCAGACAAATTGTTTCCTCAGGCGAAATAGAGATGTGTGAAAACGGCCATAGATAGTGAGAGTTAGACATCTTACAACCCTGATATGTGTCTATATATATGGTGGCACTGGAGACTAAAGGGTTCCTGATGGTTTCACACCTAATTCTTCAACTTAATTCCTCATGTTTTTATTTTTTTTGCAGTGTCTTTCCTTCTTGGCCTGTTTTTGTATGACCCTGCTGAACCAATGAGTGTTTTGCTGTCCAATGGTCACACCTTAATTTTGCAATTTCTAGTATTGCATTAGTATTGCGTCCTTCTCATGAGCATTTAATAATTTTTGACTTTTCAGTATGAGATGAATCTCTTTTTATGGCCCATTTTACCATTAAAATTAAACCTACTTAATAATTATGCACACCTGAATATAAGGCGTTTTTTACTTCCAGCTTTCCTTAACAATTATATATCACTTATAAATGATTAAATACAAAATTAATAGTAGTTATTAAGATTAATGTGGTTTGGAATTGGTAAAATGTGATTGGAAAAAAATATAATCAAAATATCGACTTGCATAATTATGTGTGTGTGTGTGTGTGTGTATATATATATATATTTTTATCTCTCTCTCTCTCTCTCTCTCTATATATATATATATATATATATGATAGATAGATAGATAGATAGATGAAATAAAAAATATAAAAATCTTAAACTTATTTCAGCTAAAGGCAACATTTTTTCATTTTCATTTAGTTTAACTTGATATACTAATAGAACTAAAACTAAAATAAAAAATAATAAAAACATTAAACAGACATTAAAAAAAAAACCTTAATGACAAAAACAACAAATTTACTAATACTAACTAAAATCAATAATAACTTTAATCAAAATGGAAAATGTAAAAATACAAACGGATTAAAAAAATATTAATAAAAACTTAAAAAGTATCTCAATGATACTCAAATAACACTGTCTAAAAATAGGCTTCATTTTCTTCAAGGCAAGTCATTTTCTTTCTTGACCAAAATGGAGGAAAAAAAACAATTATCTTATATGATAATCCAATATTATAAATCTACATTTACACAATGCCATAATACTTATAATTTATAATATATATATATTTTTTTAAAAGTATAGTAATAAAAAATATATTTCACTATCGCAAAAACTATTTTGTGGAAGTGAAATCAGAATTACACAAATACATTTTACATAAATTTGAAACCAAACAAAAAATTGTGAAAATGTGCATTGTGGGATTTTTTTTTCAACTGTTTTATAGTCCAGCAGATGAAAATAATGCATCTGATCACTTAATAAAGTACCAGCACATCTTTCCTCAACAACACACATGATTTGAGGAATCAAACGCTGGAGGACGACGCACACACTGAACTTTAGAGGTCTGATCACTAACATTATAGTATTAGTGATGCTCACTGCTGTTAGCAAATAAGGCAAAGCAGACGCACACCAATGGAGGTGCAATTTGAGGGAAAAAACTAGAGTTGAAGGAGAACAACTGCACACTTTCTTAAGCATAGGCTATTTATTTACCAACGTTTCGGCTAGTAGCCTACTAGCCGAAACGTTGTTAAATAAATAGACTATGCTTAAGAGTGTGCAGTTGTTGTCTTTCAACTCTTCATCACTGCTGTTGGCAAACATTCTGCAATGTGATAAAGGCAAGAAGAGACAGCGTGGAGACATAAAAAATGAATTTATTTGTTCTGGTTATGATCTGTGAAGATACGTTTACTAAAGTCCAGTTTCCACTCAGATGCCTCACGAGATGCCAACATTGTTTTACACTGGAATTCTTTATCTGTCCACAGGCTTTCAGAGTAATCCATCCGTGTGATGCCAGAGAATGAGGCACAAGCAGGAAGATCTTGTTCATTAAAAATGTCTTATGGCACGTGTGTCCTGCTGTGCTGGTACGGCATGTGGTCAGACAGGTCAGAGGTCACTGTATGTCCGTGTGTCAGATCGGTGGCCAGATTTTACTGACCTCTTCATGAAGAGACTCTGGGATCCACTGACAATATGCTGACATCAGATCTACAAGGAAAACATAAAGACATTTTTTCTCTTTCCAAACTTCGATTTCCATTAAAACGTGTCTGCGTTAGAGCTGGCCGATTGATATTTATCAGCTACCGTTCAAATGTTTGGGGTCAGATCATGTTTTCAAAAGAAGGGTCTTCTGCTCATCAAGGCTGCTTTATTTGATCAAAAATAAAACAGTAATATTGTGAAATATTATTACAATTTAAATAACTGTTTTCTATTTGAATATATTTTAAAATGTAATTTGTGATGCAAAGCTGAATATTCAGCATCATTACTCCAGTCTTCAGTGTCACATGATCCTTCAGAAATCATTCTAATATGCTGATTTGCTGCTCAAGAAACATTTCTTATTATTATCAGTGTTGAAAACAGCTGTGCTGCTTCATATTTTTGTGGAAACTGATCCATTTTCTTCAGGATTCAATGAATAGAAAGTTCAAAAGAATTTTGATATTTATTTGAGATAGAAATCTTTTGTAACATTATAAGTGTCTTTACTGTTACTTTTGATCAATTTAATATATCCTTAATGAATAAAAGCATTAATTTCCTTAAAAAAAAAAAAAATCTTACTGACCCCAAACTGTTGAATGTATCATGACTGGTTTGCAAAGCATGCCGAAATAGCTTCTTTCCAACTATTTTTTAAACCAGTGATTGTTGTAAAGAATATTCTAAACGCAACGTAAATTACAGTAGAAATCTAGTTAAAAACAAAGCTTGTTTTCCCCACATGGTTTTCCACTAAATGAACAAGAATGATGATGAGGGTTTTTTTTTTTTTCCATTTTCATAGGCATACCAACTTACATTTTTCATTTTTCCTCCATGCAGCTTCTAAAGACGTTTTGTTGTCCACTTTTTCTGACACCAGCGCCATCAGAAGAACTTCAGTCCGTGGCTGCAGCCTGAGACACAACAGCAGGAGATTATTCAACAACACTTTTTAAAGTCTATACAAAAGTCAATGTATGTGTGTGTGTGTGTGTGTGTGTGTGTGAGGTCTTACTTGGCCCACGTCTTCAACATGGTGGAGGGTGACGACAGTAAACACTTGCTGAACTGCTGAATCTTTGGACAAACCTGCAGAAATTCATCCAGGAATAAGTTCACACATCACTTATATATACTGTGGTTTATAAATATGGTATCACTCCACACTTTCTTTCTCCTCACATAATTAAATGGTAATGTATTTATTTGGTAAGATAAATATACAGTCAGTCATAATGCTGATTCAAGGGTGATTCAAAACTAGTTTGATGCATGTCATGGTCTTGATCACCTTGGGGTTTATTTTCTCATAATGACCAACTCTACCATGGTTTCGTAGTTCACCATTTAACCTAAACTACCCATCACAGAAAACTTTCTGCATTTTCACATTTTCAAAAAACACATTTTATTATGTTTATTAATCAATTTTCCTTGTGAGGACCAGCAAAAAGTCCTCACAAAGTATAGCTAAACATGCCCACACACACACACACACACACACACAAATGTCACCTGGCCCTCGAGGAAAAACTTTGCAAACAGTTTGTAACGCTCAAGGTCCTCTGGGTAATCCATCTCAATGGCAGGAAGTTTCCAACTGACTCTGACTGCGGAGACAGACACACCCACATCATGTGACTGTTTTTACACACACTGCGGCATTAAAAAAATCACTTTGAACTCTGGCTGAGGACAGGAGGAAAGACATCTGCTCTTACAGAAGGTGCTCTGCTGTTGACACTTCACTCGGCCACTCAGTGGGCAGTACCAGGGGGCGGGGCTTTCCTCCGGAGAGCTGAAGTGACAGAACTGTGGGAGGAGCTTCGGAATCCATTCCGCCTGAACGGCACAAACGCCTGCAAGAAACAAAACATTTCTCCTTGCACTTCTGAAATATATAATTGATGAATTATGTAGATAGAGCTGTCACAATTCTGACAGTTTATTTTACAGATTTATTTTTTAACCGTTTGATTTTTTTCTTCAAATTTATTCATTTTCAAAAGCATTTATTTCTAATTATATAATATATTTTATTACTATAAAAACTATAAACTACATAATGTATTAATAATTATTAACTTAACTAATTATTAACAATTATTATTCATATTATTGTTACAATAGATATAAAAGTTCAATGTTCATGTCAACATTTGAGACACAAAACCTTGATTAAAAAATAAGTGCATTTGAAAGACAATGTATAGAAATGCACTCATAAAAAGATGACCTGCAGGATGAAACATATAAACACATACCTCTCATGTACATCTTGGTGGTCTCCATGACTTCCTGATAAACAACAAACTCTGGAAGTGTCTTATGAAGGGCAGATGATGGGTGAATAAACACTGGATCATCCAACAGAGGAGTCTGGAACACACACACATACGCATATAAATATTTGTATAGCTGTAAAATCAAAAGCAAAATCAGAAGCGAACAGATTTGGGAGGAACCTTGTAGCCGTTCCTCCATTTGGGGTCGAGCAGTTCCTCGGCCTGCACTCGTCTGGCGATGTGATCTCCTAAACCTGCCAATACGATCTGCCGTAAACACAACACCTGAGACTCTGTCGGAGGAGCCATCTTATTATCCATGAATATGCCAGCGTCAGAGCACACGGCATTCACTGAGAGAGAGAGAGAGTCCGAGAGAGATGCTTAATTCATATTCACAAGAAATGGTAGGCACAGACACAAATAATAATCACTAAACGCATGTGTATTTTTGTGCATGTACCTGCATTGGTCAGTTGTCCTCGTAGTCTTCGGATTTCCAGCATTGCTTTGAACCGAAGCCCATTTTCCTCACAGAACTGACGAGTGCAGCCTGCAAATTCACAAGCGCCGACCGCCCCTAAACACAATCAACATCACGTCATTTACACAAAGCAGACAATTCAGTGGCAGAAGAAAAAAGAAAGTCTCTGAAACATGCATAGAATAGTAAGGTAGTGGCATTATAAATATTTGGCTTTTTTTTTTTTTTAATTGTTGGCATCGACTGAAAGATTTTTTTGTTTGGCTGTAAAAGCAGGACTTTTATTTTGACGGCGCTGACTCCCATTTTTCATCTTCATTTTGTTCAACAGCTCGGTCTAATAATAGAAAGGCAAACACTGTGATACTTGTATTGTAAGGTTTTATTTATAATACAAGGAACATTAACTGTGTACTGTATGTAAAATGAGCATTAGCTGGGTTATTTTTAAGAAAATATGATTCCCAGTTTGCACAGACTTACTAGAATACTTAGTATACTGTTGGTTAGTGTTTATTTCATTTTTAGTCATGTTTTCCAGCAATGTTTTTATTTGTGAAAAATACTATAATAGGAATTACAGAATTAGCTCTCTATCTAAGGTATAAATCTGTTTATTTTACAGATTTATTTTTTTATGGAGTTCAATTTTTTTTTCAAATGGATTCATTTTTTAAAATTATTTATTTATAATTATTTTAGTAAATACTGAGTAAAATAAAATACATTTAATTGCAGCAATTGTTATACATGTTAAAAAAAATATTTGTTAAAAAAAAATCTGTCAGTTGACTACTAAAGGACTGTGTTGTTATTGTTAATTAAAATAAAAGAAACTATTAAAATCATTTGTTGTTAATTGAAATCAAGCTGAAATAAAATATAAATATTTGATGGAAAAAACTGAACTAAGAAATATTGTCTCGGCAACTAACTGAAATAAATAAGTTGAAGTTGAAGTACTAAAATTACTAAAACTAAAACTGAAATATAAATAAATTAAAGCTAAATATAAATATAAAAAATAATAATAATAATAAAAATGACAAAAGCACATAAAATTATTAAAACTTAAACTAAGGGGGTGTTTATACAACACTGTTTTCAACTAAAAACAGAAAACTTTTATGCGATTTGGCCGTTCATTTACACGACAACAGTGTTTTGGGGGCCGGAAAACGCAAACTTTTGAAAACGGGTTTCAAAGTGCTTTTTTTTTTTTTTTTAAATGATACAGTTGTCATCTCTGTGTGAACTACAAAAATGCGAATTTGTGCAAGAGGTGATGTCATGCACATGCGTATTACGTGTTGAGTCTATGGGCAAGTAGTGTTTCTTTACAAAGTAATATCACCACCTACTGGCCTGGCATGAATAATACAGCATTTTTTTAGTCGTTTTTGCGGATCCGTGTGAACGGGGATCATTTTGACAACGTTGTCATCTGTATGCGAAAAACTCAAAGGAAAAACTTTTCCGTTTTAATACATCATTGTCATGCAAATATACACTAAAATTTAAATTAAAAAGTATAAAAACAAAAGCTAATTTAAAAGCTAATATTCAAAAATCACACTGCAAGAGGACAGATTTCCAACAAAAGCGGTTTTCACTTTAGAACTGAATGTCTGAACATTTGACATCAACATTCAAAAGCAAAGTTAGTAAACTCAAACTCATACCGAGCAGAACCATCAGATCTCCCAGCTGGAGTGACTGTCCTTGACCTGCCCATAACCTCCTCATCTGAACAGATCTTGCTTTTTTCCCAGCCATCTTAATGCTCTCCTCCTCACTGCCCGCAGGCCTGACAAATCCAGAGAAAGACAGGAAAAGAGAGATGTGAGCGCTACTGTTCCCTAAAGTTTTTTAAGAAAAGTGAAGTAAATGAACATGTGTTATCTGAATGACCTGTCATAATCCTCAAAGATCTCTCTGACGGTCATAGCGGCCACTATCGTGATGATATACGGCATACAGCCCTGCTGACGGCCCAGTGCCAGCATCTTAGCGTAACGCGGTGCCACGGGAAACGCAGCCATTGCGCGACCCAGAGGAGTTATGGGACACGATAGACGCGCCCTCTCCATCTCCCCAAAACTAAAAACACACACAGAGAGAGAGAAACAGGTTAAGATATTCGTTTTATAATTATATTTTTTTATAGTTATATTTTTTCAGCATATTTATAATGAACATTTATATGTGATTACCTTCAACAGCCAATTTGTTCAAATGACATTTGCTCATACAGTTATGTAATATTTTATAACAGGTTACTTAAATGATATAGCATGATATTACAGATATATTATAGCTGACTGTCAGAGGGGTTTTTCATTATTTTATGGGACCTATAGTTCATGTGTGAAATAATAAATCTCATTAAAATAAGTATTTAATTTTTTTTAATTATGAAATATTTAGTCATCTTTAGTGATAAGAAATAGTAATTCCCTTTTGTAATAATATGCAAATATATGTATAATTAATGACAATACATAACAAATTTCACATATTATTAATTACAAAAACTTATATGAATTTATATTACAGTATTATAAACACTGCTGTTCAAAAAAATACAAAAAAACAGTAATCTTGTGAATTATTATTACAATTTAAAATAACTGTTTTCTATTTGAATATATAATATTAAAATGTAATTTATTCCTGTGATTCAAAGCTGAATTTTCAGCATCATTACTCCAGTCTTAAGTGTCACATGATCCTTAAAAAAAACATGAAACATTAAAAAAATCTTACCGATCCCAAATCTTAATCTTATAGTAATTCAAATTGTAAATACGTCAAGTGGTTAAACTGTCAATGTAATATCATTATCTGAGAAAATATGATTCCCAGTGATATTACAGTTGACTGTCAGAGGGTTTTTGAAAATTATTTTTCATTTTATTTTCATGTGTTTATGAACTATTTGGTTCCATGAAAGCTTTACAACAAATATGTAAATATTTTCTAAATTTTAAAATAAATAAACATGACAGTGATATAGTAATATTTTATATAACTTTTGCAATCATGTGCAAAGGTGTGCATATTTAAAAATATAAAAATGTATTACATTTTAATTGGGTATTTTCATACACCAATGTATAATTTTAATAAAAGCAAACATGCCTGTTGAAATTTCCTTTCATTTCAAATGTATCAGTTAGACTTGGAAAGAGGAAAAGAGTGATGGATGACTGAAAGAGAGAAAGTGAGAAACGTGCCGTACCGCCCGCGTTGAGGCGGTTCCTCCAGCGCGCCCAGCGAGATCAGAAGCTGCTCGGCAGCGATCAGCGCCTCGGATGAGGGAGGAGTGGGGAACGGGAAGTTCACAACCTAAACACACACACGAAATAAATAAACAAGACTAAACCACAACCTGTCATGCTGGGATATAACAGTTCATATGTGATTTTTATCACACGATGAAAGGAAACCTTCTCAATGTTGAGATCTTTCATCTGAATGACGAGGTCATCGACAGGACGCCGCGTGATTTCAGCCTCAGAAAACAAACTGAAATCGCCAAACACAGCGGACGAGTAGAGCCTACGCACACATACACAAATATTAATATCACACCCGTCCAGATCTTCCTCTCACATAATCATTCAGTTTCCTCTAAAATAAAACAATGGTCAAATTCTGACCTGTAGCAGTGGCCCGGCTCTGTTCTGCCCGCCCTTCCTGCCCTCTGATTGGCTGAAGCCTGTGAGATCCAGGTGACCTTAAAGGAGGAGACGCCTGTCACTCTGTCGTAGAATCTCTTCTTCACACGACCGCAGTCCACAACATACTTGACGCCGGGGATTGTCAGAGACGTCTCAGCCACATTAGTCGCGACGACGCACAGACGCGCACCAGCAGGAGGTGGACAGAAAACCTGAACACACACAGATACAAACGGTGATTCTACAATAAGTGTAACAAACTGAGAAAATCTTTTCATTTCTTTTTTACATGTCTAAGGATTGAAGTCAATTTACTGCTACTACTGTACATTTGGAAGCATTTTACCATCATTCGTCCATTCATTCAGAATCTGTAATCATTGTGAAAAATATCTTCAAACAATTTTACCACTGTTATATATATATATATATATAATATAATATAATATAATATAATAATTATACTAAATTATAATAATTTAGTATAGGGTTTTATAATCCAATATTAAAAATGATTTACATTATTTAAGAAAATTATATACATTTATATTACAGTATTATATAGTTTCTATTGCTTAATGTAAATAAAAAAAAACACCAAGTAAATCAAGATTTTATATATAAACAAATTATATATATATATATATATATATATATATTTTATGTTAATTAAGTTAATTCGTTATTTTTGTTGTGTGTGTGTGTATATATATATATATATATTTTTTTTTTTTTTTTTTTTTTTTTAATATTTATTAATTAAATATTAATTAAGTTAATTTGTTATTTTTGTTATTATATGTTATGGTTTTCTGTTATTTTAGCCAAATAAAAATTTCATTACATTTAAATGCATTTAAAATTATATAATAATGATAATAAACTAATAATTTAGTATAGGGTTTTATAATCCAATATTAAAAATGATTTACATTATTTAAGAAAATTATATACATTTATATTATAGTATTATATAGTTTCTATTGCTTAATGTAAATCAAAAAACATCAAGTAAATCAAGATTTTATATATAAACAAATTATACATATTTATATTTTAATGTATGTGTATATATCTATATCTATATCTATATATATATATATATATATATATATATATATATATATATATTATGTTAATTTAGTTAATTTGTTATATATACACAGTATATACACGTACATATATATATATATATATATATATATATATATATATATATGTGGTTTTGTTATTTTAGCCAAATAAAAATTTCATTACATTTAAATTTAAAAGTATGGCTGCGGATATTGAGTTTTTTATTATACACTGATATTAAAATATCAATTTCAATATTTAAAATTATTTACATTTTTAGTTAAAGAAAATTAAATGAATTTATATTATAGTATTATATAGTGTGTATTACTCGTAAAGTAAATCAAGTATATCTCCATGATGATTTTTTAGAATTATACAATTATAAATTATATAAATAAATCAAATACAATTATTGTGTTATTCAAGAACACTAAAGTAAGTGGACAGACAGATATGACAAGTACCTTTGCCTGCTGCTCAGGTGCCAACAGAGAGTAGAGAGGAAGCACGTACAGCGGGATGGATGGATCCGCCTTCTCTTCTGACCACAGGAAACCACGCACACATTAAATCACATATACATATAACACAGATTAAACAACTGCATATATAAGAGTCTCTCACCATGATCGCTGTCTGGATGATCACCCAGCTCCAGCTCAAGGTCTGAACCTTCATCATCATCATCTTCATCAATGCCGGCCTGACGATCCTCATCACCCTCGTCCACAGGCAGAGCAGAGTAACTGTCCAGATTAATCCTCGGGAGGGACTGAGAGAGAGATCGTGGCTGTGTTGAGAATATAGCCTAATGCTAGCACACTTCTTATTGCACAAAATATACTGTATACTGCATATTACTTGAATAGTATGTGAAACAGTATGAAACAATAAGTGTTTCAACTAGTAGTAGTGTGCTACATAGCTGACTAGACCACATTCTCTTCAAGTGGAGTTCAGCTATTATATCAAAAGGAAAATGAGCAAAATATTTTCTACAGCATTTATTAACCTTTGTTAAATGTTACATAATTAAAAATACAAGTGTTCATTGTTTGTTAATGTTAGTTCACAGTGCATTAACTAATATTAACAAATATCGATACCAGAACTTTCAAAAATGTATTAGTAAATGTTGAAATTAATATTAGCTGTAGAAGTATGTTTCATTGTTAGTTTATGATAGTCGTCATACCACATTCTTCTTTTTCTTTTCTCTTTTTGACTTCTTCAGGTCTTCTGTTTCCATTGAATCTGAAAAAACACACTTCAGTTTCTAGTGTTGGGAAGTCTCCTCATCTACTTAGGAGATTTTCTCTAAACTTTAAGATGCAAAAAAGAATGTAAAGTGTTTTTAGTTTTCAATAGCTTCTTATGGTTAGCTACTTCCCAATTCATTTTAGTTAAAGTGCCCCTATTATGTTATTTTAAAGGCTCCTAATTTGTTTTGGAGTCTCCTACAATAGTTTTACATGCATCCAAGGACAAAAAACAATTACATTTTCTCATAATATACATTGCAGCATCAGCTCTTTTCTCACAGTGTCTAAAACGATTCAATAAAGGATTCGGTCTTTCTAAACCCCTCCTTTCCGAGAGCCTGCTCTGCTCTGATTGGCCAGAGGCCAGTTTTACCGTTTCAATTCGAGCCTGAAAACAGCGTCTTGTCAATGTCATGTCAACAACATGAACCAATCTCTTCCAGTCTCAGCTACAACTACAGTGTTTGTGCGTGTACCTGTGTGCTCTCGGTTGGGTCTGTAAGGGAAGGCCTTCCTCAGTCTGCGACACACAGAATGGACCTCCGCTTGACCCGTCAGAAACACCAGAATACCACCTAAAACACCACACACGTGTTCAGACGCTGCATTCATCATCCACTGCTGTATGTGCATTTATCTGTGCATGTCGTTTAGCTTTTAGTTTTGCACCCATGTGTGTTTAACCAACCTGGCGGCAGCATACGATGAATCTTGCAGATCTTACGGAAAGCTTCTCCAGTGTAGTTGTCCATTGGTGTGTGTTTATTAAAATGAACCGTGACCGCAAATTGACGGGCCTCCACCTATAAACACGTACAGTGTTAAAACAGTCATATGTTGATCATATCTTAATCATACAAAGTCATTTGTTTCTAGAAGTCTTAAGCAAACTCAGAACGTTCCCCTAACGGCGGTATTTGGTTCCCACTAGTATTTGGTTATTTGTTGGGAATCAAATAATAACATTCAAGGAATGTTTTTAACCACTTAACTGTCACCCCGCTTTTTGAGCATAGACATGAAAACTTTTATTGTTGTAAATCAAGAATGCTTTGGAATATAGACCTATAATTTGGTCTTGTTTTAAAGAAGACACTCAGCAGATTGTTGCTGAAGTGAAGCACTTCAAAAACTGAAAGTATGAAAGTGTTAAATGTACTATAATTCAAATGTACTGTACTAATTTTTTATTTTATATGAAATATATATTTTACAAATTAATTTTTACTCAAATTGATATAAAATCACAGCCATATGTCTAACCAAATTTGAAGTTGATATCACAAAAACTGAAGTTCCCAAGAGATTTTGTTTAGTCGTTGTACCAAAAATAGCCACCGGGTGTCCCACACATTGTACTGAAATTGTTTTGATGCATTATCCTGTAACAAATTCATAAATTTCTTTCCAAATATCACTTCTATCACAAAACTGATGCAAAATATGGAAGCTTGAGACCTTTCTGACAATATGTGTTTTGTCAAGATTAGAAAAGTTTTGACTATAAAGTAGTTCAAATAATTTTTGTAATATGAAACATGATAACACCCACTAGGAGGAGGAGCACGCTAAAAGGATTTAAAGTACCGTTTCCATTGTAAGGCAATGTCCAATTTCAAAATGGTTGAATTCTGAGTTTTTAAGCTTTCGAATGATACCTAATTTATGATGATTACTAAAATATGTGATGCAAAAAAAGGGCAATAAAAAAACAAAAAAAAACAGCGCCAGGTGTTCCGCTGGCAGGACGGCCAACTCCCAGAACGTTTCTTGAGACAACCTAAAACTAACTTCTGCAGAACATTCCCTAATGGTTATTTAAGTTTTCATTTTTTTTTTAACAAATAACTAACTTTTCTAGAATGCTGCAGAGACAACCTGTGACAACCTAATGACAACTTATGCAGAACGTTCTCTGCTGGTTATTTTCAGGTTTATTTGTAAACTAACCTTTCAATTAAGACCATTGCAAACGTGACAACCTACAGAATGTTTTCTAACGCTTAAAGGGACAGTCCACCCAAAAATTAAAATTCAGTCATCATTTACTTACCTTCATGTTGTTCCAAACCTGTGTGACTTTCTTTCAAAAGAACATATTTTGAAAAATGTTGGTAACTAAACAATTTTGTTTCCCATTGACTTCGACTGTATGGACAAAAAAATACAATGGAAGTCAATGGGAACCGAAACGGTTTGGTTATCAACTCTCTTTAAAAAAATCTTTTCTTAGCATCATTTTTCAAAATTACGTGTTCAGCAGAAGAAAGAAATGCATACAGTACTGGAACGACATGAGGGTGAGTAAATGATGACAGAAATTTCTTTTTTTTTTTTTTTCATGGTTCAGAGACATATTATCATGCCTTTATATGACATGTGATAATGACAGGAGCACTATAGAAAAATAAGGACATAGATGAATCGGACACCTTGATGACTGGTGGAGGGGAGCGGAAGAGCCTCTTGTTCTCAGTGAAGTCCTCCACACGCAGCGTCGCTGACATAATGATCAGCTTCATGGGTAAGCCTTTCTGTGAATGACAGATCGCATTACAGACACACCCAACACACAGCTTGAACCTGACCATCACGCATGTTCATACATGTTACCTTGTTGCGGAGGGGGACGATACGCGACAGGAGGCCGATGAGGATATCTGTGTACACGCTGCGCTCATGAGCTTCATCTATGATGATCACACTGTACTTCTGCAGCAGGAAATCCTGCAAAAACACGCATCATGACATGGATATTAAGAGAAAGGAGATGCATCATGTTCAAACAGCAATACAGGCACACTTTTAGTTCTATAGTACATTTAATATGGAGGTTTTTGCTTTATTACTTGATAAATGAACATAGAGGTTAGCTGAAACATACACACATAAGATCACATCACATGTACTTGACCTTTGACCCCTGGTGAAATCTATATACTGAATAATCGGTATTATTAGCAAAATCTTTGGAGAACATCCAGGGACATCCTTTTTAATTTGATAAATGCAAAAAATCTAGTCTATAAATTTCACTATATTATACTCAAGCAGGTTAAGCTTTATATAAAAGCAACACATAGTATGCATTATATAATATATGTGAGGTGCATGCTTGTCCATATGTGTTACCTTCTGAATTTCTTTCAGCAGAACACCATCTGTCATAAACTTGATCTTTGTGTCTTCTGTCACATTCCCTTCATACCTGATCTGATAAGACACCACCCTGAACATACACACACACACTTATTTCAGTTACTTCAGTTTGGCGTTAAAGCTGCTCAGACTTCATGCAGGATGTTTGTAAAAGGTCTAAAATAACTACGCATAAACGCAACAGGACGGTGGGCTTAACAGAGCAGGTTAAAGTTAACATCAGATCTATTTTAAACCCTAAAAAATGGCTACATAGCAACTTGGAAGCAAATAGAAAAATGCAGTCATAATATGCTGTCGCTCAAAAGTTTAGGGCCAAACTTTTTTTTTTTTTTTTAAATAAATTAATTATTTTATTTAACAAAAAATGAAAAGACATTTAATATGCTACAAAAGATTCTATTTCAAATAAATGCTGCTCTTTTGAACTATACATTCAGAATCCTGAAAAAAAAAAATCATAGTTTCCACAAAAACATTGACAATAAACAGAAATGTTTCTTGAGCAGCAAATTCTCATATTAGAATGATTTCTGAAGGATCATGTGACACTGAAGACTGGAGTAATGATGCTGAAAATTCAGCTTTAATAAATAAACTACATTTCAAAATATGTTAAGTTTTAAGTTTTTTTAAATTAAATTTACATTAAGTTTCATTCAGCTATGCACAGATAATAAAATGCACCATTATTTTTGAGGAATTGTGCATGAGTAAAAAGTAAAAAGTCTATTATGATTTCATGACTATTCTAAAATGAATAGTTTTGGTTCTAAAATATGATTTGATGAGCATTTGCATATACATTTGCATATACTACCACGTGTTGAATTATATATGTGCCAAATCTAAATATTTACAATGTAACTTTAGGTTAATGAAGAATTGTAATAATGATGATTATTATTATTACTACTACTACTGTTAATAATAATAATCTGCATATATTTAGTCTGATAATAAATTAAATATTAGGGCTGGGTAAAAAAAAATATATAAATTTTTCAATTTTAATCCATTCTCATTTTTATGAACCAAATCCATTCTTAAATCCCAAGAATCGATTAGTCTATCCTGTTTTCAGTTGATGAAGAAACGGAACATTGTAGCGCGCCTCCCATTCAATAAATCACAATAATCTTTGTGCTTTGTTACTTTTGATATGAAACAAAGTCTCAGATTTCAAAATTATTTCCACTTTATTATGAAATTCAAAAAATAAATACCGTTTTGGTGCTATTTAATGTGGCGTGACAGATCGTTGTAGCGCCTCAGTACAAGAGAAGCGGCAGTGCGAAGCGCACGTGAACTGATCCTCTCCTCCGCTTTAATACCAGTTACAGCGCAAAATAAATATGAATATGAATTTGAAGGTATGTTAAAAGATACAGTACAACTTACCGAAATCCGTATCATGTCTTGTGTAATTGCACAATCGGCGTTTCAACCTCGGAAATACGTCAATGAAACAGCTTGTAAACAATGTCACATAACGTCACATTTACCTCAGAAAAACCATATTCAGTGAACATAAACTCGTTAGTCAGCTAGAAAAATTAACTCCAGAGGAGCATTTTGCTAAATATATGCACCATATTACATATTTATTATCATTTTTAATGTTCTTCAAATTTTAATGCACGTTTGAATAAATCCGTCAAGTTTTTGACAGTCACCATTTAGTTCATATTTCAAAAAACGAATTGGAGTAGAAATATGATTATGTAATTGTAAAGTTAGTATTCTAACTTTATTATTATAAAAACGTCCTTGAGTGTAATTTAAGTGTTTATATACAAATCAGTTTTAACCTTCAATATTATAGTAATGTAACTCCCATGTATAAATTTTTTTCCTCGAGAAAATTTGACATGCACTGTATCTGATATATATCCAAAATAATTGATATCGAATTTAATCGGAATCGAATCGCAAGCTTGTGAATCGAAACTGAATCATGACATTTGTGTAAATACCCAGCCCTATTTAGTCTGTTGTTACAGTTTCATAAAAGCAATAAGCCACTCGAGGCTGTCCGGTACAGGGATTTTAATATGGTTAAGGTCATGTTGTGCCCATGATAAGATCGCTGTACGGCCTCTCGCGGCTCATTTCTTTACAGCACAGATGTCATACCCGCTGGGTAAATTCATCTCTGTGGCGACACGGTGAGACATGCTGATAGCCGCCACTCTCCTGGGCTCCGTCACACCAATAATGCCACCAGAGCTGAGAAACAGAGAAATAAACAGTAAGACGCAGACGACACAGTTAATACACAGACAACAGCTCACCGGTTACATGTTACCTGGCGTATCCCGCCTCATACAGGAACTGAGGCACCTGTGTGGTTTTCCCGCTGCCCGTCTCTCCACACAACACCACACACTCATTTTCCCTCACCGCTTCCATGATCACCTGCTCCTCCGCCAGGATCGGCAGCCTCAGACGAGCTTCCTGCAATTCACATGAAGAGTTACACCCACAATCCAAAACCAAGAGCCAAATGCAAGTAAAAACTGGAACAGACAGGTAAATAAAACAAATAAACAAATAAAACAAAATTGGACAAAAACTTGGTCCCACTTTTTTTGCAACTTTGTTTCATGCTGACTTTAAAACAATCTGGTTCCTGTACCTGAATCTCCGGAAGTCGGTCCACAGGAATAAACACAGCAGGTTTACAGTCTTCCTTCTTATGCGTTTCCTCTTTAACATCTTTTTCTTTCTTCTCTTCTTTAACGTCCATCTCTTTCTGTTTTGCCTCCTCTGTCAGCACCTGCTGCTCTTCTGTGGGTTTTTCCTCAGGGGCTTTTTCCTCGTCTTCCTCAGATGAGTCTGATCCCTCACTATCATCCTCCTCAGATGACTCTGACTTCTCACATCTCTTTTTCTCCTCCTCCTCATCATCATCATCCACCTGTCTTCTTCTCTTTCTGTTCGCTCCACTCAAACTGCTGATCTTGACAGCAGATGAATCTCCTTCCTGACCTTCATTCCTAGATCTGCAAGCCCACACAGGAAACACAAATGAGCAAAATGACAGATTTTCAACATCAACTACTCAGAAGTCCCATTTAGGTTGATCTCTTACTCTTTGGTCTGGTAGAGTTTGTCTCCAATGCCGAGTTTAGAGGTGGTGTACAGCAGTTTGAGCTCCGACTCGGGCAGCTGAACTTCAGCTAGTTTAGATAATATCTCTGCTCTCTGTGGAGATCGAGAAACATAAAATCACTTATAAATAACAAATAGCATCAATTAAGCACTGCAGACACATCAATCTCAGACTCTCTCTCTCCTTACATGGGCTTTCTTTTCTTTCAGCTCCAGAACTTTCTCCAGGTTCTTCCTCTGTTTCTTTGTCAGGGCTTTTTTCTTGGGCACGGGACGTTCTACTTTTTGCTTCTTGGTTTTGGTGGCAGGAAGAACAAGAGCGTTACAGTCATCTACTCCTTTAAGCACGACTCCATCTGCACAGAATCACATTACACAATAACAACATGTGTGAGAGAGAGCAGACACACTAAATACACAAAAACAAGCTCTACAGCTGCTGTGTGATACTCCTACAGGGCTTTACCATCATACAACTCTTCTTCTATATGATTCAGTGGACATTATAATAATCAGTCATACATCTAAATGAATACTTGGCCAAAAATTGAAACAAAAAAGCATATTAGTATATTATAAACAAATTTTATTAATATTATGGTAACACTTTAGTTAACATGAACTAAGAATGAACAATAATTCTACAGCATTTATTAATCTTAGTTCATGTTAATTTCAACATTTACTAATACAGTATTTTTATTAACTAGCATTAACAAAGATTAATAAATACTGTAACAAATGTACTGCTCAATTTAGTTCATGTTAGTTAATAATTAACTAATGTTAACAAATGAGACCATACTGTAAAGTGTTACCAATATTATAATATTTTTGAACATTTAAATCTCTGATGTAAATATCAGTTAATATATTATTCATCATTATCATCTACATTTATGTGCAGATTCATATGCTGATTCCTGTTTCCCTGCGGTCAAAACTGAATTTTTTCTGAGAGAAACATTTCAAAACCTTTATTATAATTAATATAATATAATATAATATAATTATTGTGTTTGGAACACTAAAACTTAATAATAAAAAATGATAATAATGACAATAATAATGGAAAATTGTGATTTGTTTTGTGACCAATTTTTAAATTATTTTTAATGCATTGGAAGCAATAAAAAGAATTTGATATATAAATGAATAAAAAAAAAACACACACATGCATCTGTAAATATATACCAAAACTGTTTAATTCATTGTGACCAATGGATCAAAAAGACGAGTCCAAAAGAAAGCATTTTCTTCCTAATTTTCATCAGTAAGGCTAATTTACAGTAAATACAAATTTTGGTTGTTTAAACTGCCATAAGCCTTTTTTGTTGCATTTAAAGGGATAGTACACCCAAAAATGAAAATTATCCCATGATTTACTCACCCTCAAGCCATCCTAGCTGTATATGACTATCTTCTTTCAGACGAACACAATCGGAGTTATATTTAAATATATTCTGGCTCTTCCAAGCTTTATAATGGCAGTGAATGGGGCTCTTGATTTTGAAGTCCAAGAAAATGCATCCATCCATCATAAAAGTAATCCATACGACTCCAGGAAGACTGAAGACTGCCGGAAGCTAGTTATTTTAGTTTATAAAGATTTAAATATGGATAATTTTCTTACAAAAACTCATCGCTTCACTTCAGAAAGCCTTTAATAACCGTCCAGAGTCGTATGGATTACTTTTATGATGGATGGATGCACTTTTTTTGGACTTCAACATCAGGAGCGCCATTCACTACCATTATAAAGCTTGGAAGAGCCAGGATATTTTATAATATAACTCTGATTGAAAGAAGATAGTCATATACACATAGGATGGCTTGAGAGTGAGTAAATCATGGGATTATTTTCATTAATGGGTGAGCTATCCCTTTAAGCTCATTTTGCAAGCATGCTGCTTTTTCATGTTTCCATGCCTTTTACTGGACGAAAATTCTGTCATCATTTACTCACCCTTATGTTCTTACAAACCTGTATGAGTTTCTTGGAACAACTTGAGGGTGAGTAAATGATGACAGAATTTTCATTGTTGGGTGAACTATCCCTTTAAATGAACGGTTTCTGCTTCTTCTTGCATCCCTAATAATAACTGGTATTGCAGAGCTTATGCTCAAGCATGCATCTTACCTTGTATCTCCACCTGCACATCAGTCCGTCTGTCTGCAGCAGCTGTCTGCACAGATGTGCTCTGCTGTCTGCCTTTCCAGTTGTGTTTCTTTCTTAACCTGCCCATGACAGAACTCTACAGGTCCAGAATCTGTCAAGAACATGAACGGGCTTATTTCACAAGAAACTCTGCAAGTGTCATAAAAAATAAAGTCAACCGTGCAAAAATATTAATGGTCTATGAGCAGGATTCATTTTATTCGTGTAAACATTTAATTTGTGATTTAATTTTGGGGTGAAATCGAAATGTGGCATGGATATGGATATGTATATGACTGGACATGTTTTTTTGAGTTTCACCCCAGTTACTGCTGACAATCTCATCTTTTACCACTCATTTGTGCTGATTCCAGTATGTTCTGTGATATAATGTCAAATATAGAGATTATCTTATCATGACTGCTCGTGTTCTGCTGGATGTTTACACTGCTCGAGATCAGCCGACAAATTAACATTCATTAAAAACTACAAAATTATTGACACTGGAAAGGCTCTACTTATCAAACATACACGATATTGATAAAGGATCATTACGTCCTTTATTTGCATAAAAATAATTATAATCTTTTCATCATACAGTAACAAATTCGTAAAAACTCACGTGTCGGTCCCGTAGTGATGTTGTGCAACTTTAAAATGAGACCGACGCGCTTCATCGGCGATAAAAGGTTCCGGGATTCATGTGCGATTTTCACTGAGAAAAACATTTAAATTATTATATTATATTATATTATATAATATTATATTATATTATATTTGTAACAAACTTTTGTAAAGAAGAAGAAGAAAAATATTGTGCCTTGTTTGTTTTGCGACCATTTTAAAAATAATAAGAGTTGGAAGCAATAAAAATAAAAGGATTAAAAAAACCACACAAACATACACGTACACCTGTAAATATGCACCAAAATTGTTTAATTCATTTGACCAGTGGATCAGTTTACAAAAGAGTGCAATTTTACAAAGACAAGTACAAAAGAAAGGGATTTATTCATAATTTTCCTCAATTAGGGTAGCCAAATTTACAGTAAACATTACATTTGGTTGTCTAAACTGCTTAAGCATTTTTATTTCATTATTTGCAGGACTGAAGAGTTATGCAAAAAGGCAATAAAAAGTATCTTTAAAGAAGTCACACTTTATGTGATCATTAAAAATGAAGTGTGCAAAATAATTACGATGAAATGAACAGTTGTTTGCTCTTGGTCTGCTTTGTGACCGTCTACATGCTCCTGTCTTTTAACATGACATATTCATTACTCTGGGTCACATCATCTTCCGCCGTGAAGGTCTCTGCGGCCGTGCGCGTCAGCCGCTCAAACCGCCGGAGGAAGTGGATGACAGAGGCCAGCAGGAGGACCTGAACTGTGATGAAAATGAAGAGGCTGATCTGAGAGGCCAGAGCCAAATTACACAGCCAATAACGACACGATTCCAAAAGCTCCTGTTCAGCAAGATACACGACCAAGCGCCCCCGCAGGTGAGCAGGAGAACTGCAGGTAACGTTCCTGAAACACAAACATCAACTTCTCTTAGTTATGTTTCATTTCAGTATCTCAGATGTTTCTCCTAACGTTCCTTATGTAAATAAAGCAAGCTTTTCATGTGTTTTCTCAGGAGAAACATCTAAGCAGGAGACTTTTAAATTCATTGCTGTCTAGGAGACACAATTAAGACACCAATATGGGTAAAAATACTAACTAATAGATTTCACCATACTTCCTCAGGTAATATACAGTAGGGCTACGTTAAGACGTTAAATTTTGCATTACAAGTTTTCTTAAATGTTATGTTTAAATATGCAAATAATTATATAGTTTAAATATGCACTAATTTGCATACATTTCCAGAACATTCTGAACATTTAAGAGAGCCAGGTTCAACATTCTTGTTTCATTTTGTTAACATATTAGACTTTTTTTTTCTTCTTTTTTTACAGAGGGGGTTTTGGATATCTCTTTTTATCATGTTATAAAAACATACCTCTCTTTAACTTTCAGAATATAGACTGGAATAAATCTGGTTTGATCTAGTGATGCATTTTAAAAAGTGGTTAACCTGTAATTTAAAGTAGCCTATGGAAGCTTCTTTCCGCCGCTAAATAAAAAATAAAAAAGGTATTTGTGACATTTTATCTCACAATTCTGACTTTTTTTTCTCACAATTGCGAGTTTATATCGTGCAATTCTGGGGAAAAAAGTCAGAATTGGGAGATAAAAATTCGCAGTTATACCTTTTTTATTTTTTATTCAGTGGCGGAAACAAGCTTCCATATTAAAGAGCTGTTTCTACCTAACTTATAAAAATATGTTTTGTTTTGTTTTTTTTGTAAAAATTAACATTGTTAAATACTATTTTTTGACTGAATAAAATAAAATTTAGATGTTACTGTTTTTAGGTTACCATTTTTATTTTTCAGTGTACCAAAGTGGAGATTTCTGGCTCAGTGTGTAATTAAAAAAAAACATTTTGAGAAACAGCCTTTAAACATATGTACTGTATTAGAAATCTACAGATGCAAATAGATATAGTGTAATAAAATAAACACTTAAATGATGTTTTGCTTTCCACTATAGTCTTAAAGAAGACATGTTATGGAATCAAAATAGCCCCTAATCTCAAAACTGACCAGTGAATGAAAAAACAATGAGATTTGACTGTAGTGTTTTGTCTCTTTTTTTGTAAAGAGGACCAATTATGGTTTTTCTCTTTAGTGTGTAATGTTGCTGTTTGAGCATGAAAAAGTTCTGCAAAGTTCCAAAGCACAAAGTCCCTCCAGCGGGAGTTATTCTCTATATCAGTGTCACTGTTTCTGAGCTCCCTGAAACACCTCCATTGTAGTCTTTTGTTTTCTTCCGGGAACGAACACGTCACAACATTCCTCATTTGAATAATTCCCGGCTAAAGTATATGCAAAATAAATGGGCGGAGCCTGATTGAGTTTTTGAAAGAGCAGTTTTGAAACCTAAAGCCGGCCGTTGCCGGATAACAGAAAATGGGCAAAGAGGTGGGACGTGGGTGGAGCTGAGGTGACGTGACAGCAGCAGACAAAGGGCTAGAGGTGACAGCAGCGGCAATCCACCTGTCACTCAAGTGGCCGCGCCCTTAATTATGCAGAACTTTAAGGCTTAATATAATTTTAAAAAATTCACCCTCCTCACAGGGCAAAATTAGCAATATAAACCAAAACCACAATTTGTACCAGGCTGTAAACATGTTTTTTCTGCTGTAAAGTTGGGCATTTTAACATGGGGGTCTATGGGATTCTGCTCTCTTTTGGAGCCTGTCCCTAGTGGCCAGTCGATGTATTGCAGTTTAAGTCACTTCCGTATTGGCTTCAAGAGAAACGGGGGGGAGGTTGCCGCTTGGTTGAAACCTTGAAACTCACAGTTATGGTAAGGGGCGTGACACTTCCCAACAAGCTGGAAGCGGATGACCAATCACAACACACTGGTCCAGCCGACCATTTAGAGCACATTGTGCTTTTTGGAAGGAGGGGCTTCATAGAACGTGTTGCAACCAGTGTTGGGGTAATGTGAGTTATGTAATCAGATTACTTTTTTCAAGCAACTTGCATTACTTTTTAGTTTACAACAAAATACTTTTTTATTGCTGAACTTTCTTCTTCTTTAATCCAGAATGGCAGCACAGCTGAAAGGTTTGTTTGAGCTGCGCCCTCTACTGTAGAGATGTAAATATGCATTTCCTTCAGCCCGAGGATTATTCATTTCACTTTTGATGTGAAAGGACCTTTGCCAAAAATATAACTTTTGTTGTTATTTTTTCCTTATTAAAAACAAACAAGCAAGTCCAGTCCAGATGACGAAAAGTAATGCATTACTTTCCATAGAATTAAGTAATGCAATGTTACTTTTTTAGTTACTTTTTTACTTTTCTGTAATGTGTTTATTGAACACTTACTGTATCGAAGCATCGTTTCCCTGTTTCAGCAGCCATCCTCTCAGATAAAGGATGCCGCAGTCACATGACCACGGGTTGCCGTGGAGAACAGCCAGGCGCACACCAGGCAGCGAGTCCAGCAGGCCGTTGGGCAGAGCCGTCAGGTGGTTGTCGTTCAGGCGGAGTTCAGCGGTGTGTGGAGGGAAGGAGGAGGGCAGCGTGGCCGTGGTGAGGCCGCGGTTACTGCAGTCGATCACACCGGCACTACAGGAACACACCTGAGGACAAGCAGCCTGAGCCACGATCATCTCAATGCCCAGCAATGAGAGGAAAACCTTCAACACGAGCACAGCACACCTCATACCAGCACACACTGCAGAGAGAGACATGAATCAGTCACATGGTCCTGGTTATGGTCTTTTCATCAGTGAATGATAATGTGCAATAAATATCTAAAAATGCGAATCAATGCGTGTGTTTAAGACAAAAATCCTTATTTAAAACTTTATAAAGTAAAATAACGAGCTTCCGGCGGGACAGCCATACGCATTCAACGTACATCCAAAAAGCGTTAACTTCCGTGACGTAGTACACAATGACATGACGTACTAGCGTAGAAGGCCTTTATTAACCCCCTGAAGTCGTATGGATTAATTTTTTTTATGGATGGATGCATTTTTTTTGTCTTCAAAATTTGGGCTGCCATTCACAACCATTATAAACCTTGGAGGACTAAGGATATTTTTAAATATATCTCCGATTGTGTTCGTCTGAAAGAAGATAGTCATATACACCTAGGATGGCTTGAGTGTGAGTAAATCATGGGATAATTTTAATTTTTGGGTGAACTATCCCTTTAATATACCTCTGATTGTGTTCATCAGAAAGAATAAAGTCATATACACTTAGGATGGCTTGAGGGTGAGTAAAGCTTGGGCTAATTTTCATTTGAAAGTGAACTAATCCTTTAAGTGTCCATATATTTCTTGGTGCCTGCCATGTATGGAGTGCAAAACTGAACAGACAGAGATGATTGAGCTTATCTGGAATTTCAGGAGGAAAAAAAGGAAGCAAAGGGAGCAGGGAAGAGAAAGATAAAAAATAAAAAAAAGTACCAGGATGATACAAACATTTCATGGCCACTGTAGAGGACAAAATACAATACGTACAAATCTAATGCACACTTTAGGTTGATATTGAATTACAACGCAATTTTATATATAATTAAATATAATTAATTTATCATAAACAAATGCTAAAATGTTATTGGATATTGCAAAACCATATTTTGACATGGTGATGTCATGATGTTTTATATATAAAATAAAGATCATTAAGTACAAAAGCATGTATATACTGTACACTGTGAAAAAATATATTTGGTTTAACTTAAAGTTTAAGTTACCTTAAAATTTTGAGTTCATTGTTCATTTGAGTTTATACAATGAAGGCGATTAACAGAAACTCAAAATATTATTTTATCTGAACCACATTAATTATTTAAATTGATTTGACAAAAGAAAATATTTTTTACAGTGTATTTTATTTTATAATAAAATAAAATTGTATTTTTTATTATTGTTATATTTTATTCACATTAACTGTAAACATTGCTTTTTATTATTAGGTGTCTCTAAATACATCTGTAAATATGTTTATTCTGTCGGTGTCTTCATGCATTTTTATTCTTTAATTTTATTATTATGTGTCTTGTTATATTTGGATGTATGCACTGGATACTTCATTTACCCACAAAAATTCCTTGTGTGTGCAAGTACACTTCGCAATTAATCTCTTTCTGATCTATTTTTTTATTTTATTGTAAAATCAAGTAATAATAAAAGTCGGTTATACCTGTACATTCCTCCACATTAAACAATTGGTATAAAACAGCATTTGAACTTTCTTATTTCCTTCTTATTTTACTTAAATATCCAATTTTGACCAACAACATGTATTATTCACTTAAATACCAGTGTGTTTACCACCCCTTTAGTTCACTGAGGTTCCCAATGGGTCGTGATATTGAATGAATATGTCATTACCAGCTAAATAAATAAGGAATAAATTATATTTAAGTTATAGAACGTATGCATATAATGTATAATTTGTTTACATGAGAGATGAACTTAATTTTGTGTGAAGTAAAAATATTGTTCTTACCAGCGTGTCAGTATCAGTCTGAAGGAGCCTTAAACTACAGCATCAAAGACAGCTGGGTCACACTGATAAAATGACACACACATACCACCCCCTCAGAAGAACATGTGACGGGAAGTGGGCCACACTTTCCTTCTCTGATACTGGGACTTCTTAATTGCTTTTCCTTTGCGCTCAGTTTAAACTCCAAGTGAATGAAGGGCACAAGAATCATCCAGTATCTGAAACATACTTAAAAACTACACCACATTTTCACATTCTGTATTCAAACAATAAAAAAATTACCTTCTTATTTACCTTCTGACATCACGACTGAACAGATACCGATCGATCATATGAATATGAAACTAGCAAACAAACACAATGACAACTGATAAATTATTCACATTTATTAGCAAGCTTTACATAAACAATTGACATAATAATATAAATTATTAAATTATTAAAGGCCATTAACACTGATAATAATGGAATAGATTTTATTCCAATTATTATTGTTATAAAACGAGCAACAAACAGCATTCTGAGCATGTTTATGGAGCTGTAAGTTCACATTCACTATAAAAACCAAACCTGCCATTGAACCCAACAGATTCATAGCAAAAGGACGTCACTCTCTCTCTCTCCAAACACACACATACATGTCAATAAACCCCTGCACTGTGTCAGAAAACAACTTATACACGCATTCGTCTCGCTAAGCCAATAAAAAAAAGTCAATATAAATTAGAAACCTTTAGAAGTTAAGTTAATAGTACACTGGTTTATGTACGTTCCTCATTAACACATGATGAATCACATGACAGCTGCACCATATTTGATCCAGGCAGACAGAAGCACCGAGCAGATGAACAGAGCAGATCTGATGGTCAGACCTCTAGATATGACATTTTTACAGTATCATTTAAATGCATTCACATCTGAGGGGTGCAGTGAGGGTTGTGGTGTGTGTGTGTGTGTGTGTGTGTGTGTCAGACAGCATCACTGGTCTTTCTCGTGCATCTGTTGTTGCATCTTTTCCAGCATCTCCTGCATTCTCTTCAGCTGCACAAACAAAACACATAGTCAGGTAAATGTCACTGTAACCTGTAGTTTACACTGATGAAAAAACTAAAATGCACTATAGCAATATTAGCATGCTTTTTTATTATCATCATTGATCTGATTAGAAAGATATTCATGTCTTAGAAAGATATGTTTTTTCCATTTCAAACACTAAACTCATTTTTAATGTTATAAAGCTTGATTTCACATAAAGCAGCATTCAAAAGTTTGAGGTCAACTTTTCTTTTCTATTTTTTTTAAATTAATACTTTTATTCAGCAAGGATGCATTAAAGCATGGTTTCCACAAACATATTAACTGTTTTCAACATTAATAAAAATTGTAATAAATGTTTCTTGAGCAGCAAATCAGCATATTAGAATGATTTCTGAAGGATCATGTGACACTGAAGACTGGAGTAATGATGCTGAAAATGTGTCATCACAGGAATAAATTACAATTTAAAATACATTCAAACAGAAAACAGTTATTTTAAATATCTCACAATATTACTGTTTTTGCTGTCTTTGATCAAATAAATGCAGTCTTGGTGAGCAGAAGAGACGTCTATCAAAAACATTAAAAAATCTTACCAACCCCAATCTTTTGAATGGCAGTGTAATTTTAAGATTACTTAATATTGTAGCATGGCTACTTTACAATAAAGTGTTTTTCCTCATTTGAAAAATATGAAGAAAAATGGAGAAAAAAAGTCTACACTGAAACATAAATATAAAAACCTACAAAAAAGTACAGAATTTTAATACTGGCCATAATAAACACAATAATTATTGGCAATTAAATCACCCAGAATATCTATAACAATACATTCCTATGCAAATGTCTCTAAAGAATCCATCACACATCCTAAAAACTATGGATTTATATCACAAACTATAGCACACACCTCAGTGATGCTTTAAAGATGACCCTTTTGCCCTTTTTCAAAGTCTTGATTTTGTTTTTGGGCTCTCAAAACAAAAGTTTTCATGCTTGAATATTCGAAAAACATTATTTTTCACATATTTTACACTGTTGCAGCTCCTCTCTTTCCAGTCTGTCAGTAACACTCTGTTTAGTTCCTGTCTCTTTGAAGCCCCTCCTTCTGAAAAGCACAATGTGCTCTGATTGGTCGGCTGGATCAGTGTGTTGTGATTGGTCAGCCACTTCCAGCGTGTTTGGGAGATGCCACGCCCCTTACCATAACCGTGAGTTTCAACACACTACTAACTAACTCAACCAGTCCCCGCCCCTTTTTTGTGTATTTAAGTATTTAAATGAGGAATATTGTGACGTGTTCGTTCCCAGAAGAAAACTCAAGACTACAATGGAGGCGTTTCAGGAAGTTCAGAAACAGAGATACGAGTGACTTTTGTTTCAGAGCTTTTTCATGCTCAAACACAACAGTACACACTAAAGAAAGATGAACATGTAAAAAAGCACAATATCAGTGATGATCATTTTATACCTCTTCATCCTTCATCTTGATGAGTCTCTCCGTCTCTATGTCTGGTGTTGGCAGAGGCAGGATGGGTAGTGGACTGTCTGTACGGTTATCCTGAGCAAGTTTACTGAAACACACACACAAACATGCCTCATATGAACTACATCTAGGCTGGAAAGTAAAACAACCCCTGAAGGGTAAAAACAAAGCTGTGTGTGTTTTTCTTCAATATATGATTGGGTCGTTTCAATGAAACAAAATGCATTATATTTCCATTAATCACTCTGTGAATGTCACACACACCTGGTCATCTCCTGGATGCAGTGGGCTCTGTAGTTTTCGTAGTGCACATCGCACGTCACGTCTTTCAGGTCGTGCATGTGAGAGCGAATCAGCATGTTCCTCAGTTTCACAAAGTCACAGTGAGACTGATTCTCCACTAAAGAAGAAATGCAATAGAATTCCTTAGTAACGTTAAGTAACATTAAAGTACTGTATGTAAAACCGAACTGCATGCTTGCAATCTATTTGCAAAATATTCAAATCTGCGTTTGTGTATTTATAAAAATACCGACCTTCCACGATACCCCAGGGGTAAAGACGACCTCTGACCCTCTGACCTCTGGCCTCCACCACTGTATTACTGCCAATGACAGCAAACGGAGTGCACTCCTACAGCACACACACACACACACACACAAATCATTCAATATTCTTTACCAGGTATACTTTTATACTTGAATCAGTACACCTTGCCTTAACATGCTATTTGCATTATACGTTATCTTCTGCATCTATCTGTCATTTCTACTGCAGTCACTACCAAATCACCTTCTGGGTAAGTTAAGTATAAACTTTAACGCAAATTAAATAATACATTTTACACACAAACACACACAGACATATATAGACCCTCAGACCTTCAGCTCTTTGTCCATCTGTTTGAACTCCTCCTCTTCATCAGAGTCACACTCAGGAAACTGATACACTTTAATCCCGAAGCGCTCGATCTCGTCTCGCACCTGCAGGAAAACACATGCACACTATGATACACATCTTGTGTTGTCATTCACACCTCGATTCAAATATGTAGTTAACAGCTAGCTTGAATCGAATGCGTTTGGTCTAGTATAAAATAACTAGATTCCATCAGGAACACCAACACTAAAAATAATCAGATTTACTGTTAACTGACGTTCAGAGGACATCAGATCAGATAGTGTCCACTCACCCTGTCCTTGAGTTTTTTGACCTCATTAGGCGTGAGACAGTCGGCTTTAGAGATCAGAGGAATGATGTTCACTTTCTCATGTAGAGCCTTCATGAACTCCACGTCCACCGGCCGCAAACTAAACAGTAAAAGTGACAATGAGTTCAAGTATCTGATGCATATAATATCCATATGCATCATATGCATACATTTAACCACCACCCCAAATCTATCTCTAGTTTTATTAAAGGTGCAATATGTAAGAATTTTGCAGTAAAATATCCAAAAACCACTAGGCCAGTGTTATATATTTTGTTCACTTGAGTACTTACAATATCCCAAATGTTTGCAACTCTTTATAAATCGTAAAAAAATTGCAATTTTAACCAAGGCTCCGGGACATGTGAGGAGTCACCTGTCAATTGCGTCATACCCGCGTTACCCTCGGTTTCCGGTTTTATTTTGTAGAAACCATGGAAACACCAAAGACGCTTTGATATTTACATGTTTTAATAGACAAGGGAACAACTGTTTTGATATATTTGTAGACAGAAAACTAATTGTTGTTATATAGCTCAACACGTTTAACGTTAGTCTTATTGTTTAAATCTAATTTTCTTGATTTTTTGCGAGTACCATGCTTTACCATGCCTCAGAGAAAAACACTATTTTGTGAAGTAGCTAACATAGCATAATCAGATGCAGCTTTATTTTTAGTAACAGTAATACAGAAACAATACGTTTTAAAATTAATTGCATTTATCAACACAAGCCATCCAGCATTTAATATGATATTCTAAAATCGATTTAGTTTACTGCAGTGTGCAACAGTGTCTCACAGCAGCCACTGAGCGAACGCACAGAGTAACGTTATAACATCATTTTCAACACACTCAAATGTATCTAATATGATAAACAGAGCTGCGTTACCTCATACTCATGACCAGAAGCAGCGCCGGCGACTGCGGCATAATAAAAGTTCTGCTGCTCGCGGCGTGTGTTGCGCAATCGCTCCAGCGGCCTCGTTCAGCTCCCACAACACTCAGTCCTGCTCTGCTTCATACTACAGTAACGTTAATAATGGCATCCATGAACATGATTTCTTCCCGAGTCCTATCCTAATTCTTTTCCACCAGCCGTTGAGGTGAAGACCACATGTCCCAAGATTCCGTGCTCAAACTTGGCGTCATCAAGCTACGCCTTTTTTTTTGACTAGGCCTCTAGCGGCCTCTAGCAGACAGAAAATATTACATATTGCACCTTTAACTTCTATTATGTATTAAATACCAGTGGTGGATGAAATAAAGTACTTGATAACCTCCAGTAAAAATAATATTACTTGAGTGCAAATGGGCAAAACCTAGGATAGTGACAAAGTTTAAAAATATAAAATTACAAGTAATTAGCATTTGGGGTAAAAGTAATTAGTCTTTTAAATGGCACAAAATAGATTTTTGTTGTAAATATCCCTGGCAAGATTGTTACACTGAATGACATTTTAGTGGGTCTTGTAAAAATGTGTGATATTTAATTTTTGCTCAGAAAAAAAAACACAAAAAAAAAAAATTAAACAGCAGTGTTAATTTTGACAGCAAATTTTGATTTAGTTTTAGTCATCGTCTTTTGACTAAAATGGCATTTAGTTTTAGTCATATTTTAGTCATCGGAAATTGTTTGTTTTAGTCTAGTTTTAGTCGACTAAAATCTAATTTAGTTAAATTGTAATGCATCAAGTAAGCATTTCTCTAACAATACATAGATGCAATACACTGATATACATCTATTCTCCAAACTTATGTTCACTTAAGACAACCAACTGTACTTTACTTGCCAAAGCGGACAGTTTTTGACTGTTCAAGTGCAAAAAGACAGGAAAGAGAGCTCAATTCAGTACTTGTCATTTCAATTCAGTTTTTGCTTTTAAATGTCTATAGTTTTTTATTTCTGTTTTAGTTATTTTAGTACATCAGGTTAAGCTAAAGCTTGGAAACTAGATGAAATAAAATAAGTTTACATTTTTTATATATTTATTTTTTATTTCAGTTAACATTTATTTAAAGTAATGAAGTTGTTTTATGGTTTTAGGTTTAGTTAACTATAATAACCCTGATATTTGTAAAATATATTGAATAATGTGTCAAATAATGTTCTTAGTCTTTCCTTCCTGTGACAGAAGATACAGTAGTTTACTATGAATTAAATAGAAATTAAATTAAGTTAAATACAGTTTATTGTGTAAACAAAATAACAATAATAATAAATAATAATAATAAACCATCCCGAAATACACCGTGACTCTTGTTCTGAAATGTCTGTGGTCTGTACTGTAGTTGCAGGCTGCTCATTTAAGTTCAGGTGAGGGATAATAAAATATGTGTTCTTACAACCGTCTAAAACATATTACCGTATAAACATTGTATAGTAAACATTGTCATAATTCATCAACATTTGCTCATAAGCAATCGTTTGGCATAAATGTGCGCTATTCATTAATTGCAAAGCAGTCTGAAGTGCTGCTGGACGAGCCTGTAGAGCGCGCAACAGCGCCGCGTTTCCCGCGGTTAGATCAGCACATTACACTTCAAATGTGCGCATCTTCCACACAGGACAGCAGTCCTGACTGGATATCTTCCCAAATCGTCCCTCTCTATCATTTTCGTCTCGTTTTTATTTGTTGACGAAAATTAGAGTAGATTTTAGTCATAGTTTTAGTCATTCAAAACGTATTTTTATATAGTCATCGTCTCGTTTTCGTCCGTGAAAAAATGTCGTTGACGAATAATTTTCGTCATAATTTTAACACTGTTAAACAGGACCCCTTCTGACGTATTGAAAAACAACAACAACAACAATTAAAAGCTGTATTACACTTATTGTTTTGATGCTTGAAAACCCTTTTTCGTCTTTGACCCACATATGTTTGCACTCAAAGTTTACAAACAAATTCGAATTCGAACAAAACAATGCCATTAATATACGTTACAAATGGGCATAATGGACCCCAAATACACACATGTATTATTATGCAAATGTGAAAATGATGCATGTGAAATTGACCCATATAAGACAGACCCGTTCCACCCGCTCCCACACTCAGTGTGTTTTGTACCCGTGTCCAAACGGCGGTATGAAGTACAGGCAGCAGTGCACTCTGTTGTCTAGTATGTTCTTTCTGTTCAGTCCGCTCTCGTCTCTGAAGTACTGCTCAAACTGCTGGTCGATGTAGTCTGTGATGGGCTTCCAACTGCAGACACACAGATAAACACACACTCTATCAGGGCTGAACACAATAACAGATTAAGGCAGAGATTCACAAATTTTTTTTTTTGTTAACTGAACCCCTATGACCTAAAATATTTACTTGAAGTTCCCCCCGAGTTTTTAAGATGATATTTCAGCACATTCACATGTTCACGATTCTCTGGTGCCGGTTAAAGTCAGCATGAAACAGAAGTTGTGATAGTCTTTTCTTCCCTATTGTGACGCATATCAGAGTGAAACGGCTTCTCGAATGAGAAAAAATGTAGGGCGGGACTTGATTTTGTTCGTGGGGAATTGATTGGATGGTTGTGGTTTGCTATCGGTGGATCTCATGTGAGTGACAGGTTGCCCCGCCCTCAAGCCAGTAAACACATCATCAGAGATGAGAAGAGATGCTGCTGCAAGTTATTTTGATTAAGGATTACGAGGGCACATGAATTAAAAAAAATTATGATGTGCATGGATAAATCATTTACAATAAATACTGAAATATTCCATAAAAAATTTAATTGTAATTTAAAAAAAAAAAAAGGAATTGTCAATTTTGATTTCATGGTGACTTTAATAATCACATGTCATGCAGGTAAACAAATAAAATATTTCATTTTCTTTAGTATGGGTTTTATTTTGAATGGTTTTATTTTTATTTACATTTATTTTAATTTAATTAATTAATTTAATCATTATTTTAACATTTATTTTACTTTCAGCATTTATTTTAATTTATTTTATGATTTATCTTTGCATTAACTCCTTGCCCCTCACAAACTCCAGTTTGGGAAACCTTGACCTTAGACACTCAAGGCTGTGCTATATTGTGAATATAGACATGAATAAAAGACTTTTTGCTTTCATAAAATGCTGTATTGAGCAATCAGCATCCAAGACCTTAACTATGTGTTTCGTAAATGTAATTGTCATGGGATGCTGGGAACAGCTGAATTCTCACCATTCATTATTATTGACCGCGTCTCCAAACCCCGGCGTGTCCACAATAGTGAGTTTGAGTTTGACTCCTTTCTCCTCAATGTCCACCGTGTGTTTGGTGATCTCAACCGTCTGATTGATACGCTCTGTTAAAGGAAACACACGATATAGCATTCAAACTAATAAAACCGTATAAGAGATATAGGCTACACTATGTAAAATTTGGGGTCTGTAAGATTTTTTAATGTTTTTTGAAAGTCTCTTCTGCTCACCAAGGCTGCATTTATTCAATCAAAAATACAATAAAAACCTTAATATTGTGAAATATTATTACAATTTCAAATAACTGATTTGTATTTGAATATATTTTAAAATGTAATTTATTCCTGTGATCAAAGCTGAATTTTCAGCATCATTACTCCACATGATCCTTCAGAAATCATACTAATATGCTGATTTGCAGCTCAAGAAATATTTCTGATTATTATCAATGCTGTAAACAGTTTAATATTTGTGTTACATGAATAAAAAGTCCAAAAGAACAGCATTTATTTGAAAAATAAATGTCTTTACTGTCACTTTTGATCAACTGAATGCATTCTTGCTGAATAAAAGTATTAATTTCCTTAAAAAAAAAAAAAGACTGACCTGAAACTTTTGAACAGTAGTATATATTGTATGCTTAATATAAACGAAACAGAGAATTAAGAGAATTCTTACCTTCTGCATTTAGTAATTTCCTGTCTTTATAGAGATCTGTGAGGAAGAGGCTGTTAACAAGAGTAGACTTGCCCAATCCAGATTCACCTAAAACACACACAATGCTCTTGTTATTGACAAAGATGAGCATGAAGTCAGTGTCACATGCTATAGTGATGATCTCAGACATACCTGCCACCATCAGAGTGAAGTCAAAGCCCTTCTTCACAGACTTCCTGTGTACTTGATTAGGAAGAGTAGCAAAGCCGACATACTGCTTGTCCTGAAAGAAAAAGTCACAAGAAAATGAACATTCTGTATCATTTCTCCATTTTCGTTTCATGGAAGAAACAAAGTTATACAGATTTTGAATGATAATTTTGGGTGAACTGTCACTTTAAGACCGAACTTCTGTGAATCGTCAGACTGGCACAAAAATAGCCGAGCATGAAAAGCCCAGTAGTGTCGAGACTCCTGCAGATCTACCAACTGTGCCGGAAACTCCTCAGCAGTCATAACTGCTCAAACAGACACTGAGAACAGTAATATTACTGACGGTTATGCACTGAATGAAAGCAAATTCACTATTAAACCCGACAGCAGAACCAGCTCAGTGTCCAGGCCAAACCGAGTGATCATACACACACACAGAAGCCATATTTACATAAGCTGAAAAGGCCTTTTTAACACACTCAAACTTGGGCCAAACACAACTCGTCTGACTGCCAGAGCATCTCACAGCCCGTCATGTGTGTTTCCGCAGTCCATCATCCTAGAAAAGAGAAACCCTGCCGCATCTCACTCCACATGCACAGTGTGTGTGAGAGAAGAGGGAAAAGATATGTGTGTGGAATTCAATTATATATAAAAACAAGGAGATTTTTACATTTTATGAAGCAAAAGTCAGAGGTTTGTTCAAATCTTTAACTTTAAAAATAAGCAAACACAACTAACCCAAACAAAATATTCATAATATCATACATGCACTGCAAAAGAAATATTTTCTTACTTATTAGTATATCTGTCTTGTTTTCCACCACAAATATCTAAACATTCTTTAAATAAAAATTACATATTAAGATATTAAGTTTTGTTTTCTGAAAAAAATTATCAAAATTAAGTAAATTTATGCTTAAAAAAAATCTCTCAGTGGGGTCAGAAAAATAAACTTGATTCAAAAATGAAAGCAAGATTATTTTTCTGACCCCATGGGCAGATATTTTTCTTGTTTCAACCATAAACTGACTTAATTCTGAATAATTTTCAGTAAACAAGACTTAATATCTTGTAATTTTGCTTCTCAAGAAAATGTATCTTCATTTAAGAATGTTTAAATATTTGTACTGTAAAAAAATTTGACAAAAATAGTGAGTAAGAAAATCCTTTTTTCAGTGTTATGTCATACTATTTACAATTACACTTATTAAGAAACTAAATGGAAGCATATTCATTTGCAGCTTTTTCATATATATATATATATATATATACATATATGTACAAGACATAAACACCGAACCTTCTGTCGGGTAGTTCTGGTTCGGGGACACAGAAGTTTCTCCACCAGTTTTTCCTGCAGCATCATGGTGTCCATCCTGAACCAGACGCCTCAGAAATGTGTGCCGTCTGTCTTTAAATCAGCGTGACCTCTCTCTATCTCTCTCTCTCTGACTCTCAGTTTATCACTCTCTGCCTCTATAAACCCTCTCGGCTTTCCTTTTCCTTGATTTTTGTCTGTTTCTTGCCCATGGCACATCCCAGCACGCCGTGTTCAGACAGGCAGGCAGAGGAATCCCCACATGACTGAATGAAAGACTGACAAAAGAAGGTAGTGAGTGAGAGAGAGTGAGCAAGAGAAACGAAAAGACGTAAAGGAAAAAAAAAACATGGAAGCAATTTTAGACAGGAAAGGGGGGCGGCTAAAAACGGGAATAAAAACACTCATTCATTTAGTCGTTCATTCCTCCCCCACTTTTTTTCCACAGACGGCTCTGAGGTGTAGGGATTTCTGTGTGTGAGTGAGTGAGTGAGTGAGAGTGAGAGAGGGAGCAAGACACATTTAGTAAGATGGCAGCCACACCCTTCCCAACAGACCTTGCCAGACTGCACACACAGCTTTTCTACAGACTACAGCACAGCAGAGTGACCTTTACTGTAGCATTTTTTTCAAATGCTATGAGGATGCATATTTTTGCCTGTACATAAAATATATACTGTTTAAAAGTTTTTTTTAATGAATTGAATACATTTATACAGCAAGGATGCATTAAATTGATCGAATGTGACAGTAAATACGTTTATAATGTTATTTCTGTTTTTAAAAAATTGAAACAGCACAACTGTTTTTAATATTGATAATAATCAGAAATGCAGCAAATCAGCATATTAGAATGATTTCTGAAGGAAATTTGATACTGAAGACTGGAGTAATGATGCTGAAAATTCAGCTTTGATCACAGGAATACATATATATACACACTGCACCGATGAGGCATAACATTATGACCACCTTCCTAATACTTCTTCCCATAGTGCATCCTGGTCCAGGTAAGCGACACACACGCACCCGGCCATCCACATGATGTAAAAGAAAACGTGATTCATCAGACCAGGCCACCTTCTTCCATTGCTCCGTGGTCCAGTTCTGATGCTCACGTGCCCACTGTTGGCGCTTTCGGCGGTGGACAGGGGTCAGCATGGGCACCCTGACTGGTCTGCGGTTATGCAACCCCATACGCAACAAACTGTGATGCACTGTGTATTCTGACACCTTTCTATCAAAACCAGCATTATCTTCTTGAGCAGTTTGAGCTACAGTAGCTCGTCTGTTGGATCGGACCACACGGGCCAGCCTTCGCTCCCCACGTGCATCAATGAGCCGCCCATGACCCTGTCACCGGTTCACCACTGTTCCTTGGACCACTTTTGATAGATACTGACCACTGCAGACCGGGAACATCCCACAAGAGCTGCAGTTCTGGAGATGCTCTGACCTAGTCGTCTAGCCATCACAATTTGGCCCTTGTCAAACTCGCTCAAATCCTTACGCTTGCCCATTTTTCCTGCTTCTAACACATCAACTTTGAGGACAAAATGTTCACTTGCCTAATATATCCCACCCACTAACAGGTGCCGTGATGAAGAGATAATCAGTGTTATTCACTTCACCTGTCAGTGCTCATAATGTTATGCCTGATCGGTGTATATTAGGCGTGTAACTGCACATGTATTCATCCCGAACCGTCACGGTACAGAGTCTACGGATGTCACGGTTCGGCGCATACAGTCAGACGACGAATACAGTCAGTCACAGGCGACAGAAGGGGGCTCGTGCAGTAATGCAACGCTGTTTCCTAATCACCACAAGAAGAAGAGACGATCTATGCACCAACCCAATACAAGAAAGGCGAGTTCAGATTGAGCGCAAGAGCTTGCTAAGTAGCCTATACACTGAGTTTAGATTCATTTTTGTGACACACTCTTGCCGCTCCACAAACTTCACGGAAAGGGAACTAGGAGGGCAGAAAGCACAATGTTCTGTTTTTATTTTGAGTGTACAGTTTCTTTACAGTTTTGAATGATGGAGTATTTTAAGTAGATTCTGCTGTTATAATGACACAAAATCATTTGGCATTGTGCTGATTTGTGTCATGGAAGTCTCACTTCTACAGTCCAGTGATGAAATATGCGTGTCCTAGAAATAGGAAGCCTCAGGTGCCACTTTACTCACTGTCTTCTCATGGAAAGGTTAAATAGGCTCAGATGTAGATGGCAGTTTTTCTCCTTCTCACTCATCTTTCCGTGATTTTTCGAAAAAGCATAATACTGAACTTTGTGCATCTTGTCAGCGCATGTTAATAAACTCTCACGCACAAAGACAATGACAGCGTAGGCTAAACACGTTAATCAAACCAAAACAGCCATTTATTTTTACCGCGCAGCATTGGTAAATCTATCTATTAGAGTAACAAATCAACAATTCCTTATTTTAAATAATTTATTTCAAACAATCAGGAATGTGGGGACTTGTTGCTTGTTGTATCGAACTCGTATCGAATATATATATATATATATATAAAACAGGAAATTGTAATAAAAGGCCTGTTGGACCAGCTGCATTTCGGGAAGATTCAGTGAATATGTGTGATTAAACCTTCAAATTAGATTTTTATATTTTCTTTAAAGGTTTGAGGGGTCATTCAGATCACTAACCCTAATACGAGCAATAGCAATAGTGATGTCTGAGCAAGCACCACTAATAAACATCTTTATATTAAGCATTATTCGCCCTATTATAGGGTTGGTGGGGGTATTGGTCATGCATATAGATGATCAGTGTGCTGGTGGGGGGCGGGGGGTCCAAAGGGGGTCTTTTGAATAGAGCACAACAGATGTCCTTGAGTGATACAATAGCCCCGGTTCCCCCACCCTACAGAGAACAACACCCTCTCACTGTCCAGCTGCCATCCCTGAGTGCCACCTGGAACACCCCTGACCAGACACAATCCAATACCTCTATTGTTTTTAACCAGTTTTGTTTGAGGAACTCTAATACGATCAGTGTATTAAAATGGAGGAAACAGCTTTCATTTAACCCTCTGATGCTGCTCGTGTGGCGATCAAAAATGACAGATTTTTTTTTTATTTCAATGAAAATGAATGTACTATATTTTAGTATGATAATATTTAGGGGATTTTATGGTACTAAATTATATTTATGTAATACTTATGATCCACCTGTTAATCACTTTTTGAGCATAGACCTGAAAATGAAATTTTTCAACTTCAAACTGTCGTAAATCTTGTATGACTTAAGTTTGGTCTCTTTTTAAAGAAGACATTTGGCAGATTATTGCTGAAGTTAGAAAAGTGAAACAAAAAAAGTTATTGAAATTTAAATTTACTATTATGAAAAATGCATTTAAATAATATTTTTAAATTTTATATGAAATATATATTTTTTAAAGCATGTTTTACTCTAATACTGTGAGAAAATCAAAGCTATAAATCTAAACAAGTTGTGTTCCAAATTTGAGGTTGATATTTCAAAAAATGAGCTTTTAGTAAGAGTTTGTTTGGGCGCAGTAACAAACGTTTCCACTAGATGAAATTCGTCTCCCATTCGTTTCCAATGCGGCCATTTTGGACCGCGAACAGTATAAGTGTGACTATTTTTTTCAGGACCATTTAACTTTTTTGAATGATGTCCATGATTTGTGTGTGTGTTCATATAGCAAGTGCCAAAACATTTACAAAGTTTCGTACCATTCTGATGAAGTAAAATTTTCTAAAAAAACAAAACGTTAAATCTTTCGGTCAGAAATGACCGAACAGCACCAGAGGGTCAACATTGCTGCTTACTAAGGAGCCTTTCACAGAGAACACATTTTCCATTTCACTGCGCTATATTTCCATTGTTTATATTGTCCATTGTATGCACTCAAGTTAAAATAAGTTTTAAACTTTAAAAAAATGCGTCTCTAGACCTTTTTTTCATTCCACTGACCTGTGTATTGTGTTTTTAACAGCAAAAACGCGTTCTGTGTGAACCGGCCCCAAGTCAACCATTACTGAAGACCATGTGCACAAAAACATTCAGAACACCCAACCTGATCTCACGGAAAAATGTAACTGTTTTATGAGGTGGTATTTTCGTAGGAATTCGATGTGAATCGTACCAAAATGTACGATTTTTTTAAAGAAACTCATTATGAAGGACCACCCCTAACCCCGCCCCTAAACTTACTCATCACTGGGGTTTAAACAGATCGTTTGAAAACGTATGAGTGAGAATAAGCACTCAAAACAACTCAGAACACCTTAGCAAATGAATGAGAACACCCTAGCAACCACCCAGAACACCCTAGCAACCACATAGCAACACACAGATAGGCATTCAGAATACTTTAATACTGCCCTGGCAATCCTGGTTGTGCACATTAAAATTTCTAATTCTATTTTCAAAGATGCTCATGTCAGACAGATTGCCTGCCCGAGCAACTGCAAAGCAACACCCTGGCAACCACCCATAATACCCTAGAAACCACAAATCACTGCATTAAAAGGCTTCAGAATATCTTAACAATTGCAATGCAAGGCACTCAAAACACTTTAACAACTGCATAGCAATGCCCTGGCAACCACCCAGAACACTTCAGCAATTACATAGTAACACACAGAAAGGCATTCAGAAAACTTTAGCAACTGCATAGCAACGCCCTGGCAACCTCCAAGAACACCCTAGCAATCGCATAGCAACACACTAAAAACAGCCGCAACTGCAGCAATAGCAAAGTTTACTGTATTTGCATAGAAATGCACACAAAGCCAATCAAAATACCTTACAACTGCATAGCGACACGCTGGCAATCACCCAGAACACCCTAGCAACCACATAACAATGCACAGAAAAGTATTCAGAACACTTTAGCAACTGCATAGCAATGCCCTGGCAACCACCCAGCCCACCTTAGCAATTACATAGTAACACACAGAAAGGCATTCAGAACACTTTAGCAACTGCATAGCAACGCCCTGGCAACCACCCAGAACACCCTAGCAATCGCATAGCAACACACTAAAAACAACCACAACTGCAGCAATAGCAAAGTTTACTGCAATTGCATATAAATGCACACAAAGCCATTCAAAATACCTTAGCAACTGCATAGTGACACCCTGGCAACCCAGAATACCCTAGCAACCACGTAACAATGCACAGAAAGGCATTCAGAACACTTTAGCAACTGCATAGCAATGCCCTGGCAACCACCCAGAACACTTCAGCAATTACACAGTAACACAAAGAAAGGCATTCGGAAGACTTTAGCAACTGCATAGCAATGCCCTGGCAACCACCCAAAACACCACTGCAATCGCATAGCAACACACTAAAAACAACCACAACTGCAGAAATAGTAAAGTTTACAGCAATTGCATAGAAATGCACACAAAGCCATTCAAAATACCTTAGCAACTGCATAGCGACACCCTGGCAACCACCCAGAACACTCTAGCAACCACATAACAATGCACAGAAAGGCATTCTGAATAATTTAGCAACTGTATAGCAACGCCCTGCCAACCCTGGTTGTGCACATTAAAATTTCTAATTCTATTTTCAAAGATGCTCATGTCAGACAGACTGCCTGCCCGAGCAACTGCAAAGCAACACCCTGGCAACCACCCATAATACCCTAGAAACCACAAATCACTGCATTAAAAGGCTTCAGAATATCTTAACAATTGCAATGCAAGGCACTCAAAACACTTTAACAACTGCATAGCAATGCCCTGGCAACCACCCAGAACACTTCAGCAATTACACAGTAACACACAGAAAGGCATTCAGAAAACTTTAGCAACTGCATAGCAACGCCCTGGCAACCTCCAAGAACACCCTAGCAATCGCATAGCAACACACTAAAAACAGCCGCAACTGCAGCAATAGCAAAGTTTACTGTAATTGCATAGAAATGCACACAAAGCCAATCAAAATACCTTACAACTGCATAGCGACACCCTGGCAATCACCCAGAACACCCTAGCAACCACATAACAATGCACAGAAAAGTATTCAGAACACTTTAGCAACTGCATAGCAATGCCCTGGCAACCACCCAGCCCACCTTAGCAATTACATAGTAACACACAGAAAGGCATTCAGAACACTTTAGCAACTGCATAGCAATGCCCTGGCAACCACCCAGAACACCCTAGCAATCGCATAGCAACACACTAAAAACAACTGCAACTGCAGCAATAGCAAAGTTTACTGCAATTGCATATAAATGCACACAAAGCCATTCAAAATACCTTAGCAACTGCATAGTGACACCCTGGCAACCCAGAATACCCTAGCAACCATGTAACAATGCACAGAAAGGCATTCAGAACACTTTAGCAACTGCATAGCAATGCCCTGGCAACCACCCAGAACACTTCAGCAATTACACAGTAACACAAAGAAAGGCATTCGGAAGACTTTAGCAACTGCATAGCAATGCCCTGGCAACCACCCAAAACACCACTGCAATCGCATAGCAACACACTAAAAACAACCACAACTGCAGAAATAGTAAAGTTTACAGCAATTGCATAGAAATGCACACAAAGCCATTCAAAATACCTTAGCAACTGCATAGCGACACCCTGGCAACCACCCAGAACACTCTAGCAACCACATAACAATGCACAGAAAGGCATTCTGAATAATTTAGCAACTGTATAGCAACGCCCTGCCAACCCTGGTTGTGCACATTAAAATTTCTAATTCTATTTTCAAAGATGCTCATGTCAGACAGACTGCCTGCCCGAGCAACTGCAAAGCAACACCCTGGCAACCACCCATAATACCCTAGAAACCACAAATCACTGCATTAAAAGGCTTCAGAATATCTTAACAATTGCAATGCAAGGCACTCAAAACACTTTAACAACTGCATAGCAATGCCCTGGCAACCACCCAGAACACTTCAGCAATTACACAGTAACACACAGAAAGGCATTCAGAAAACTTTAGCAACTGCATAGCAACGCCCTGGCAACCTCCAAGAACACCCTAGCAATCGCATAGCAACACACTAAAAACAGCCGCAACTGCAGCAATAGCAAAGTTTACTGCAATTGCATAGAAATGCACACAAAGCCAATCAAAATACCTTACAACTGCATAGCGACACCCTGGCAATCACCCAGAACACCCTAGCAACCACATAACAATGCACAGAAAAGTATTCAGAACACTTTAGCAACTGCATAGCAATGCCCTGGCAACCACCCAGCCCACCTTAGCAATTACATAGTAACACACAGAAAGGCATTCAGAACACTTTAGCAACTGCATAGCAACGCCCTGGCAACCACCCAGAACACCCTAGCAATCGCATAGCAACACACTAAAAACAACTGCAACTGCAGCAATAGCAAAGTTTACTGCAATTGCATATAAATGCACACAAAGCCATTCAAAATACCTTAGCAACTGCATAGTGACACCCTGGCAACCCAGAATACCCTAGCAACCATGTAACAATGCACAGAAAGGCATTCAGAACACTTTAGCAACTGCATAGCAATGCCCTGGCAACCACCCAGAACACTTCAGCAATTACACAGTAACACAAAGAAAGGCATTCGGAAGACTTTAGCAACTGCATAGCAATGCCCTGGCAACCACCCAAAACACCACTGCAATCGCATAGCAACACACTAAAAACAACCACAACTGCAGAAATAGTAAAGTTTACAGCAATTGCATAGAAATGCACACAAAGCCATTCAAAATACCTTAGCAACTGCATAGCGACACCCTGGCAACCACCCAGAACACTCTAGCAACCACATAACAATGCACAGAAAGGCATTCTGAATAATTTAGCAACTGTATAGCAACGCCCTGCCAACCCTGGTTAAGCACATTAACATTTCTAAATCTAATTTGAATAGAGACATCCTGCTCATCCCAGACAGTGATTTCCTGCCTGCTGTTCAATGATATTTAACAGTGAGGTGGGACCAATGATGTCATCCTTCACTGTCATATGAGCTGTCTCATGTTACACTGTGGGTTTGGAACATGCTGATGATGTCAAAATAATGGGAAGGGTGGAGAGACGTCTGAGGGAAGTGCAGTGAATGAACTCGTCTCTCTATCACTGTCTCTCTGCGCTGCTGTCATGAGCTCACTAAACATCCTCAGGGATCTACGGCAGCTGCACTGGGTCAAAGCACAAACAGACCTGGAATGGTGTTCCCAGGAGGGGACTCGCTTTCAGACCATGTCAGCTTTACTGGTTCACCAATTTGTTAGTAATATTGCAGGCATGTATTTAAATGGTTCAATGCACATGCACAGCATCCAGGGTCACTTACAGTATACTTATTACAGTGATGCTCAGAGGCACAGTGGTGATAGTTACTTCACAGATCGTCCATTGTGGGGTTTAAACTGACCACAGCACCCAACATGAATAATATTCAAGGAACACTGTATTGCACATACACCATTAAAAGTTTAGGGTCTGTAAGATTTTTTACGTTTTCTGCTCACTAAGGCTGCATTTATTTGATACAGTAAAACAGAAATATTATGAGATATTGTTATAATTTAAAATAACTGTTTAATGTATTTTACAATATTTTTTCCTGTGATGCAAAGCTGAATTTTCAGCATCATTACTCCAGTCAAAGTCCCTTTAAGACAAGTCATTTCACTTGGCGGCCATCTTTGAAATGCAATTACAGCAGTGGCGTGCAGTGGTGTTCGGAAATGAGGAGGCACATTTTTTATTTATTTATGAATCAATGTAAATTCATGCGCATTACTCTTAACGTTGACACATCTTCCTTGTTAAATGAACATTACTTTACATTACATCAAAAAAGAAAAAAAGAAACCAAATACAATTCTATTTTGTAATTTTACATTAACAATGTATTGTAATAAATGTTCTATTTATCAAAACCAAGTCAATCTCATCAAGTTAGTGTTTTAAGCATTTCTACATTCATTCCAAAATAATAACTAAAGGCAATAATAATTTAAACAATATATTTTATTTGTGTATTGATGTTTTTCTTTTTAATAGTCAACTTAGGCTATTTTGGATCATCAGTCATGCTCCGTAAACACCGTCTGTCACAGACACGAAGATGTATTTTTAATTTCACCAAGCTGATTGCACTAAAAAAAAAAAAAACCCGCAGTCATCATGTTTTCAGTCCGTTTCAAGTTTGATTTTGACGTGACATAAAGCGGTGATATCTAACTGGGTGATCTGTTTACTTACTTTTCAATTAGTCTTCCCATTGACGCCATCATTTGTTCATTCAAACTGACGCACGGAACGTGCACGTAAACAAGAGGCGGGATTTATCACACAAACCAATCATATCCAATCATAACCAATTACATCCAATCATAGCGCGATGGAGACTTTGCCTCCTCTCACGTGACTTTCCCTCATTCATTCTCAATTACCCCCCACAAAACCCACCGCACGCTATAGGGGGTCTAATAGTTTTCTATGAGTGGAAAGGGAGGCATGACTCCTGCTGTAACTTCACCTGCGGGTGTCGCTGTTGGGCAGTGTTCCTTTAGAAATACGAGTGACTTGCGCTCTTTTTAATGTCATAATTTGTAATATTTGTGTTGTTTTATATGTAATATGGATTATTTTCTCATCCTATTTTTTTTTGAGGAGGCACTGCCTCCCTTGCCTCCTCGGAGGAAACGCCCCTGAATTACATCTCCTATCTCTTTGAAAGGGGAAACATCAAATTCTCCGAAACTATTCGCCAAGCCTACAATTAAGTTTCATATTTGAAATCACCAATGAAATCTGACAAGAACTGTCTCATGAATTTTGTTTCTAAATGCTCAAATCATGACAAAAAATGGCATTTTTCAGGCTAGACCAAGCTATTGCGCATACACAATCCTAAGCGTGCGTCTCAGAACACTGACAGTTTCTACAGGAACCAGAGCTTCTAACGGCAGCCGCACTGACGCGATGACTTTAACAATCAGTGATTGGCTCTTTTCTTTAGAAGGCGGGACTTATTCCACCATATTGAGCATTGCACTTTCTCCCATTCATAGTAATATGAGTACACCGTCTTTCTGTATATAAAGTCTTTGCTTCTGTCTTCAGTGTCACATGATCCTTCAGAAATCATTCTAACTTGCTAAAGAAACATTTTTTATTACTATTTTCAATTTTGATCATTCAAATATGCTGATTTGCTGCTCAAGAAACATCTCTTACTGTTATCAAAGTTGAAAACAGTTAATATGTTTGTGGAAACCGTTTTTTCAGGATTCTTTGATGAATAGAAATTTCAAAAGAACGGCATTTATTTAAAATCAAAATCTTCTGTAACATTATAAATGTCTTTACTGTCACTTTGAATCAATTTAATGCATCCTTGCTGAATAAAAGTAATTATTTCTGTCTAAAAAAATAAAATATTACTGACCCCAAACTTTTGAATGGCAGTGTAGCTAGATGGACTCACATGTAAAGGAACAGTTTGACCAAATATAACATCATGTCATGACTTACTTTCTTCTGTGGAACACAAAAGGAGAAATTCATGAAATTCATAATGTCTGAGCTTTTGTTTTCCATGCACTGAAAATGAGCTCCAAAAAGGGACAAAAAGTTTGCCAGTTTTAAAGCTACTTGCATTCATAGTAAATTCTTGGAAACAGAAGAAATGAATGCCATTAGGGTGAGTAAATGATGACTGAATTTAATTTTTGGCTTAATTTTTAGGTCATCATTAGTGAAACGGCACTTAATCCAAACAGAGGTGAACCAAAACTTGTGCTACATTACACACTACTTGAGCATGTACTGAAAACCCTGTCCTCTCTCATACTGTAGATACTGAGATGGACGTTTCTTGCTGTGGCATTTGAACAACTGTGCAGGCCGTTTGACTTCACGATCAAAAGAAACTTCAATTCTGCCATCTGTCACGCTGTATGCAGCTGTGCAGCTCACTGTCAGCACTCACTGCAGACATCTCATTCTATAGAAACACACACACACACTTACACACTGTTTCATTTCAATGCAGTGACCTTTTCAGAGATAAATAAGACATGTCTGAAATGGCAGCCAGCCTTCCACACCATTAAGTTATTAAGCTTCAATGCAGAGAGAGAGAGAGAAAGAGAGAGATCTTGAAGCAGTGACAGAATGTGTGTGTGGGGGTGTTTGCAGTTGTGTTCTGCTTTTGCGTAGGATGTGTTTTCTAGGAACTGCACATGTGTGTTCATGGGTTAAGTGCTGGAAGCTGTGTGAAATCGCTAACCTTCTGAACAGCTTCGGTCCGTATAGTAAAATAGGAAGTTTACAGCAATCAAGTTTTGCTGTGTCATTGCTAAATTCAAGTGCACAATTCTCATGGAGATCTACTTGTTTGTATGTTTTTTTCTGTTATTACTTTGGTGGTGTAATTTTATTCTGTATTTAAATATACTTAAAATGCAATACTATATTCCAAATGTCATGCCAAAAAAGTAACTTGAGATCAAATCAGCAATTTGCAACCAGCAACTTGTTACTTTCCTTCAAGGTTTTTACCCTAAAAACGTGCTAATATACTCCTAAAGTTGATGAAAAAAAAACTAATTTTAGCAGATATACACTACCATTTAAAACAAGTCAGTAAGATTTTTAAAATGTATTTGAAAGAAGTCTCTTCTGCCCACCAAGACTGCATTTATTTGATCAAAAATACAGTAAACTTATGAAATATTATTACAACTTAGTTGTTTATTTGAATATATTTTAAAATGTAATTTATTCCTGTTTATTCCTGCATCATTACTCCAGTCTTCAGTGTCACATGATCCTTCAGAAATCTTTCTAATATGCTGATTTGCTGCTCAAGAAACATTTCTAATTATTATCAATGTTGAAAACAGTTATGGAAACTGTATTATTTAATGAACAGAAAGAACAGAACAGCATTTATTTAAAATCAAAATCTTCTGTAACATTATAAATGTCTTTACTGTAACTTTTGATCAATTTAATGCATCCTTACCGAATAAAACGAATTGATTTAAAAGAAAAACGCTTACTGACCCCAAACTTTTGAACGGCAGTGTGTGCATTTAAAATATACAGTCTTTATCTTCCGTGAAAATTGATCAGAAATATTGATGTCATATATTGGATACAATACATGTCCAATAGCTTGATCTCCACCTGACACTAGCAATACTAAATAGCAAATTGGACTGTAACATGAAGTAAAGGCTAAAAAGACCTTTATATCTTCCCATTCCGACTGTTTAAACATGTCACAACACAATTTATAGGTGAGGGTACAAGTTGAGAAACCACTTTTAGATGCACATCACCAAAAGATACATTGTTTGAGAAGGAAACACTCTTTCACCCATAATCACAAAATGCTACAAACATCTATCACACAGAGCTCAGGGTTCACACTTGCTCCCCACCACTGCCTCTCACACACTCCAGCTCCTGTAACCATGACAACGCCTCCAGAGAGAAGCAGCACTATCATCCTCTATCAGAACTCAAAATGACAGAAAACAGCCAGCAGACATCAGATTTCCTTCAGGCTGAACAGGAGAGGAATGTATGACAGACGATGACATGAGACTGATGCGTTATTATAATCCTGAAGAAATAAAGTGCGTCAGTCGAGACTCGAGGGTGGGTGACACCGTCAGCAAAATCTGCTGAAACCATTTTAAACCTCGTAAACAGGAGCGTGAACACACAAAAATGCAACAAAATGTATAAAGCACACTGTCAGATTGAGATTGAGGGTTCTGTCACGTGGTTTAAATTGTGTGGAAACGATGGCGGTTGGTAAATTGAATTCACACGATCTCTAAAAACTGAAGTAAAATTGCGCAATGAGGTAAAGTTGCTGGTTTCTCACCTCACTGTCCTCTGAACGAGAGCATCGGCGGTGTCAGCAGCAGCAGCAGCAGCAGGTCGGATGAGGGAAGCAGGTGCGGGATGTAGGAGGGATGGAGAAGCACAGGCAGGAAGAGAGAAATAGGCATCATTTCATCCACTCAAACGCAGTAAAAACAGAGTAAAAGCAGTCCCTGTGTCTGTGTCATTACCGGATTTCATCAGCCTGCTCTTATATCGGATGTTGGTGGTCATGTTTCAGGCTGTCTCGCTCCCCGCAGCTCTGCTGTGCTCGGCTTTCGTCTGTCTCACGCTCCTGAGTCCCGCTGGGAACCCCAAGCGTAGAAAGGGCGTGGCCATCGCGGACGAAACCCCGCCCATCCACACGTCATTCATAGAAACATTACTACAGCGGCGCTTATACGCAAATTAAATAATTTTCTTTGTGACTTTAACTACTTAATTATGACACTAAAAACAATTAAAAACAAAAAGTGTCAAAGCTATGAAACTGTTTGTTGTAATTTGATCTACTGCCTTTCAACATTGATTTAAGTGTGTATTACTGTATTTATTTTTTCTTAATGCTTTCATCCATTGTTGCTGTATTTAAATGTTCAAGAAACTTTTGTTTATATCTGTATTATCTTATTTGTTTATAAATCATTCAAAAAATGCACGCTACTTTAACATGTAAATTTTGAAAAGATAAAATCAATGGTACAATAAAATATTCAGAATTAAAAATCATTAAAACATAGCTATATAATTGAAAATATTTTTAAAAAAAATTATTAATTATATTAAATTATATATTAAATCTCTTAATGGAACTTGAATAAATTATATTTAAGGCTTTTACTTAAGAATTCGCTTTATTAATTGAGCATTTTAAATGTAATTAAGTGTACGTTTAGTAAAAAAGCTATATTAAATGTACATTCTTTAATAAAATAATAATAATTATAATTAAAAAAAATGTGCCAAGCATTCTTTTTTTTTTTTTTTTTAAATAAATCAGGACAGGCATAAAATTTGTAGCATCAATGAAACTATAGTCAAAAATGGTGAATGAAAAGAGCAAATGGTATACTGCACATCTTTCACTTTTGAGCAAAACATCATTTATGGTGTACGAAGAGAAAATACACAAACACACAAACCATTTCTGAGACTTCAAACATTCTTACTTGCAGGAAATTAAAGCGTTCAAAACAAATGACTCAGAACGTTATTTATTTCTCAACATGAGCAAGTACAAAAAGGAAGATGTAAAACAGGGAAGTAAGCATTACTGTACCGCACAACTGTGTTAATCCTTTAAAAAGGCCTAAACAGGAGATAACCAAGTCAAAATAACTGGGCTGAACCACATAGACAACAAAACAAATCAGTGTGTTTACAGCAGACATCAATAATTAGCAGAGAACTCACTACAATGCTGCAAAATGACATCGATGTGCATGGTGCGTTTCAGTCCATTTCTTAGACCGTTAAGATGAGCTTTTAAAACATACAGTAAAACATACCTGCTGGTAAACAAGAAATATAAAGACCACTGCAGTAGATGTTATTGTTTAAAGAAGAAAATAAAGTGAAAATCAAGCAATACAACTGATAGAAAACAATAGAAAACCCCAAACCATGAGAATATAAGTATAAAAGAAGAGAAAGCCTACAAATGTGCATCTAAATGGAGTTTTAAGGCATTTCTGTGAATCAAAATACAGCTGACCCAGTGCGTCCACGATAAACACATAACTTTATCGTTATTTTAGTACCATTACTCTCTAAATATGAAAGGTGAACTTTCATAAACATTTGCTGAGACACTTTATTAAGCAATTTTTCCTTTCAAAAAGATACTGATCAGATATTGACAAAATGCAAACATGATGTCAAGAGATTGTCCAATTGTAGTCTTAGTTTTTTCATGATCCAATCTGGCAAATGTAGCTTTTATGTGCTTTCTATTGGACTTCAGGTTGTTTTCCTGTAGTGTCCACTAGAGGGAAACCCTACCCAATGCACAGCTTGAATCGACGCCATAAAGACTCAAATGAATTTAAAAGAAAGATTATTTTCTTTATTAGTGATTATACTTTTGGTAATTAAATTCTATGTGCTACTTACATCTCAGTCTGTGTTTCTCCACAAAGAACGTAGTGCTAATCGCTTTTTTGAATACAAACAAACATTTTCAACTGATATTAATTTATGTTTGTGAATGCATTCACGATTATGAACCAGTACAATTTGATAAAACTGTAAACATGACCAGGTGCATACAAGTACAATATCCTCTTATGTTATCCCATTTAAGCACTGTATATGCATTATAAAGCACTGGCGAGGTTATCTGTTAAACATACGCTAGTCTGATGCATGAAAAACATGACTGGTACAAGCCAAGCAGCTTAAAAAGAGTGTTTGGCACAGAAAAACATCCAGCCTCCAGGGTCTAAATACAGCTGACCACAAACCCTGATTAATCTACAGATGAACACATGCTGAACATTGTCCGTAAAACCATGATATAAATTATTACCAGCGTCTAACCTGATTGGACAGAGACTTGATTAAAAGACATAATAATGGACCGTTTGTTTCAGTGTTGAGGTTGTTCATATGGGCGGAGCTGCGATAGTGATTGGTTACATGAATTAGGCATCATTAACATTATGTACCATCAATCTGATGAGGGATAAGACAGGCAAATAGTGTTTAGAAATGGGTAGGATAAATATATCCTCCAGTCAGATGGCACTTCCTGTTCCCACAACATACAAACAGACACACACAAACAGACACACACACACACACACACACACACACACACACACACACACACACACACACACACACACTTAGTCGTCTCCTGGTTTCATCTTCATCTGAGCTTGCATCTGAGCGATCATCTGCTGCATGCGTCTCAGCTGCAAGAGAGGAAAAAGCAGATAGAGGGACTGTTTCAGCAAGTTTTCACTTAATATATATATAATACATAATTAATACATTGATAATAATCAGAAATATTTCTTGAGCTGCAAATCAGCATATTAGAATGATTTCTAAAGGATCATGTGACACTGAAGACTGGAGTAATGATGCTGAAAATTCAGCTTTGATCACAGGAATAAATTACATTTTAAAATATATTCACATAGAAAACAGTTATTTTAAATCGTAATAATATTTCACAATATTAGAGTATTTTGTATTTTTTATCAAATAAATGCAGCATTGGTGAGCAGAAGAGACTTCTTTTAAAAACCTAAAAAAAAAAAATAGATAATAGATAATATGTTATTTCCAGCTAAATTTCTAATCAGAAGTGTGTATTTTCACACTTTACTGCACAACATCTAACATTGTTACACCTCATGTAGACTGACACGTACACATAAACACAGTGAAACATTAACACAATTACACAGCAGTCTCTAATTAAGATCTAATCACAACAATCTCGATAATTAGAGAACATACTGTACACAACTGCTCCTCTAAATACCTCACTGATGATGACAATGATGCTAAAACACACTCATGTTTGTTTTTGTGTCTTGGTGCAGTCTTTCCATTTTTATACTAAGTTAATGATATTTTCTATCCCTCACTTTTGCACTTTTACATATTAATCAAAACATTATTTAGCATGTTTATTAATCTGTTTTCCTTTTGGGGGCTGTTGGCTGCTCCCCACAATGTAGCTGATTTAAGGTTTTACAAGCTTTGTGGGCACATTTGGTAGATTAAACATGTATACACACACACACACACACACACACTCTTTACATTGTAAGCATTTCTGTATGTTCTGTGCTGCAGGAAGCTGATGTCATTTCCTGCGCAGACATGCATGTTTATAAACTGCTCTGATTGCGTCCGCACCCGACTGGGATATACGTTGCCATAGGCCAGAGTACCACAAACTAATTAAGCACGTAATTAAACATCCATAATGAGAGATATTAAATGTGCATTAGATATCAATATATTAGAGATTCCATTCAAAAGTTTAGGGCCAGTATTTTTATTAATAGTAATCAATACACTGATAATAATCAGAAATGTTTCTTGAGCAGCAAATCAGCATATTAGAATGATTTCTGAAGGATCATGTGACACTGAAGACTGGAGTAATGATGCTGAAAATTCAGCTTTGATCACAGGAATAAATTACATTTTACGATATATTCAAATAGTAAGCAGTTATTTTAAATTGTAAAAAATATTACTGTTTTTACAGTATATTTTTAATCAGCTTTGGTGAGCAGAAGAGACTTCTTTCAAAAATATTACAAAAGTAATATATAGTAATATATTAGATATTATTATAGAGTTTGAACCGACTGTCAAAATGATATGCATGTGTGTTTGTGATTTACCTCAGCTTCCTTCTCCATGAGGATCTGGTCTTTGTCCATCACATCTTCCTCAACCGCCCTGCTGGAACACATGGTTTCAGCACAAATATACACCAAACATTCACTCAAATCCCTTCCATTTCAACACTGGCACGCAGAGGGGTAGTTGGCATGTGAGTAAAATATGGATGCACTTTTTGGACTTCAAAATCAAGAGCACCGTTCACTGCCATAATAAAGCTTGAAAGAGCAAGGATATTTTATAATATAACTCCAATTGTGTTCGTCTGTAAGAAGATAGTCATACACACCTAGGATGGTTTTTAGGGTGAGTAAATCATGGGATTATTTTTATTTTTGGGTGAACTATCCCTTTATGCTCATTTTACAAAACAAATTTTATGGGAAATCGCTTTAGAAAAATTTAAGGTTCTGCACTATTTCTATGTTATTAATCAAATAAGCAGGTTTGTTATTGACCAAGTCAAGTTTGATCATCAAGTCTCAACTGTAAAATGTGTTAATCTTTCCTTAAATTGAGCCATTATGAACTTTTAAAATGTGTGTATTTATATATAGGGGGGGTGGCACAGTGATTAACTAGGAAAACTTAACAATGGCACTTCATGACAAAAAGGTTGCTGACCCCTGATCTACAGGTTGACAATCTGGGATCGTGTTTGTTGATTTGCCGTACCTGCCAGCTCGCTTTAGTCTCTCCGAACGGAAGTTCTCATAGTGGAGATCTTGAGTGACCTCCTGCAGGTCCTGCATGTGAGTTCTACACACACACAGAAACACACACACATTAGGCTTACATTTTCATGTCAGCAGAGGGCGCTGCAGAACAAATGGAGAAATCAAGCCAACAGGTCACCCAAATTATGCCTTACAGGTCATATTTATATAAGAAATTTTATTTTTCATAAAGAAATTACAGTCTATTTTACCACCATTAGAGACATACTCAAAATAATTAAATCACATTTCCCTCAATAATGTAGTGCAAAATAACCCTACACTAATTAATATTGTTTAAAGTATATATCACTTAAAACATTATTATTTAAAGTATTTATACGTCATTTTGGTATCTGCTGTTCTACCTTTATTTTTTTTATGCTGATTTAAATGTGTTTATTTTTCAGTAACACTTTATAAAAGGTCTCATTTGTTAACATGAGCAATATATTTTTTTAAAGCAATTACTAATTTTTGTTAATGTTAATAAAAATCTAATTGTTCTTTGTTTGTTCATGTTAGTTCACAGTGCATTAACTAATGTTGACAAATACAACTTTGGATTTTAAAAATGTATTAGTAAGATTTACTAAGATTAACAAAATGTAGAAGTATTGTTTGTTGTAGTTCATGTTTAATAATATAGTTGATGAATGTTAACAAATAAAACCTTATTGTAAGGTGTTACTCATTTATCATTAAAATACAGTATTGAGACTTACTGACTTATGAGAATCACCATTGACAATAAATAAAACATAAATCTGCATTACATTAATGAGAATTTGTAATGGAAATGTGCATCAAAAACGCATTTTAATTGTCATAAAATTGGCTTAATTTTCTTTATGCAAAAATATTTTTACTTTTGGAAGTTCATTTACATCAAGAAGTCTCAAAAGGTACGGCAAGAAAAACATTCTGTTGAACTCTGAGGTTCAGAGGGTGGAAATGTTTCACCTTTTCAGTCTTTACTATTACATTTCTCATATTTAGGAGGTTAAGACAACGAGTGTGTGTGTGTGTGTACTCACACCAGCATAGTGCGCAGTTTGAGGAAATCATTGTGCTCTGGGTTTTCCACCTCCACCACCCCCCATGGGTACAAGCGTCCACGGATCTTCTTCCCCTTCACCTCTATCAGCTGGTTGGAGCCGATGACGGCAAACGGGATGCTGGCCTACACACAAACACACTCGTTCAACTTCAGTCAAAGCCTTTGGGAGCGTTACAGAACTGATAATGAACTTAAAAACTTTGACCTCTGACCTTTAGGACACGCGTCTGTTCCTTGAATTCTTCGTCTTCGTCCGAATCAGCGTCAGGAAGCTGGTAGATCCGGATCCCCTGCTCACTGATCTCATCCAAAATCTGCACGAAATAAAAACTTTTAAAGCTATAAACCTTTACGTTCAGAGGTGTGTGGACCCAGTGCAACTGAATCAGCTGAATTATAAGCGCAAAAAAAATCTTAATTATATTTGCAAATTTAAAATTAAATAATTATTTTACATTAACTATACATATATGTATATATGTGTAAATAATTAGTAAAATATTTAAATAAGTAAAATAATTATTTATTTCATTTTGTGTGTATAATATATATATATAATTTCTATTTTATTTTAAATATGAATATATTATACATTATAAAATATATGTATTTTAAATTTATTTATTTATATATAAATTTTCAAAGCTATAAACCTTTACATTCAGAGGTCTGTGGACCCAGTGCAACTGAATCAGCTGAATTATAAGCGCAAAAAAAATCTTAATTATATTTGCAAATTTAAAATTAAATAATTATTTTACATTAACTATACATATATGTATATGTGTAAATAATTAGTAAAATATTTAAATAAGTAAAATAATTATTTATTTCATTTTGTGTGTATAATATATATATAATTTCTATTTTATTTTAAATATGAATATATTATACATTATAAAATATATGTATTTTAAATTTATTTATTTATATATAAATTTTCAAAGCTACAAACCTTTACATTCAGAGGTCTGTGGACCCAGTGCAACTGAATCAGCTGAATTATGAGAGCGAAAAATCTTAATTATACTTCTGAATTTTAAATTAAATAATTACATTCATATATGTGTGTGTGTGTGTGTGTGTGTGTGTGTGTGTGTGGTTAAATATTTAGTCATTAATAATTAGTAATATTATTGTATATACTCTATGTATTATATATGTGTGTGTGTTAATTTAAAATATTTCAATAAATGTATGATAAATTCTTCATTTATACATACATCACAATTTATAACATGCATCTTAATTATACTTGTAAGTTAAATAGTTAATTGAAAATAATTATTTACATTTATAATTAATAGATTTAATTAAAATAAATTTTATTATTTTATATATTTATTATATATATATATATATTACACACACACACACACACACACACACACACACAGGTGCATCTCAATAAATTAGAATATCATGAAAAAGTAATTTTTTTTCTGTAATTTAATTCAAAAAGTAAAACTTAAATATATTCTAGATTTATTAGACAAAGTAAAATATTTCCAGACTTTTTTGTTTTCATTTTGATGATTACAGTTTGCTGCTCATCAAAATCAAAAAATCAGTATCTCAAATTATTAGAATATTTAATTTCAAGTTCTATTAAATTACCATTCTCAGGGTATAAATACTGGGTTTAGGTCAGTAATCCCAACAGCAATCATGGGGAAGTCTGCTGACATGACAGTTGTCCAGAAGACGATCATCAAGACCCTCTACAATGAGGGTAAGCCACAGAGGGTCATTGCTGAAAGAGCTGGCTGTTCGCAGAGTGCTGTGCCAAAGCATATTCATGGAAAGTTGACTGGAAGGAAAAAGTGTGGTAGGAAAAGGTGTACAAGTGAATGGAATGACCGCAGGCTTGAGAAGATTGTCAGGGGAAGCCGATTTAAGAACTTAGGAGAGCTTCAGAAGGAGTGGACTGAAGCTGGAGTCAGTGCATCAAGAGCCACCGCACACAGACGTCTTCAGGAAATGGGCTACAACTGTCACAACAAGCCACTTCTGAACCAAAGACAACGTCAGAAGCGTCTTACCTGGGCTAAGGAGAAAAAGAACTGGACTGTTGCTCAGTGGTCCAAAGTCCGCTTTTCAGATGAAAGTAAATTTTGCATTTCATTTGGAAATCAAGGTCCCAGAGTCTGGAGGAAGAGTGGAGAGGCACAGAAACCATGTTGCTTGTAGTCCACTGTGAAGTTTCCACAGTCAGTGATGATTTGGGCTGCCATGTCATCTGCTAGTGTTGGTCCACTGTGTTTTTTGAAGTCCACAGTCAACGTAGCCATCTACCAGGAAATTTTAGAGCACTTCATGCTTCCTTCTGCTGATAAGCTTTATGGAGATGCAGATTTCATTTTCCAGCAGGATTTGGCACCTGCCCACACTGCCAAAGGTACCAAAAGACCCAACAATGCAGATGACCTGAAGGCCGCTATCAAAGCAACCTGGGCTTCCATTACACCTGAGCTGTGCCACAGGCTGATCGCCTCCATGCCACGCCGCATTGATGCAGTAATTCGTGCCAAAGGAGGGCCAACCAAGTATTGAGTGCATAGAAATGAACATACTTTTCAGAAGCCTGACATTTCTGTTTAAAATATCCTTTTTTTATTGATCTTATGAAGTATTCTAATTTATTGAGATAGTGAATTGGTGCCAAAATCATCACAATTAAACGAACCAAAGACTTAAAGTACTTCATCTGTGTGCACTGAATTTATTTAATACACGAGTTCCACAATTTTAGTTGAATTACTGAAATAAATGAACTTTTCCACGAGATGCACCTATATATATATAGATATATATAGATATATACACACACACACACGGCTTTCTGGCATGGACACAAAATGCATTAAAAAAAATCTTCATGATCTTCATAAAATGATTTATGATGTCTGTGCTGTTTCTTTTTAGTTTGTAGTAACTGTTTAAAAATTGCTCTGAATGTTCTTCCAAAACATTGGATACCAGACCTTGTGTAATTCTTGAACTCAAAGTTCTCTCAGCACGTTGACATTTGGAACGCTCTCAGAGAGATCTGAGGAAACACTTTGATGCTGAAAACAGGAATCGTATGAATCACGCTATGTAAACGAACTACTGGATCCACACGTAGCAAGTTTGGTGCCAGTCAGATAACAGATACGATCAGGCCGAAACAGATCTTGGGCAGAGAGAGAGCTGCCCCAATTACCCCATGACCTGAACACATCCTTCAAGATTTTCACCAAACACCATACTGAAACTGTGCAAATTATGATGCCAAGCGGTGTTGGGAGATATTCCCAGTTTCAAACTGATAAAGAGAATATGAGATTGAAAAACACAGCCAAATCTATAAATTAAAAAATAGCACTTCTGAAGCACCTGTGGTGGATCAAACATTAGGATTTATTTTTCTAACTTCAAAGCTGTTTTTCTAAGAAGCACATTCACAATGCCATTACGTAATGACGCCCAGAACGCCACCAGCAGCCTCTTCCTGACATTCTAAGTGCTTTCATGTAATCTCAGCGGGGATGGCGATTCAATGGGAGAGCAGCTCCTGCTCCGCAGGTCTTTACAGAAACCCCCTCCTGTTATGATTAGTCCTGTTTTCATAGCGAGGAACCGCAGCGAGACAGGGCCACACAGGACCGTGTGTGTTATTGTTTGTGCGGGTGTCATTGTTGTGTGTTCTGAGTCCAAATAAACACAGCACAGATGGCCCGTGGGGAACATGACCGTAGACAAGCTTTTTTTAATCAAACAAAATCAGTGGATGAAGAAGGATGCGTGATTTATAAGGGTCCGGTCCATCTTTCCCTTTCGTGCCAAATCTGGGGTGTGAACAGATGGAGATATTGACATTTTTTGGATGACTTGACCTCCAAATGTGAAAATAAACATGTTGCTTCACAATGAACAAAGAAAAATGGCACAATAGTGACTTTTATGCATGGGAACAGGAAAGGAAGTTAAGATATGGCCGTATATAAAAACTGAAACAAGCAGATTACGGACATATTTTCATAATCGGCTAGTCAGTAGTTATGTCCCAAATGACTCACTATACACTACACCGTGTGCAGAATTATTATTAGGCAAGTTGATTTTCTAATCATATTTTTTTTCCAGGCACATTTTAAAAAATTCCAAACTGCATCAATCTTAATAACTACTATTAATTTTGTATTTAATCATTTATAAGTAATATATAATTGTTCATGAAGGCTGAAAATGAAAAACGCCTTATATTCAGGTGTACATAATTATTAGGCAGGTTTTCTTTTACAGGCAAAATGAGCCAAAAAACAGATTTAACTCAGCCCATGAGATGGATGCAATACTAGAAATTGCAAAGTTAAAGCATGACCATTGGACAGCACAACGCTCACTGGGTCAGCAGGGTCAGACAAAAACAGGTGGGGAAGAAAAGACACATGTTAACTGCAAAAGAATTAAGAATTAAAGTGAAGAATTATGTGTGAAACCATCAGGAACCCTTTAGTCTCCAGCGCCACTATTTTCCAGAACTGCAACCTACCCGGAGTCTCCAGAAGTGCAAGGTGTCAGGATCTCAGAGACTTAGGTTAGGTAAAGAATCCTAAAAAATGACCCCCACTTAATAAGAATCACAAGCTGAAGTGTTGTAAAATACATGAATACTGGGTTTTTATAGGCTTTATAGACAGACAGATTGAGAGTGACTCTTGAAGGACCAGCACCACATCCTCTTGCACTACTGTTTGAAGAATTTATCTTCCAGAATATGGCAGTAAGTTTTGGAAGATCATTTTTAGTCCATCTCCTACCCTGAAAAGTCTGTCTTGCAGTTATGGAATAAAAATGGATCATATGGATCTCATCATGAGCACAGAAAGTTAACTAGTAATTTCAAGATGCGTCAGTTAAGCTTTTTCCATAAGCATTTTGTAGGACGTAGCATAAGCTTTTTGAACTGCAAGAGTTTTACACTTTCTTCGTACGTTGAATATGGAAGGCGGTCTGGCGGAAGCTAGATATTTTACTTCATAACTTGTTAAATATGTATATTTTTCTTACACAAATGCATCGCTTCACTTCAGAAGGCCTTTATTAGCTAAAATAACTAAAATCCTCTTTGAGAAACAGCCTCTTCATCCCCTGCTAAAAATATTAAGCTATAATAAAAAATGGAAAAAGTTTAGTTCCTAAACAGAACATCAAGAACCTTTCACAGAGTGGCACGGTGATAATAGCTATTTCAGTTTATACGGAAACAAGGATTTTCCACAATTTATCGCCAGCACTGCGAATCTTGGTGCGAGTTATCAGCGCAGACCTCAACACAATCATTAGCTCTCCCTGTCTTTCTCCGAGGCTGAATGTGTTTGGATTGGCAGCACCTCCACACGATTGGCAGAGGCACCTGGAGTCTGGCCTGGAACAATGGCACGGGAGTTTCTCCATGGCTCCCAACTGAAAAGGGAAGTGAGTTTCACCTATTATGCTTGTAATTTGTTTGTCATAGGATGCATTATGAGTCGTGACCATGTGTTTGCGGAGCAAGACTATTTGTGGGTACTAGTAGACGAAGCTTGTGTGGGCTGGATGTTGGAGTTGGTCTCTTCAGCCAAGTGCTCAATCAAAGCTGCATGTACATTGTCAACCAATTCTGATTTTCCCCTGAGATCGGGCAGAAATCAGATCTGGCTGCATGCATGTAAAAAAGGAAAAACACAGACTACTGTTCAAAAGTTTGGCGTCTAAAGGCCATTCACTTTTGAAACGAAACCACGATACTCGTTTGAGCTGCGCTGCGAGGACCGTTTATCAGCTCGGACCAATAATAGACAGCATAGCGCGAGCTCAGAACAGGTACATACGGACTGATCTCGATTCTCGAGCATGCAACGCCATTACACAGCGCAGGGAGATCCTGTGAGAAAGCATTTGAATTTGCAGCAGAATTAATAACATCACTGCAGCCTGCAAGATCTAGTGAGAAGAATTCAAATTTGGTACAGAATTTTGTTATAAACCACAGATATCAGATCAAACAGCGCTGATGTGGAAAGCAGGAGAAACATTTTTTCAATCCACAAATCACCAACATCCACCATGCATTTGATGTAGCATAACTAACTGTAACCATGGTATTGTGGCAGAAATATTTGAATGTTTTTTTACATTATTCATCTCAGGGTTCTTATAACCTTTTGAGAGTGAAATTCAAGCACTTTTCAATGACCTTTTCCAGCACTTCAAAGCTCTAAATATTATGCAATTTTAATGTTATTTTTAATGTGATGATTTGTAAAACTAAAAGTTTAAAGATGTAGGAAAACACTTTGTGGAAAACAAACACTTTTACAACAACAACAACATGAAATTACCACTATAACCAGTAGATGTCGACAGAGGAGCACTTGTTAGCCAATTCCACTCCCTAATATATAGAAAAGTAGAAAAGAAACCAAAACCTTTTCTTCAAATTGTGACTGAATTACACAGAAAACAAGTAAAGAGCACTCCTTTTATAATCACTGAAGCTGTCGGTCAGTTCAGTATGATACTATAGAAGAACAATGGTACATTTAAAGGTGGGGTAAGTAGTTTTTCAAAAACGCTGTTGGATATTGTTGATATTTGAAATCAACCCAAACAAACCCATCCCTCTCTTCATTGCTCCGCCTCCAAAACTAACCCTCCAATCCTAACCACCCTGCTCTGAGTCGGTCTCGAACCCGGCCTGATCATTGCTGGCAGGCGAGGCGAGTGCACTTACAATAACGCTAAACATCGCATTCTCTAGCGGTCGTCAGTGTGCAGTAGTTTACCTGTACAACTCTCACTAGCTGGCCTCTGTTACACACGCAATGCGAGTGGATGTCTGTTTATCACAGCTGACGCGCAACAAAATGCTTCACGAAAAATAAAGCGCAGATGATGAACGAATGACAAGGAAGCACAAAAAAATGAACATACAGTACACAAGAGTAAATACAAACAAGAGTTTGTTGTTAGTCGCCAACAGCACAGCAGCTCCAGACAATCAATGACACTCAAACCCAGTTTTACTGACGTGAGGCGCGGAACCAAAGCAGCCTCCGCGTCTGTTTTCAGGCCTTCCCGCTTAGCTCTCTCCAGCACTGGAAAGCTTTTCTAATATAAACGCGGGTCCTAAAGCGCTTGCCCAGTCATAAACCTTCATTCCAGTGATATTCTTTTGAGCTCATTTATATTGTGTCATCTCTCTTTCTGCAGTTTTTTTTTTTTTTTTTTTTTTTTTTTAAATCTTCCTCTTGCTTGTTCTCTGTCCTCGACCGTCATACGCCCCCTAATGCTGATTGGTTATACGTTTGTTGTTGGTGTCGGCCCGACTAACTTCCAAACAGTGTTTTTGAAAAACTACTTAAATAACCACCTTAAATAAGAGTAGAATATTTAAATTTTCTCTATAAAAAATAGGTTTTTGCACATAACTGTTGTTAATACAAGTTAATTCTATATGCATCTCAATTCAAGCTCAGTGCTTTACTGTCAAATTTCCAATAAACAAATGTTAGCTCTCAAATGTTAGTCTGGAGCCCTGTGAAGAACAATAAAAACAATGGCAGCCAATCAGAATCCATCCGACTTTAAAGAGCTCAAGCATTTAAAGTGGCAGATGACAAACCTGCAGCGTACGCTTAGAATGAACAAAATGATATCGTCCGCTGGTGTAGACACTAATATAGTTATCGAGTTATGAGTTATCGTTCTTGGTGTGAACGGGCCTTTATTCGCCACGGTTCTCTTCCAAATAGAATTTCTTAATATTGATTTCAAATAGGTTTTAGGATAATGCACTTCAATGTAAACATAAATAGCAAACAAGTAGATATATATAAGGACTCAACCAGTTAGTCAGGTTCACATCTTTATGCTAGTTGCAGTCCTTTTGGAGCACCCTGTAGGCAACTTACATTTTAAAGCACAAAATGGCTTAAAAGTTACATTTGAGGAAGAACTGAGAGACGAAAATGTGCTCCCCAACTGTAAAACACAGCATGGATCCATATGCACACAACTCACTCGTTTCAGATCAGTTTGGGCAGCACAAAACTGAACTGTGAATGCAAACAGATGGAACAGAAAAATCTAAATGTGTTCAAATATTGTATTTTTAAATATTAGCACCTAAACATGGATCTGGCACTCTGGGAACCTGTCGAAAATGCTTTGATTAAACGAAAATAGTGCACTAGGTCACAAACAAAATGACCTGATTACAGTACAATCAACAGACACTATCTTAATTACCCAGTTATAGATTACAGGCTGTGCACTAGTTGTATAATGTAACATTTGTACAACTAAAGAGGCTCGTAAACATTTGGTCACTTGCACAAAAATAGGAGCCACAAACAGGACAGGCACTATATTTATGTACACAACACATCAAAATAAGTTAAATATAGTTTTCCTGTCTACAGACCAATTATTATAGGATTATACTTCAGGGAACAAAACAGTAGTTTCTTACTGTCAAGTTTCAGCATGAATAAGCACTTTGAATCCAACCACTCCCTATAGTTTTTACACGGTTTAAAACCGTCGCTTTTAACACTAAAACACTTTGTTTATCATGCAGATGTTCTACTTAGTGGATCAAAATTACATAACAGAGCAGTATGAACAATTATGAAATACTGTCACTATTCAGCAGTAAAGTGTGTCAAACTGAAAAGCCATGAAGTTCTTAACTGTGATCCCTTGTCTCTGGATAAAACCGCTGGCTACCTGCAGCTCGTGAAAGCCTTTCATTCGTACAAAACACACAGGGGTGTTATATAATTCTGAAAGAAACTCAACAGGACTGACCAATTACTTGGACCTGTGTGTGTGTTGGTACCAGGGCTAATGTTAATCCGGCGTCTCTGAAACAGTGGGACGCGAGGAGACGCTCACTCCAGCAAATTCCAGTCAGGGATGAGTGTGTGTGTGTGTGTGTGTGGGGAGGCCTTCAGCAACAAGATGCTACAATTATAGTATGGACAATTGGATAAGAACAGGCAGAATTTTAGCTGACTGTAACTTCTTGCTGAAGACATCTTAATATTTCATTATCAGCTTTGTATTTTGGTATTCCAAAGAAAAGACATGCTCTGTAAAGAAACAATTGATGTCTTTCTAAACCCGTATGACAATTTAGAAGAAATTTAGAAGAATCATACTGGTCATTGAGGCTTTCAAGCTTTAAAAAGAGTAGTATAGTAGTATAACAGTTGTTCATATGATTTGTGCGCTATATTTCAAGTCAGACAGAAATGTAAGTCATTATTCACTATTTAAATCACTATTCACTGTTATTCAGTAAACATTCAAGCCGTATGTACTATTTTAATGTTACTTTCATGGTGGTTTTATGTCCTTTTTGAAGTTTGAAAGACTTGAATGCAAAAGCGTGACCAGTCCAACACTGATTGTGTGTTGTATAAAAGAAATTAAAGGATTAGTTCACTTCAGAATTAAAATTTCCTGATAATTTACTCACCCGCATGTTGTCTTTCTTTCTTCAGTCGAAAAGAGATTAAGGTTTTTGAGGAAAACATTCCAGGATTTTTCTCCATATAGTGTACTTTAATGGTTACCAATGGGTTGAAGGTCCAAATTTCAGTTTCAGTGGAGCTTCAAAGAGCTCTACACGATCCCAGATGAGGAATAAGGGTCTTGTTTAGCGAAATGATCAGCTATTTTAATTTCTTTTCAACTGAAGAAAGAAAGACATGAACATCTTGGATGACATGGGGGTGAGTAAATTATCAGGAAATTTTAATTCTGAAGTGAACTAATCCTTTAACTCAGAAAAGGATTTGGAATGGTATGAGGGTGAGTAATAGATTATTAGGTGAATTTTTCCTTTAAAAGCATTAAATACGCTTCCTCAAGCGCAGGTTTATTTAACGCAAACCGGATTTAATAATGCTGTTCTAATTGGAGGTAGTGCAAGAATTCCCAGTCATAAGTCCACTCTATTCTGAAAAATTGAAGTGTTAAATAAAGGTCATGTCGTGGCCACAGAAAGTGCTGGATATTTATTGTTTTATATGGGCTGCGTGAGCTGCAATTCCAGGATGCAATCATTCTGCTTGAGAACATACATAAATAACCACACCCTCATTTAAGGGAGGAATGTGGAAACAGACAAACCAAAACCATTGAGATATTCACGGTTTTAACTTCTGCAGTTAAGGATAACAACATTAGATAAATGAAATATGAAAAGAATGAAAAAAAAAAATTAAGACTTGGCCTTGAAAACAAAGTGACCTCACTGGTCTAACAAATCACAAATAACATTGTCTTACAACATACAGTAAACAACACGTTTAACACCAAAGCCCTGTGTTTAATGACCAAACGACCACAAAAACATAAACATACAGTGTGGTCAGAAAATCTGAGACAACACTGAAAATCTGGGTTTGTTTGTTTTTTTTTTCAAATATTATTTAAAGCAGAAAATAAACTGAAAATTATAAAATATAAAGATTTTTAAGTATTTAAATGTATAAAATGATGAGATATTCAGTCATCATAATTGATATACATACTTACATAAATACACATATATATAAATAAATAAAATGCAATGTGTATATATATATATATATATTATATGAATCAATTATGAAGTTATACACACACATATGCACACACAAACATTATATATATATATATATATATATATATATATATATATAGGGCTTGACATTAACACCCACTAACCCGCCAAATAAATTTTATATATAATATATACATTTTTCAATTGTAGTCTTTAAAAAAAGCATCTAAAATAATAAAATAAGTGCAATGTAGTGTTGACAATAATATTGATTTTTCAATACATATCGATAATGAAATATTCAAAAACGCTTCCAATACTCATTTTCCTCAGAATAGATACACGATACCAGCTGCGCTTTCTCTCTCTCATCTCTCTGACAGCGAGTCGACACACAAACTTGTCTCCCCTCATTCACTCGTTTCATTTGCTCTGGATGAATATTGTTGGTGTTACAGGGCTTGAATTTCAGCGTGGGATTGCGCGTATTGTGCATAATTTTGCTCATTCCCGCAGATTTTGTGCTCAAACCCAAAGTGCGCGCACATAAAGCCGCCTCTCAGCGCTAAATTGAGTTATATTTCGGTGCTTATTGCACTTAAACAGTCAAATACACACAAAATAATGTCAAAATGCCGGCCTTTGTGAGTATTCACATAAACAGTCAGTTATGTTTTAAGTGAACGTAAACAGTTGAGAAAGAAAACGCATGTGTAACAGTATAATGGATCCGTGTGTCAGGTCTTAAAGTGACAGCAGCCTAATTTACCTGCTGCCAAATTATGAGATAATATTAAAGATATCTTATATGGTGGTTTTTCCCCATTGTATCAATGTCAAAATTGTGGCTGGTGAGCAAAAAAGTTAATGTCAAGCACTGTATATGTCAAGTTATTGTCAAGCACTGTATATATACAGTGGTGGTCAGAATTATTGGCACCCTTGGTAAATATGATCAAAGATGACTATAAAAATAAATCTGCATTGTTTATCCTTTTGATCTTTAATTCATAAAATTAGCAAAAATCTAACCTTTCATTGAAGGAAAAGAATTGAAAGTGGGGAGAGGAAAAAAAAAAAAAAAAAAAAAAAATTCACATTATGAAATAAATGTTTTTCTCCAAAACACGTTGGCCACAATTATTGGCACCCTTTTATTCAATACTTTTTGCAACCTCCTTCTGCCAAGATAACAGCTCTGAGTTTTCTCCTATAATGCCTGATGAGTTTGGAGAACACCTGACAAGAGATCAGAGACCATTTCTCCATACAGAATCTCTCCAGATCCTTCAGATTCCCAGCTCCATGCTGGTGCTTCTTCTCTTCAGTTCACTCCACTCATTTTCTTTAGGGTTCAGGTCAGGGGACTGGGATGGCCATGGCAGAAGCTTCATTTTGTGCTCAGTGACACATTTTTGTGTTGGTTTTGATGTTTGTTTTGGATCATTGTCCTGATGGAAGATGGCCCATTATTGGATTTCTAGCAGAAGCAGTCAGGTTTTGATTTTTTATCTGTTGTTATTTGATAGAATCCATGATGCCATGTATCTGAACAAGATGTCCAGGACCTCCAGCAGAAAAATCGGCCCACAACATTAAAGATCCAGCAGTATATTTAACCGTGGGCATGGGGTACTTTTTATCCATGTGTGCACCTAACCCATCTGGTGGGTCAGGTGGGTCATGGTCATATGCTGGAGATTGTTTCTAGATGAGAGCAGAGGATTTTTCTTGAAACCCTCCCGAACAACTTGTGGTGATGTAGGTGCTGTATTATCATTTTTTTTTAGGCTTTCTGAGACTCAAGACTCAATTAATCTCTGCAATTCTCCAGCTGTGATCCTTGGAGAGTCTTTAGCCACTCAAACTTTCCTCCTCACCGCGCATTAAAACGATTTAGACACACATCCTCTTCCAGGCAGATTTGTAACATCTTTAGTTGACTGTAACTTCTTAATTATTGCCCTGATAGTGGAAATGGGGATTTTCAATGCTTCAGCTATTTTCTTACAGCCACTTTCTATTTTGTGAAGCTCAACAATCTTTTGCTGCACATCAGAACTATATTCTTTGGTTTTACTCATTGTGATGAATGATTAAGGGAATTTGGCCTTTGTGTTTCCTCATGTTTATACTCCTGTGGAACAGGAAGTCATGGCTGGACAATTTCATGTTCATGATCACCCTGGTGTGCTAAAAAAAATGTAAATATGAATGGGAATATACTTCAGAGATATTTTAATCATAAAAAATTCTAGGGGTGCCAATAATTGTGGCCAACGTGTTTTGGAGAAAAACATTTATTTCATAATGTGATTTCCCCCCACTTTCAATTCTTTTCCTTCAATGAAAGGTTAGATTTTTGCTAATTTTATGAATTAAAGATCAAAAGGATAAACAATGCAGATTTATTTTTATAGCCATCTTTGATCATATTTACCAAGGGTGCCAATAATTCTGCAGAAGCATATATATATATATGCTTCTGCTTCCTATATGCTGATGTCATTAAAGCAAAAGAAATACACACCAAAGACATTCTCAAATTTTCACTCAAATTGTAATGCTGATAATATAATTAAATAATAAAAATAGATGCATTTTCACAAGTACTCTCAGACTTTCTGACCCCACTGTTTTAAAAACAACAAGGCTGGTAAAACGTTTGGCAACCACACGATCTTGCACAACGTTCGTTGGTGCTTTTGTACATTTCTCCCATTGAGCCAACCAAGAGGACAAAGAGAGGAAAGCTTTGACAGTTTGGAGACTGAGATATGAGCGTGATGGGGATCACAGCATGGCAAACATCAACAATAACATTCAAATTCACATAAACACAACAATGCAACCCACAAAGCGCACCTACAATCTGACCTGTGGGAATCGCATGCAACTCTACTGGAGAAATCTCCTCCCAGATGTACGTCAGTTCGGCCACAAAGGCTTTCTTTCTCAAACGGACATGATCTGCTGCTGGCATTTCCATACTGGTAGCTCTTCGGCATATATCACTGCTATAGTGGGAAGTGAGAGCTACCTAAACGTCCCTCGAGTACTTTATAAGTTTCAGGGTTTTATGACCTCACTTCGGCCTCTGATAAGACTCCTGCACACCGCTGACCCAGCTTTCCCTGCCAATCGGCCTGACACATTACAGGAAGGCCATATTGTTCTACACAAGCTGCTTCCCCCTTTCATGATGGTGCGAGAAAGATCGAGGAGAGGGGCGGCAGTCCTCTGTGAGAGAATGAGAGCGAAGCTATCACGGTGAGAAAGTAAGGGTGAAAATTAAACATAAATATCAGTCAGGCCGCAAAGACACAATGGGTCATTTGTCATTCTTATGGCAGGGGCAGGATTTTGGGAACCTTCACCGGTTGCGGTGACATCATAAAAGTGAGCGGGAAATGCTGACTTGCACTTTCACATAATTAAGAACTGATTACTGGAAGTTTCATCCAAGAGTCTTCTTCTTGGGAAAAGTTAAGGTAGACAAAATTCTTAAGGGTGTGTTCATCCTTTCCTGATAATCACTTATGTAAGAAAAAGGATTCAAGCATTTGTGGAGGTACCAATGAAAAGAACAAGTATTAAACTTCCTCCAATTCATTCACTTTAACATTCAGATTTGATGGGGCAATTTCCTAAAATTAAGTTCTTAAACAATCAAAGTTTCAAGTAGTCATGGGTTTCTCAGCAACAATAACAACGGTAGTATGTTTACAGAAAGCTTAAAGGTGACCTATAATGCCCCTTTTACAAGATGTAATATAAGTCTCAGGTGTCCCTAGAATGTGTCTGTGAAGTTTCAGCTCAAAATACCCCATGGATTTTCATTATACCATGTTTTAAATGCCTATTTTTGGGTGGGAGAAAAAAAATGTGCTGATTTGGTGTGTGTACCTTTAAATGCAAATGAGCTTGTGCTCCCCACCCCCAAGCTCATGATTCCAATAAACTGAGGCATAAATAATACAGGAGAAGCTCACACAGCAAATATATCTCTCAAAATGGATCATTACAAACTGTTCGTGCTGCAGCATTTCAGATCACTTAGGTATGGCATGTATTTTGTGGATGTTTGCTAACATTCGATTCTGAATGAGTTTGATAGCGTGCTGCACGGCTAACGTGGCTAAAGCTACACACTGTTGGAGAGACTCAATAAGAATGAAGATGAAGATACAGACTGCAAGTGTTTTTGGGTTAAAAATTCAACTAACAACATGGCTCTGGTCTTCATGAATACAGTAAGAAACAATGGTAACTTTAGCCACATTTAACAGTACATTAGCAACGTGCTAACGAAACACATACAGATAGACAATTTGCAAACATCACGAAATATATATGAAATTAAATCATGAACAGTTGGTATTGATCCATCTTTGAGAAACAACTTCTGTGCAAATTATAGGGGCTTTCGCACCGAATAGTTCTAGGAACTAGCCACTAGGATAGTTCCCCCGAGAGCTAATTTCTCCCCGGGCCATGTTCCTGGTTGCATTCGCACTGGCAATAGGAACTGTGAAGCGGCCGACAGCGGCGTCTTTAAGCGCGGCATTTACAAACGCTAAAAACCGGTGGATGGAAGACGCCATGATCGGAGCTGTGTTTGTTGTGTGTCGTGGGTTTTGTAATAACAGAGATGGAATGTAAACAAAGAATTTATGCGACTGAAAGAGCAAAAAGTGGAGCTAAGAGACCAAATCTCCTATGACAACTTCCAGTATTACATATCATCGAGGCGGAGAAAAGAACACAACCCTGCAGAAAACAGGTCAATGCCGTTATCACTGTTTTCCATGTTTGTGAAGTAAATGTTTACACAGCTTTTTAAAAATGCCGGGTGCCTGTGTTTGACATGCGTTTGACCAATCAACGTACACTTACGTCTCTGATAGTTCCTATAGTGCTTGTTTAGACCCTACTCTGAAGTAGGAGCTAATTTAGTTCCCCCAGAAGGAGGTCCTAGTTCCTGTGGTGCGAACACGCCAAAATCCGGGAACTTCAGCCAATAGTTCTAGGAACTATGAAAAGGTTCTTCCGGTGCGAAAGCCCCTTATGTGTTTTACTGACCCTCGTGTGCAAAGCAGTCTGGTGTAAAATGACACTTACTGGTATATGAATTTATCTGACACATTCTCTTCATAAATAAAATTACACCACTGAAAACAGAAAAAGTCAGATTTTCATGATATGTCCCCTTTAATGGAATAGTTCGCCCACACATGCAAATTATGTTATTTACTGAGAGTATGATTTGATGTGAGATTTGTTGAATAAACATTAATTTCTAAAAATCTTATGACCTCAAACTTTTGAATGGTAATGTATGACTTTAAAAATCTTGGAATATAATGCATATAATGCATCTACTTTTATAGTGCTTTTATGTTATTTTTTGGTCCTTTCTGAAGCTTAATACCATGTGATCACTGTGTTATTTTATTGTATGGACATGCAGGGAATGTTTTTTTTTTTTTTTTTTTTTGAAAAAAGAAAGTTGTGTTTGAAACAACATGAGGGTGAGTAAATGATGACAGAATTTGCATTCTTGGTGAACTATCCCTTTAAAAAATACATGGATTGGCTAACACAGCAATGTGGGAATGTGTATGAAAATGTGTTTCAAAATTACCTGCAAGAAGAGAAAACTGGCATCTAAGGAGCAGGCGAATAACAGGAACTACTAAAAATACAAGCATTCAGTGTCCAAAGCAATGTCTAATTATAGACCAGCATAAGCAATGAAGCCCTGTGTGTTGTGAGCCATTTAATTAAGAGTGACAGAAAACATTAGTTGTGTTTTTCTGCGTGAACGTTTTCTATTTGACATCACTACACAACGCAAACTGAAAAACGCACATTTGTACACCACACATGAGAACACGCACATTGACATCTGTTTGGGTCATTTAGCTTGAAATGGCTGACAGTGGCTAATCTTTCCTGCGACTTAGATGGACGTACATGCAATGATTGCAGGATGTGGAGAAGATTCCATTAGTCTCTTCTAACAGGACCATTTTCAGTAATGAGGCAATGTTTACACACACAAAAGATGCTGACAGAGGTCAATTGGGACTTTTAAACACAAATGGCCTAAACTCAAGATTAAATTAGAAGAGTTCAACGATTACTGGCTTTTTTTTTTTTGTTCACGTTAGTGAAAGTCGGGTGTCTGAGGGTTTAACAGTTGTTTAGGTTAGTGTAAATGCATGGGTTGTTGATTTGTGGGGGATGGAGGACAAATTCTTTCACTACTGTTTTGTTATGGTCTTTTGTCATGCAAAATCTAACGATGTGCAACATGCTGAGCTACAGGAAAAGACAGAAAACTTCAGTGATATAAAACAAAACATAATGACTGTATAGATTAGCACATTTTTCTTCTATACACAGACAGAATTAGTGCTGAGGAAACTAGCTAACCAAGTCATACGTGACTCAACATCTGGTGCTCTTCAGTCACTTTTGACAGAAAAAAACTACGTTTTGATTTTTAAAAAAAATGTCATTTCATCAGAATGGTATGAAACTCTGACTTTTTGGCTACACAAACACAAAAAATTGCATCACGCGTGAACTTTCCAACGTGATGACGTAATGCGCGGCGCGCCACAGAGCTAGTGCAAGATGAGCATTTGTGGTTAAAAAGTATATAAATTTTATTTTTTTTTAGAAAATTACAGAATGTTTTGCTAGATAAGACCCTTATTCCTCGTCTGGGATTGTGTAGAGCACTTTGAAGCTGCACTGAAACTGCAATTTGGACCTTCAACCCGTTGGTAGGCGTTGAAGTCCACTATATGGAGAAAAATCCTGGAATGTTTTCCTCAAAAACCTTCATTTCTTTTCGACTGAAGAAAGAAAGACATAAACATCTTGGATGACATGGGGGTGAGTAAATTATCAGGAAATTTTAATTCTGAAGTGAACTAATCCTTTAAGAGGCACAGAGGCGGCGTATGATACTAACACTGGCAAAATAAACCACCATTACGTTCATTAACATAATTGAGCTCAAAGCAGCAGCAGAAATGCTGAACAAGTTCCAGTGCTCATGTTGATCTGCACGAGCTTCCTGTGGGATTACAGATTACGTCCCGATGAAGTCAAGCCAGATACACACCACATAATCACCGTCCTACTTAACCTGCAGAGCACATCGGCAGGAAGACATGGAGCGTGCAGGTCGCCACACACCTGACCTCGCTTCAGACACAATCCAGAGGGTGTACGATTCTGTGTGTGTTAAAGGGAAACATCTGCAGACAGCACAAGGAGAACCGTGCACTACAGTACATACATGGTCAGTGTGTCTTTTTACATACTTGTGTCCATGCCAGACTGCCAGGAATGTCACAATGCATAAATGCATGAATACATGTACACACCCTACGCAACAGTAACACACTGTCTGATCAACAAACATTCACTTTACCAGTCAAAAGCTGGAATCTACACCACAAAGAAGCTCAGATATACCATTTGTTGTTAGTTTTGCAACTTGTTGTCAACTAGATGGACCACATGATACTTGTTCTAGAGAGAAAAAGCTTGACCCTCACCCTTCTCTTGAGACGGTCTCTCTCTCTCAGAGTGAGCGTGTCGGCTTTGGCGATCACAGGGACGATGTTGACTTTGCTGTGGATCGCCTTCATAAACTCCACATCTAGAGGCTTCAGGCTGGAGAAAAAAAAAAAAAAAAAAAAAAAAAAAAAAAAAAAGCACACAGAAGCAAAAATCACATACAAAAGTTTGGGGTCAGTAAGATTTTTTTTACTTTTATTAAGCAAGGATATATTAAATTGATCAAAATGTATAGTAAAGGCATTTATAATGCTACAAAAGCTTTCTATTTCAAATAAATGCTGTTTTTTGTTTTTTTTTTACTTTCTATTCATTAAAGAATCCTGAAAAAAATAAAATCACGTTTTCCACAAAAATATGAAGTAGCACAACTGTTTATAATAATTGATAATAATCAGAAATGTTTCTTGATCAGCAAATCAGCATCTTAGAATGATTTCTGAAGGATCATGTGACACTGAAGACTGGAGTAATGATGATGAAAATTCAGCTTTGATCACAGGAATAAATTACATTTTAAAATATATTCAAATAGTAAACAGTTGCTTTATATTGTAATAATATTTCACAATGTTATTGTTTTTACTGTATTTTTGACCAAATAAATGCAGCCTTAAGTGACTTCTTTCCCAAACTTCTGAAAGGTAGTGTATAAATTCTGATTTTTGGGATTTTACATGGATTTTCACCATAATAAGAATGGAAACAAAACAATGCATCAACCAAAATTCACCCTGAAATGATATGATTGGCAACTGTTTGGCTGCAATATTTGTTGGCAATTCAATAAACGTTTATCTGGGACTGTTGAAGATTTGAGTTTGAACTTGTGATTTTTGTTGGGGTTTCATGTGATCTATGAATTTTTCACAGAAGCTGCTGAAAATTTGTTTTATGCTTAGTCATGTATGTAAATATTCAGCCGAGTTTTTTATGACAATTCACATCACTTTTGAACTTGAACTGAAAAGTTCTGATGTAAAATTCAATTGTGATTTTTGTTGGGGATTCAAGTTGCTTTGATGCATCACTCTTGGTGTAAACAGGCCTTAATTGAGGGCTAAAGCTAAGCCACTTTCTGCATGAATAAGATGTTTTATTGACTGATGATGAAAGGCAGAACATGTGCAGGTGTTTTACCCGTGTCCAAACGGAGAGATGAAGTAAAAGCAGCAGTGTACTCTGTTGTCAACGATGTGTCTGCGGTTCAGTCCACTCTCGTCGTGCAGGTATCGCTCAAACTGATTATCGATATACTGGATGATCGTCTTAAAGCTGTCAAAGAGAATAAAGCAGAGAGCAGAGAACGAGCTGAAAGGAAATACTCAGATATAAAAGCTTGTTATTGTATTAAACAAGAGCATTAAACAAACATCGGATATGGATCTCAGCAGAACAAAACCACAATCTAATCATGGGACATTTTAGAAATGGAGAAAAACCACTTAGTCAAGATAAAGCTTATCAAAATTCTCCACAACATCATGTTGACACGTTCTTGTTCAGCAATGACTCACCACATGCACCAGTGTTATTTTAGCATCACTGAGATCCTATTGTTTTTTTCACATTTTATGTTTTCATTTTAAATCGAAAGGTTTAGTAATTTTGCAATGTGTTTTTGTCATTTCCATTAGTTTTTTTAAAAGGTTAGTTCATCCAAAAATGAAAATTCTGTCATCACCCTCAAATCACCCTCATGTCGTTCCAAAAACCTCCGTTCATCTTCGGAACACAAATGAAGATATTTCTAACACTTTGATGCTTCAAAAAGTTCATAAAGAGATCATAAAACTAATCCATATGAATTAAGTGGTTTAGTCCAAATTTTCTGATCGCTTTATGATGAACAGATTTAATTTAGGCTTTTATTCACATATAAACTTTGATTAGCGAACATAAACAGAAGCTCAACCGAACCTGCTTCACATGCGAGAACAAACCTCTTGCTGAAGCTCAAACGTGCTGCATAACACAAGAATGATCCTCATTGGTTCTTGTTGAAGCTCAAACGTGATGCGTAACACACAGGAATGAACCTCATTGGTTCTTGCAGAAGTTTAAACGTGCTGAGTAACACACGAGAATGAACCTCATTGGTTCTCTCATGTCAAGCAAACATGCTCGAGCTTCCATTTACCACAACTGATGTGTGCGTTGATGAATGTTTATATGTGAATAAAAGCCTAAATTAATTCTATTCAGCTTTTAAAGCGATCATGTCTCTTCAGAAAATTTGGACTAAACCGCTCAATTCATATGGATTAGTTTTACGATCTCTTTATGAACTTTTTGAAGCATCAAAAAGGGACAGATGAGGGACAGAAATCTCTCATATTTCATAAAAAATATCTTCATTTGTGTTTCGAAGATGAACGAAAGTCTCACGGGTTTGGAACGACATGAGAGTGAGAAAATGATGACATAATTTTCATTTTTGGGTGAACTAGCCCTTTAAATATGCCTATACCATTTTAATTCATTTTTATTTCAGTTGTAGTTGTAGTTTTTTAGTACATCAAGTTAAACTAAATAAAAATGAGAAATGCTGTCTTGGCAACTAGCTGCAACTAGAGCGACATGGACACACAAATTGGATCTAAACAGTTGCGATACACAATGTGGACAGTCAGATTTGAGACTTTGAGATCAGATTCCAATCGGATACACAAATCGGATTTGAATGTAGCCTCAGTTCTCACCACCAGCTTCCCTTTTGCTCTAAAGCCTCCAGACTTATCTAAACACCACACACTAAGCCCCTTCTGCTTCTGATGCAGATATGATATATGTATGTGTTTTATGTTTTGCATGCTTTATATTAATTAGGCCTTGTATTTTGTCTATTTTAATGTACAGCACTTTGGACAACTTCGGTTGTATTGAAATGTGCTTTATAAATAATAAATACAAATACAAGTGCACTGCACTTTTCTAGATCTCGGCCTTAAGACCGCAGCCTTATCGAGAGGCTGAAGGAGGAGACATGACATGATAATATAGGTAGGTAACGTGGATGGCATATTTTCATTAACGGCCTGTGAAGTCTGTGGGTGAGAGATGGGGAGGATATTGTTCTTTCAAACAGGACGTTCCCAGCATTCCTCAGCAAGGCTCAATGACCAATATACAAACACAAGGCAACAGCTGCCGATAATCCACAAATCAAGTGCCATAAAGTAAATAGTGTTATGTGTCTGTGTATCTGCATAGCAGAGACCGAGTATTAAGTTAATAATCAGTCCAGTCCTCCAGGAGGTCATAGTTATATGCAAGGTCTAATTTTATGGTACATATCTGTAATAATAAACAGCTAGTTCACCTACCTAAGGGAAATTTAATGCAAAACAACAGCAGCACTACAGCAAGTGCACAAACGCATCAAGAGTGATACACATTACATAAATATTATGTTTAAGACATAAAAAAGTAGGGATGGGTCAAGATGGAGTCTAGGCGAGATCAACTATTTTTAGCAAAAGAGCTTTTTTGAGAATTTTGCTATAAGCAATTCTTTTTTAAGATTTACTAATCTGCGCTCCATTTTGCTGTTTTTGAACGCGAGAACACGTCTTAGACAAACGCTCCTTAAGAAATCTAAATCCCATTGCTGTTCTGCATTTCACATGTACAGTGGACTCAAAAAAGCATCTGAGCACTTAAAGGGGTCCTATAATGCCCCTTTTACAAGATGTAATACAAGTCTCTGGTGTTCCCAGAATGTGTCTGTGAAGTTTCAGCTCAAAATATTTAATTTATAATAATATTTATTATAGCTTGTCAAATTTGCCTCTATTTGGGTGTGAGCAAAAACACGTCGTTTTTGTGTGTGTCCCTTTAAATGCAAATGAGCTGCTGCTCCCGGCCCACTTTCCAGAAGAGGGCGGAGCTTTAACAGCTCACGCTGCGGTTGCTCAACAACAACAATGCTGGAGAATCTCACGCAGCCAAAATGAGGATTGTCAGTAACTGTGTTCAGCCTTACATTGTTCAAACCGGAGTCGGACACTGATGGAGAGACTCAGGAAGAAGTTTTAGAATGAAACTGGACGTTTCTGAATGGTTAGTGGATAAATTTATGTAGTTGCTGTGGAGTTGATTCAACTCATCGACTAGCATGTGCCGTCATGTTAATCTTTTGTGCAAATCCACATTGAATTGACCCTCGTTTGTGAAGCAGTTCGGCACTCTACTACAACAACTCTTCCTCTTCTCTAAAGCAGCCCAACATGGCCTCACCCCCTTTGTTGTGTGTTCCCGGGGGCAGGGTTTATGTAAATTTTGGGGTTTGTGATGTCTCCAACCCGGGAAGAAACTCATTGTAGTCCCTACTAGCCATTTGTTGTAGTCCTTAAACAGTGTATTCTGTAAAAGAAAATATCTCCCTTTGCATTGAACTTTGAGCGTCATAACGTTTATGCTCAAACAGCAACATTACACACTGACTAAAGTTACAAAAGTGAAATCATAATCAACCAAAGTTACAAAAGTGAAATCATAATCAACCACCCCTTTAAGGCACAAATGTCTTATTTTCAATGCATTAAACAAAATATCAGAGCAAGTGACATTTCAAACATGACAAACTTCAATTTGTCAAATGTCTTTCTTTAAAAGTTCACAATAAAAAGGTCCTTTGATATTTGGTTAAAGTACAATGACATTCAGAAGTGTAATTTAAGTGTCAAAATAGTAAGAAATGTGCCCGATCCAGTATCAAAAAGTAATGCAAAAGTAATAAAGCGTAATTTTGGAACAATACAATAATGCATTGCAGAATCAGTGTAGCAAAAATTAAAATCCTGGCAGAAGTAAATGTATAGTGTTTTGAATTGTAGCATGTATTTACAGAAGATGTGCTGTGCTTTGCAAATATCTTGTTATTATTTACAACCAATAATTTATGGTACAGGGAAAATGATAACATATGGGACAACTGAGATCATCAAACGTCAAACTTAAAATAAATATATGGCTCAGAAGAAAGTAATTTCACCTTCCACACCCATTGATAGAGGCTGGTCTCTACCAAAACGTTTCTTACCACATGCACACATCTAAATGAGGACATACCAGAAATTCATATAATTTTTTTTTCTTTTATTTAAAGTTATAATGACTAACCCTACCAAACTTTGAGAATAAAAATATATATGTTTTATAATCATTTTTATAACTGAAGATGCCCCCAATGCTAAATTTTCTATATATTGTAATCATTATGTTACAACTTGTAATAATTACTTCAATGAGCTCATTGTTTCTGCCTAAAATTAATACTTTATGTTGCTAACTGCATGACTTGTATATGTACATTTCTGAAATACGTTACTTGGACACAAAAAGATCACTCTAAATTGCGATGTAGACACATGCAATTTCTGTAAAGCTGCTTTGAAACGATACATGTATTGTGAAAAGCTCTATACAAATAATGTGAATTGAATTGAATAGATGTCTCCCAAGGGAGGTCTTGGTCACTTGTCGGGACAAATTTAGCAAAGTAAACACACACTGACCAGTCCTGGCTGTTGATGGCGTCTCCATATCCAGGCGTGTCCACTACGGTGAGGCGGAGCTTCACTCCCCTCTCCTCGATTTCCACCGTGGACGCTTCAATCTGAACCGTGCGCTCGATCTTCTCTGCAAGCACAACAAAACCCCCATCAGAACAAAAACACTCATGTTTACAGAACAAAAGATGTGCAGAAACATTTGAGGGGGCACATTGAGACATTAAAAAAAAAAGATGATTTATTGTTGCAATGTAAAAAGTTTTATGAGCACTTTCTGAGAACCTTTGGGAGGAAGCCTTGGGCTACAGACAGGATTATTTTCTTGAAAACAACCTTATTCTCTAGAGAGCTTTAATAGACAAAGTGTTCAACAGAGGGATTTGAAGGGATTTTATATCGAGTGAGCATCTAAATCAGAAATGTTCTGCATTCCACTGTGAGTTGCATCATGATGAAAAGAATATTTATTTCTACAAAAAAAAGCATTTGGACACTTAAGACACACTTTAGGTATTGCATTAAAAATCATAAATTTTGGTTTTACTGTATATATATATATATATATATATATATATATATATATACACACACACACACACACACACACAGTCAAACCAAAATTTATTCAGACACCTTGAACATTTCATCCATTATTACAGTTTATCCACTATAGTTTAAAAAAAATATATGTCAAAATATGTGGCGTATGCGGATTTTAATCACAATAAACAGGCATGTAAACACTTTAATTGCATCTATTCCACTCCATCACAAAGTGACATACACAGATGATGTCATGAGCAGATTCGTAAACATAGCGGTAAAGAAGACATCATTTTTTGGGGGGTGCTGAAGAAACTGAGTTCATGTTGACAACATTGCGTGACATAAATATAATGCAATATATTGATCGACGAAATATTATTTGGTGCGTCACCGAAAAAATCCATAGAAATGTGTTTTGCATTTGACATAAGTAGATCAAAACAGTGGCCAGTAACACACCTACTGTATGCGAGTTCATCATATGGGCATATGTGAATAATAACGGTAAAAATAACTGTAATTCTTATTCCGATAATAATCGGAATAATGAAAATTGCATTGGGCCAAAATAAAGATCATCTACAGAGGATTTCTCATGAAGGCTAGGGATTATTTTGGTCTTGGACACAATATCCTGTAGAGTTAATAAAGACCTCAGGGGACCCCTGTGTGTGTGTGTGTGTGTGTGTGTGTGTGTGTGTGTGTGTGTGTGTGTGTGTGTGTGTGTGTGTGTTACCTGCCGCTCCAGGTATATAGCGCTCTGGGTAGAGGTCAGTCAGGAAGAGGCTGTTGATGAGGGTTGATTTACCAAGACCAGACTCTCCTAAGATAAGAAATAACACCCAGTTAAAAGCACAGTGTGTGTCTGTCTGAATCCATGTCTGTGTTTATATGTCACGCACCTACAACCATCAGTGTAAACTCAAAGCCTTTCTTCACAGACTTCCTGTGCACCTGATTGGGCAGGTTGGCAAATCCCACATATCCTGCAGCATCAGGAAACTAGAAACACACATCAGAACTGTTACACTGATGTACAAGTTTAATACGTAAACATTTAATACCTAAAGGTAATGTGTGTTGATTTATTTGGCATTGCAAATTATAGTATAACAATAGTGATTGCAAAAATAATAATAATTTTCCCCAAACACTTCCCTCATCTTCCACTGACCATGACAATGGACAGTACCGCCCAAACTCAATCCATTAGTTGAGTCAGATGTCGGGCCGCTCAAATAATAAACCAATGTGTTGAAAGCACGACCGAGTAAAAGTAACTGCTAAGGAAAATGACTTACTCACTCTGATCATTAAACGGAGACACCAAAACATGAAACTATCCAAAACAATTACACACTTCACCTTTAAACAAGCGTAGGAGTGTCCGTCTTACCTTTCCTTTTTCTCCAGACTGCGACATGACGTTCGTGCCTGACAACTAGACCAAGAAAAAAAAAAAAACAGTAAATAAATGAATCAAAAGTCTTACTAGATTTCTCTTGAACTCACTATTTAGGAAAAGACATCGTAATCAGAGATGGTTTTTAAAGACTGATGTCAGTACTGATATCTAGAGAAGAGGGTGGCCAATATAACACTAAAATATTGTAAAATAATAATAAATTAACAAAAAAAGAAACATTCCTAAAAAATTCTAAATAAATCTCTAGTCTTCAGTGTCACATGATCCTTCAGAAATCATTCTAATATGCTGATTTGCTGCTCAAGAAACATTTTATCAATGTTGAAAAAAATGCTTCATATTTTTATGGAAACTGTGATACACTGTTTTTCAGGATTCTCTGATGAATAAAACGATCAAAAGAACAGCATTTATTTGAAATAGAAATCTTTTGTAACATTATAAATGTCTTTACTGTCACTTTTCATCAATTTAATGCATCCTTGCTGAATAAAAGTATTTATTTAATTTTTTTTTTAAATCGTAATGACCCCAAATTTTTGTAAAAAAGTAAATAGTATATAAATAAATACTGGTATGGTGAGGTCACTGATATATCTTGCATCTTAAATGCAATAGATAGCCATTAAAATAATCCTTCACATTCCAGTCAAATGAAACATTCACATTTAATGGAGCCACAGCCAATTGAAGCTCTCCATCAATCTGATCTTCCTACACACGCTGTAACCGATCTGCATAGGGTCGGACTGATGATTTTGATGGGGAACAAACTGTTCTGGAGAAGTTGGAGTGTGTGAGTGTGTTAGACATGAAGAGGAGAGTGAGGGGTGACGACAGGGAGGGAACAATGCTGTTTATCTTTCATCTTCCTGGAAACGCTTTCCTACATTTCCACCACTCCCCATAGATGAAGGCTCTCACACACACACACACACACACACACACACACACACACTAAACCACCCAAAAACACTCAAATGTGCTTTATGGGGTTTGGGTGAAGGTGTGTTGGATTCAGAGACGGCAGGGCTGAAAGTCTTACAGCCTAACAGCTGTAGTACTGCCAGATCGAGTTTTTCATTTTTATGAGTGTTTAACTTTCTACTCCCAAGAGAGGAAAACTCAGCTTTACATCACAGAAATAAATTATACTTAAATTGTAATAATATTTCACAATATTACTGTTTTTACTGTATTTTTGATCAGCCTTGGTGAGCATAAGAGGCTTCTTTCAAAAACATTAAAAAATCTTACCGATGCCAACCTTTTGAAAGGTAGTGTATAGCAGCTTTTCCACTGAAATTACCCAGAACAATTTGTCCCAGGAATTTTTTTCCCCCCAGACCTGTTGCTGTCTGCGTTTCCATTGCAGTCTAATATTCATCAAACTAAATGGAGTAACTCAAAACCCAGTTTTGCTCATTTTCAAACAGCCTTTAAAGTTTATTTAGAATCTAAGTTTACAAAAAATTGAAAAGCCCAAAGAACTGTATCTTTGCTAAATGAATTTAACATATGTTTGTGATGACCTTTAATTTTAAGCTCATTTTTTATTTATCAGTGTATCAGTATAATGGATCCATGCGTTTGGACTTAAAGTGACAGCAGCCTAATAAACCTGCTGCTCTGTGTCATTAATGTCAATCAAACAATAGAGAAAATAACTTACTGCTCTTGACTGAATACCTTTTTTTTTAGCTTTAATATGAATCAATTTATATTTAGGCTAATTCATACAGTGAAGACTATGCAATATTTTATTTTTACATTTGATTATTACATTTCTGTACTAAAATTTCTCATATAGTCAAATAAGAATTTTTTCCTCATATCATCAAATAAGAATTTTTTTCTTCTCAGCGTGTCGTAACGCTCTGTTTAGTTCCTCTCTATTAAGCCCCTCCTTCTGAAAAGCGTAATGTGCTCTGATTGGTCGGCTGGAGCAGTGTGTTGTAATTTGGTCAACCTCTTTGAGCGTGTTTGGGAAATGCCACGCCCCTTACCATAACCGCGTTTTTCAACACACTACTAACTCAATCAGGCCCCGCCCCTTTATGTTGCATTTGCCTTGAGCAGGAATTATTTAAATGTGGGATATTGTGATTTGTTCGTTACTGGAAGAAAACTGAAGACTAAAATGGAGGCGTTTCAGGGAAACAATGCGCACTGGTATACAAAATAACTCCCTGTGGAGCAACTTGGGAACTTTGCAGACCTTTTTCATGCTCAAGCAGCAACATTACAAGTTCAACAGCGAAAAAAGCATACTAGGACCGCTATAAATTCAGCAATTTTGTGCTGTTACAAGTCATCATGCTGTGAAATGTCATGAATATCTGAACATTTTACACAATGTTTAATCATATTTAGGTTTAGTTTCAAATATGTTCTAACCTCATTTTTACGAAATAAGTACCAAACAAGAAAGAAGGTCTCATGAGTGTTTCTACTCCCCAAACCCGGAAAAGTCAAGAGTCAGAGCTTCTCTGGAAAGCATGGAAACTATAATCTAGGATAAATGTCAGATTGTGGGTGTTGTGGTGCTGCCTTTATAATGCCAGACACTGCGATTCTCATTTTATCACACACACACACACATACACACACTTTGGGAGGTCTTGTTATTGCTGGCTAGGAATTACGGGAAGGATAAACTAGTTGCAGATTAATCAAGTGGCCTCATTATCACCACAGCGATTACAGAGAGTAGCTCCATGGGTGATTTTTGCATTAACGTGCATTAAACTCCAAAACCAAGAAAAGATTTAACAAACACACCAACTTTAAACTCTGCCTCACCCTCAAACGCGAGCACAGGTGGTGACCTGACTTAAGAGATTTACCATTTTTACGATAAAATGGTTTTGAGGTTCTTAACAGAATTCCTGATGGAGCTTAGCGGATCGTAAGCTCGTGAGACATGTGACTGAAACACCACATATACAGTCAGATCAGAAACCTGGGTTTGCTGTTGGCTCGCCGGTCATAACAGCACCGCTACTGCACAACTGAGCTACCGTTCAAAGCAGCACTTGAGTTTATGAGTGAAACGTGCCGCCTCACGACCCCTGGCGCTATTCACTTCACCTCTGAAGAGCGGCTCTGCTCTGGCGTATTGATGAATGATTTTCAAGACAAAGGGCGGAATCGCTTTCAAACACTGACGGAAATAACACATCCATACAGGCCAGGAATTGAGAGCATGGGATGAGACGTGATAAAGGAAGAAAGAGGAGGGGTGAAAGGTTAAAGATGTAAATAAAGAGAAAAAAGACCTTTGATGACAGGGACATACAGAGCCAAGATAGCAGAGACAATCTTCAGTTTCTACTACATAGCAGGGTAAAACAGTTTACTAACAGTTTACTAGCAATACAGCAAGTGTAACCGGTCCTACTCAACCCCCTCCGAGCGGGATTTGAACCGTGGTCTCTGGCGTGGGAGGCGGGCACTCTAACAAGGAGGCTAAAGACTGCAGCCTCTAGCGTCAGCCGCTAGATCGCCTCTTGAGGTCAGGGGAGTGAGGTTTACATGCACAGCTCTTACTGGGGGCCTACTAACAGTTTACTAGCAATACAGCAAGTGTAACCAGTCTTACTTAACCCGCTCTGAGCGGGATTCGAACCGTGGTCTCTGGCGTGGGATGCGGGCACTCTTACAAGGAGGCTAAAGACTGCAGCCTCTAGCGTCAGCCGCTAGATCGCCTCTTGAGATCAGGGGAGTGAGGTTTAAAGCGCACAGTTCTTACTGGGGGCCTACTAACAGTTTACTAGCAATACAGCAAGTGTAACCGGTCCTACTCAACCCGCTCTGAGCGGGATTCGAACCGTGGTCTCCGGCGTGGGAGGTAGGCACTCTAACAAAGAGGCTAAAAACCGCAACCTCTAGCATCAGTCGCTAGATCACCTCTTGAGATCAGGGGAGTGAGGTTTAAAACGCACAGTTCTTACTGGGGGCCTACTAACAGTTTACTAGCAATACAGCAAGTGTAACCAGTCTTACTTAACCCGCTCTGAGCAGGATTCGAACCGTGGTCTCTGGCGTGGGATGCGGGCACTCTTACAAGGAGGCTAAAGACTGCAGCCTCTAGCGTCAGCCGCTAGATCGCCTCTTGAGATCAGGGGAGTGAGGTTTAAAGCGCACAGTTCTTACTGGGGGCCTACTAACAGTTTACTAGCAATACAGCAAGTGTAACCGGTCCTACTCAACCCGCTCTGAGCGGGATTCGAACCGTGGTCTCCGGCGTGGGAGGTAGGCACTCTAACAAAGAGGCTAAAAACCGCAACCTCTAGCATCAGTCGCTAGATCACCTCTTGAGATCAGGGGAGTGAGGTTTAAAACGCACAGTTCTTACTGGGGGCCTACTAACAGTTTACTAGCAATACAGCAAGTGTAACCAGTCTTACTTAACCTGCTCTGAGCGGGATTCGAACCGTGGTCTCTGGCGTGGGATGCGGGCACTCTTACAAGGAGGCTAAAGACTGCAGCCTCTAGCGTCAGCCGCTAGAGTGCCTCTTGAGATCAGGGGAGTGAGGTTTTACACACACAGCTCTTACTGGGGGCCTACTAACAGTTTACTAGCAATACAGCAAGTGTAACCGGTCCTACTCAACCCGCTCTGAGCGGGATTCGAACCGTGGTCTACGGCGTGGGAGGTAGGCACTCTAACAAAGAGGCTAAAAACCGCAGCCTCTAGCATCAGTCGCTAGATCGCCTCTTGAGATCAGGGGAGTGAGGTTTAAAACGCACAGTTCTTACTGGGGGCCTACTAACAGTTTACTAGCAATACAGCAAGTGTAACCAGTCTTACTTAACCCGCTCTGAGCGGGATTCGAACCGTGGTCTCTGGCGTGGGAGGCGGTCACTCTTACAAGGAGGCTAAAGACCTCTTAAGATCGGCGAAGTGAGGTTTTACACACACAGCTCTTACTGGCCTACGACAGTTACACTCACGCCCCTAAACCTCACTCCCATCCGGTTCACGGCACCAAGTGTAACCACACGCACAGCTCTTATTGACCTTCGACAGTTACACTCACGTCCCTAAACCTCACGGCACCAAGTGTAACCACACGCAGCTCTTACTGGCCTACGACATTTACACTAGTTTTTGGCCACGGGTGCGTTTCCCAAAAGCGACTATGGTTGCAAGTTCAACGGAACTTGCGACCATTGTAGGCTAATGATGCTTTTGAGAAACACACCCTGGGCTGATTAACTGATCATTTCAAGACTTTTGGCTGATAACTGTGCCTCGTTACCGATTAACAGAACTGTGTCAATCCACCTACTAAAATCCACTGACAGCCTCGTCAATGCAAATATAAACAGAAAATTCAATAGAAATCAAAATTCAGTGCTGTTCTTTTGAACTTTCAATTCATCAAAGAATCCTGAAAAAACTGCATCACTGTTTCCACAAAAAATATAAAGCAGCACAATTGTTTTCAACATTGATAATAATCAGAAATGTTTCTTGAGCAGCAAATCAGCATATTAGAATGATTTCTGAAGGATCATGTGACACTGACGACTGGAGTATTATAACAAATGCCTGGTGTTGTTACACTTTACAACAGATCAAAATATTGGCCAAACGACATTTAATTCAAATGTTAACTTAATCTTTAATATTTGGCCACTTCTTTACAATAGAAATGCAGATAGAGGGTTTAAACTTTTATTTTGAAATCACGATTAACAGTTTGCATATTTAGAAACATATTGATTTATTCTCCTGTGTTGGCGTAGGTTTATAAATGATTTCCGTTACAAATCTGATGAAATGGCGCACATTGCATTCATAGTATAGTATGGTTTTTAAATGGTTTTAATACATCTTGCAGCCTTAGAAAATGGTCTAATAATGCGGTTCATGGATTCTCGTCGTGGAATGTGCCATTTCCGGTATTTTGCCGGTTACTTGACATGGGTAAAGTGCAATTTAAAAAAAAACAAAAAAAAAACTTGAATTTAATCGAAGAATCGTGACAGCCCTAAATATTTCAAAATACTACAGTTTTACTGTATCTTTAATCAAATAAATAGCCTGCAGCCTTGGTGAGCAGAAGAGGCTTCTTTCAAAAACATTAAAAAATCTTGCCAATCCCAAACGGTAGTGTACATGTTCACTTAAATTCAGCGATTTTTTGCCATTCTAAAAAGGCATCATGCTGTGAAATGTTTATGAAAAATTTTCACAATGTTTATTCAAATTTAGCTTTCGTTTCCATTTTGTTCTAACTTTATTTATACAAAATAAGTACAAAAAAAGAAAGAAGGGTTGCTTTCTGTGCCGAATAAAACATACTAGGTGCCTAAAAAAGTCATGTAATTTAAAATATCCCCAAAATGTTAAACATTTCTCAGTGCAAAACCAGAATCACAGTGTCTTTATACTTGCAGTAAACACCAAGGAGTACTTAAGCAGCTAACAGTCTTTTATAATGAAGAGGTCATTTAGAAACTCATCTTGTTTACTTGTTACATGTCTTGCCAAAAGCCAAAATCCTGCTCATTATAAATTGGGGATTTCCTTTCGGACCACTTCTATTTAGGTTCAGGGTTATTTTAACATAACACGAGCCAAAAGATATAATTTTGATGAATACGAGCTGCCTGAAGTTTTTCGTTCTTCACTGAAACAACATATGACTACAATTCAGCTTGAAAAAAATTTAACTTTTTTGAACCGTTGTCATATGTAGTGAACTCAGTGCAGGCTTCCTTGTTTACGTCCGAATGGCCGGATCCTGTGTCAGCATCACACGCATGCGTCGTGCTGCTCACGTGTTCAGCTTCGGCCAATACTGAGTTGGCGTTCGGACGTAAACAAGGAAGCCTGCAATGAGTTCACTACGTATGACAACGGTTCAAATTGTTAAATAAAGTTGTTATTTTTGTTTAGTTTTTGCGCACAAAAAGTATTCTCGTCACTTCATAACATTAAAGTTGAACCACTGTAGTCACGTTGACTATTTTAACCATGTTTTCAACTACCTTTCTGGGCGTCAAAAGGTGCAATGATGTTGCTGCCTATGTGTGGATCAGATACCCTCGGATTTCATCAAAAATATCTTAATTTGTGTTCCGAAGATGAACGAAGGTCTTACGGGTGTGGAACAACATGAGGGTGAGTAATTAATGACAGAAATTTCATTTTTGGGTGAACTAACCCTTTAATGCATACAAAATATTCCTTTCTTATTCTGTATTTGGTAATTTTATTACCACATTCAATTCTATTATTAGGCCTATAAACTATTTAGCACATACAAAAATGTACAAAAATATTAAAAATATAACTATTACGTAATAGTAACATTGATATTTAATAATTTATTGATATATTGATAATTAATATTGATATATTCATATTTAATTAAAATCACTATCATATTTATTGTATTATCAGAACATTTTAATGTGTACCACATACTAACAATTAAGGGTTAGTTCACCCAAAAATGAAAATTCTGTCCTTAATTACTCACCGTCATGTTGTTCCAAACCCGCAAGACCTTCGTTCATCTTCTGAACACAAATTAAGATATTTTTAATGAAATCTGAAAGCTTTCTGTCCCTCCATTGACAGCTACGCAACTACCACTTTCAAGCCCCAAAAAGGTAGTAAAGACATGTCACATGTCCATGTGACTACACTGGATTACTTTAATGATATCTTTACTACCTTTCTGGGGCTTGAAAGTGGTAGTTGCGTAGCTGTCAATGGAGGGACAGAAAGCTCTCAAATTTCATTAAAAATATCTTCATTTGTGTTCCAAAGCCTTACGGTTGTGGAACGACATGAGGGTGAGTAATTAATGACAGAAATTTCATTTTTGGGTGAACTAACACTTTAACACACAGGAAAGGCCAGAATGTCCTCTTTAAGATGAAAGTGAAAGTGACATGTGAAGGCTAAGTATGGTAACCCATACTCGGAATTTAACCCATCCAGTTAGTGAACACACATTAGGAGTAGGGAACACACACACACCGCGAACTGTGGACACACACACGGAGCAGTGGGCAGACATTTTTGCTGTGGTGTCCGAGGAGCGATTGGTGGTTAGGTGCCTTGCTCAAGGGCACCTCAGTCATTTCCTGCCAGTATTGAGACTTGAACCTGCAACCTTCAGGTTACCAATCTGACTCTCTAACTATTAGGCCACAACTGCCCGGAATACAAAAGTGGTATGCATTTTCTCAGAAATGTTAAACAAATGCATTCATACACCGAATGGTTGGCTCTCGGGAGGACATGTTAAAAGTGAGGAGGTTTGTTCCAGGCAGTGAATGTGTTATTAAACTGAAATGTGCTGTCAAACTCTGGCCATCATCTCCTCGACTCCCCCAAACCCCTCTCTGAACAACACGTCTCTGAATCCACATGATGCCAAATTCCTATGTAATTTATTAATGAAACAACAGATAACCTTGGGTATATTTTTACAGCACCCCATTTCTAATGAAAACACCTCCTCTCGTCCACACCCTGTTTGATAAAGTGTTCTTAATTCAGAACACGTAACACATGTAAAACTGACACACCCGCACTAAAACAAAACATATGTGTGTCATCTTACGGTTTCAACGAGAGAAACAATGTATCGAGTAATACAACTATACCATTTAATGAAACTTAATTTGAATGTAACTTTGTATCAACTTTTGACATGCAACAGTTACTGGAGCCGCTAAGAAATTCATACAAAGTCTCGGCTGATTAATCACTTCCGGATACAAATGCGAATAAACTTCGACTAACTTTTTTAGGCGCCAGAAGACCTTACCTGTTATAAACGCGTGAAACACAAAAACCTGGAGTTTTTTCCACCTCCCTTGTTTTCTTTCTTCCAGCAGGCCAATCCAGGGAATCCGGAAACCGCTACAATTCCGCCCTTATCCCATAATGCCTGATGGATTGAGACCCCGGCGCAACGGAAGCCATTACGGCTCAAGTACTAATGTGGAGGACGGCCGATAGAACGGCGAATTAGAGCCAAGATGGCGGAGACAGGTTACAGTTTCTAGGAGCGGTCTGTTTCCAGTGCTTTCAGCGAACATGTCTAAACACGCATCCGGATTTGTGACAAAATATTTTATTAATGATATTTAAATGAGAATTTTAACTTTTGATAATATTTTCATATATATATATATATATATTTTTATATACATATATATACATACATTTGTTTTGGTGCTGGCTTGTCGTCTATAGGCTATATATATATATATATATATATATATATATATATATAATCAAGTGATTTTATTAAAAAAAAATCATAGTTGATTCTTTTTCTTTTTTGTTAAAAAAAGAAAGAAAACTGTTATTCATTTATATACCCCCCCTTAGACTTTCACACACAAGCGCACAGCTTCTCTGCATCCTCATTGGCGAGCAACAGATGCTCTCTTGTGCGATTGGATAAAAGTTTCACTTCAGTCTTGAACACACAAACACACGCACGCACGCACGCACCCCTCCTCTTGGCGTACCGCTATTATTCCACTCCACTTATTCCCAGTCCAGGAAAAGTCCGTTAGTCAAAGCACAGAGGAGACGCAGCGAGGAGATGCTGTCCACCTGATCAAAGCGCTACAGTTTTTGTTGATTGATCTGAGAGGAAAACTTTTGGATAGAAGATATTGGAAAGAAACAGCTTTGGGGGAGAAGAAGAAACTTTGGACAAAAGTCTTTAGAAGAAAGGAAACTTCGGATTGAAGACTCAAACGTTCCCAAAGTTTTAGAGCAGGTGCACAGATATATTTAAGCACTATAAGGAGTAAAAGAGATGGCCTCCGCGGCTCTGGAGATTCTGGGTCTGATCCTGTGCGTCTTCGGCACGCTCTTGGAAATGGTCGCCTGCGGGCTGCCCACCTGGAAGGTGACCGCCTTCATCGAGGCCAACATCGTGGTGGCACAGACCATCTGGGACGGCCTGTGGATGTCGTGCGTCGTGCAGAGCACCGGCCAGATGCAGTGCAAGATCCACGACTCCATGCTCGCTCTCGGCCACGACCTCCAAGCCGCGCGCGCTCTCACGGTCATCTCGTCGGTCATGTGCGTCATCGGGCTGATGGTGGCGATCGCCGGCGCGCAGTGCACGAACTGCATCAAGACGGACAGCGTGAAGGCGCGGGTGGTGAACGTCGGAGGGGTCATCTACATCATCAGTGCCATATTCATGCTCGTGCCCCTGTGCTGGATGGCCAACAGCATCATCTCTGACTTCTACAACCCGCAGGTGCCGGCGGCCAAGAAACGGGAGATCGGATCGGCGCTCTACATCGGCTGGGCGGCCACCGCGATGCTGCTGCTCGGGGGAAGCATGCTCTGCTGCTCGTGTCCGGCCTCTGGAAGCTCCGGCTACTCGGTCAAATACGCGCCCACCAAAAGAGCAACACCCAACGGGGACTATGACAAGAGGAATTACGTTTAGACGCTGTTTGAAATCATTTTTTACAATAAAATTGTTGTTGTGTGTTGCACCTGCAGATATGTCGGCTCTCTCGTAAAACTTCAGACTGATTTTCCTTTTTTAAGCATCTTGGACTACTGATTGGATCAGTTTGTTTTATTTAACATGACGTCTTTTGAGGATATAAAAGGTGAATATTTTATAATAACTTTCAGTAGTAATACTAACAAACATTATGCAATGCTTAACAGATCAATAAAAGACATTCAATGTCCTGAAACATTCATTATATACAGTATTCATGTTTTAATATGCATGATCTGTTAAACATTATATAATTTAGCATCTGATTTGGATGCTAAAATTGATTTAATCCTTTAATAATAATTTTCAGTAACATTATGTTGCTGATAATGAGCCGATCATCATGAGTTGATATACTTGATGTGTGTAAATGTGCATAAACTACTGATCTGTTAAACATAATGTTTGTTTTCACAATGAAGGTTATTATAAAGTGTTGTCTCTTTGTTAAAAATGATGTTTCAAAACTTTATTGAGGATATTCATGGTGAAAAAGCAACAGTAATCTGACAAAATATCTGTTTTAGGTACCTGGAAAAGTTTGTAAGCTTGTAAAAGTTTGTAAAAGGCTAAAACCATTAAGTTAGTGGCTGTAGCTGTTCAAAGATGTTTACCGATGTGTTCAATGTGCTGAAGGCGTGGTGTTTTAGTGTGTAAATCTGGAGGAATCTGCTTCGGCACATTTGCAGAGACTCTTCAACACTTGGAATGTCAGCCAGGACAAACAGCTGGAAAACTGAAGACAGAGATTCCTGACTGATCTGTTACTCTCAACTCACCCGTCCACACTGTTGCTCAAAGCTAAACAAGGCTACACGAGAAACAAGTCAAGCAGGATCTACATCCACTATGGATAATGTCTGTTTTTTGGGATTATCCTGCCAGTATAGTGCCTTGCTGTATGCAAACTTTCATGGATGGGTATCTTCATGTTCCTTGAACATAAGACCTCTACATTCAGTTTATTCAGCTCGTCTTAAATGGTTATTTTTTGTATTTTTTTTTTTTTTAAATTGTCTTTTTGAATTCTTGAATAATTGTTCTTTGGAATAAACATTTACAGTTTTGACACAAATATGAATGTTTGTGTTTTTAATACCTCTGTAGCTGTTCCAAAGCGAATACACACCGAATACAAGCTCAACCTCAGGTTGCAAAAGCCATTCTTATACAACATTTATTGGTTTAGTTATTAGTTTTGATGCTAAACAAAGCCATGAAGGCTTATATTTATCATTAAAGGTATAATGAAGGTTTTCACCCATTCATTAAAATGTCACTGTGAATAGTTTGGCAAGTGTTTGATGCAGTACCTCAGAACTGAATGGTTGGAAAATGAAAAACTGTACAGTCATTTGTGAAGTATAAGTGTAAGTGGTTCTCCAAAACCTTGTTTCTTAAGGCTTAGCTGGTCATATGGCCACTCAATGCAGCAAAAACACGTCAGTCACACTTAAGAGTGTGCGGCAGAACCGCATGACCTGATTTTACTGGTTGGTACCAGTAGAAGTGAACTGGTACAAAAAACACACGCTCAGAACAAGAAGTTTGGAACAACTGAGTCTTACTGTTTACATTCAAAATACAAGAGACTCCGGATTCAACAACGACTTTTGTTCTGTTGGCACATTCGGGTCATTTGACTTATTTGCCTTGCCAACATTCACTGGCAGTGGAGCAAAACATTGCACATTTTTATTTCTAGAAGCTTTTTATCCATCAGAAAAATATAGCCATTTTTTAAAAATGTGAACTAAATGACATTTTATAGTGAGATTAGAATCAATAGTTTTTTTTTTTTTACATGTATGCTATTGTTCTAAAAGCAAGATTGATTAAAAAATATCAATTTAAAGTTGATATTCATAGTTAGATTACAGTGTTCAGATAGATGTCAGTTATGCCTTGTAAACTTTAACATTTGTTTTGATATCCACTAACGTAAAGTTTGGCTGAAATGAATGTGTAAATGTGCAAGAATAATATATGATAGTCTTGGAAGCATCAAACCAATCAGTCATGTTTTGGACTGTATGCTATTGTTTTTCAGCAAAAGTATGAATTCATCACTTAACGTTCAAAACAGTTAATTGGTTTGAGTAAGACAAACTTAAATTAAACTAATTAGTTCAGTCACATTAACTTTTATGAGTATTAACCACTACCTTTTTCTTTCGAGTTCACAGAACTGATATATTTTAAGTAAACTGAACTGTTTCATTAGCTGCGTCTCATTTCGGAGGCTGCGTCCTCCGGAGGTCGCATTTGAAGGCTGCATACGTCGTCAAGGATGTCTTATTTAAGAAAAGTAACCATAATAAAATTGACTGTTATTCCTCGTAAGGTGTAAAATACTGTAATTTCTTTCTTACTTTGCAATCTAACGGTTACTTTTCTTAAATGAGACCGCTGATGTATGCAGCCTTCAAATGCGACCTCCGGAGGACGCAGCCTACGAATTAAGACGCAGCTATTGTTTTGAGTTTTATGAACTAATTTCTTTTAATTTAGACGAACTTAAGTTTAGCTGAAACTGGGCTGGGATTTCTATTTCCTAGCATACTTTGCCCATGGCACTCGAAAGGGAGAGTAAATGCTAAAATTAAGTGTTATATAATGTTTTTTTAATGTTAAGTAGGAGATTTAGTAGTTATTAATGTTTTGTTATGCTAATTTAGAAAAGTTTCTGTTAATGTGGGTTTTAGGAGAGTTACCATCATGGTGACAAGTGGCGCATGTGGCTTGGTTTGAGAGCAATTATGTTAAATGTTTTATATTACTGTACTTATTCAGCAAGTGCTATACCATGCTATTGCTAACATGTTAGCAAATTCGCATTTTCTGAATTAGCTTGTTGTAGCTAGCAAAGTTTACACTAATAAAAATGTTTTAAGTTAAAGGGTTACTTCAAATTTCTGTCATTAATTACTCATGCATGCGTCGTGCTGCTCACGTGACCAGAGCTGGCCAATACTGAGTCGGCGTTTGGACGTAAACACGGAAGCTCTGCAACGGAAATAGCTTATGAGAATGACAGGGGAGAGATGAATTTGTTGAATAAATTCGTTATTTTCGTTTTGTTTTTGCGCTCAAAAAGTATTCTTGTCACTTTAAGGTTGAACCACTGCAGTCATGTTGACTATTTTAACAAAGTCTTTACTACTTTTCTGGACCTTCAATGACGGTAATTTCGTTGCTTTCAATGGAGGATAAAAAAACCTCTCAGATTTCATCAAAAATATCTTAATTTGTGTTCCGAAGATGAACGAAGGTCTTACAGGTGTGGAACGACATGAGGGTGAGTAATTAATGACAGAATTTTTCATTTTTGGGTGAACTAACCCTTTAAATGTATGAATTAGTTTACTCAAATATTTCAATTTAAGAACAATAAAAATGTATGAGTACAAGATAAAAATCTAGTTAATTTAGTTGCCACATGACGTCATTTTTAAGGTTATTTGACAAAACATTCTATAGCGCAAACTCTTTCTGTAGTTTTTGGGTTTGTTAACAGCACTGCATCCCCCGACCCTCCTCTCTTAGTCTCTAACACAATAGAGAGCCTGTATGAATATCCACACCAGTTCTTTCAGCCGGCATTGTGGGATTGTTAGTTCCAGTCACCCTTTGGAAGCTAAGAAGGTTACGAGGCTGAGTAACGAGTGAGTGTGTGTGTTTTGGGTGGGGAGTTTAGGAGGGTGTTTGGGGGAGGTGCCCAGACTTTTTTAAAAGGACCTTCCATCCGTAATGAAGAGAGGCGCATGGGGGCAGCTACGACGTCATTAAAGAATCTTCGTCATGGCAACCGCAAAAGAACCTGCAGTTGCCTGGTGACAGGACCCCATAATGTGGCCATATGGATGAGGACAATGGAAGACCCGTCGGCGGACATTCCAAGACACGGATGGGGGAGAGAGAGAGAGAAATGAGGAACATGAATGTGAATTGGGGTTCACATGATTCACAATATACTGACATAAATCTCATATACAGAAATTAGATGTCATTTTTGACTGAAGATTATAGATCATTGTTTATACATACACCAAATACATGATTGTTTTACAGAGTAAAAATATCAGGTAGCCTAAAATGTGCCTAAATCTAAATTAGTTATATTATTTAATGTGACTCAATCAACCTGACTGCTTTAGATTACATCATTTTTAATGTTAAATAATTTATAAAATAATTTATAAATGAGAGAAAACAAAGAAAAGAGAAATAAATAAAAGAAAAAAACAATACATAACGCATAAAATAAAGATTGAGTCACGTGACCTTATTACACAAAAACCTTAAAAAGAGAACATTAACTAATAGTCTTTATAGCTTTTCTATTAGCATAAAAAGCCAAATAACTGATATATAGTTTAAAAGCTGCAGAAAAGATGGTATTTTGCTGGAAAATTTACATTTGAGTATGTGAAATTTCAATAATAATTAGATTATGTAGACAAAATACTTCCAAGGCACTCACGTGGTAAGGTAAAAAGCCTTTAATGAACTGGGCTTCAATCATTAAAACAACATAAAAGTAAATCTACGTGTTTCGGCAACACAGCCTTCTACAGGACAATGTAGAATAATTAGATTACATCAAGTCATTTTTAAAGTCAGCATGAAAGGGAAGTTGCGATAGTCTTTCCTTCCCTATTGTGACGTATATTCGAGTGAAACGGCTTTACGGACAAGAACAAATGTAAGGCGGGACTTGATTTTGTTCGTGGGGAATTGATTGGATGATTGTGGCTTGCTATTGGTGGATCTCACGTGAGTGACAGGTTGCCCCACCCTCACGCCAGTAAACTTGTCATCAGAGAAGAGATGCTGCTGCGAGAGAGAGGGGAAGTTAATAAATCTTATATAATAAATACTGCAGTATTCATTAAAAAAAATAGGTCTTGTCAATTTTGATTTCATTGTACCTTTAAAGCTTAATATAGTCTTTTCATTTCTGGGTCTCAAGTGTCACTAAACGGAATTGCAGAAATAGCGACCATTGCCAAGCTAACAGGAAGCGTTCTCAGAATTTAGCTAACGTTCTGGCAAGGTTCTCTCAAAGTTATGAGCAAACATTATCCCAGTAATGTTAATAGAACATTTGTTCAAAGTTATCTGGTCATTAATGTTCTCAAAATGTTAGCTCAAAAAAGTTATTTATATGTTGTTGGACTGTTTTTTCTGAAACATTTTTGTTGAACGTTCGTCTAATGTTTTTTAAATGTTACGTTTCAGAGAACATTCAAAAGTAACGTTCCCATAATGTTTGAAGAATGCTAAAATGGAATGTTTCCTTAAAGGGTTAGTTCACACACAAAAATTAAAATTCTGTCATTAATGACTCACCCACCTTCATATCGTTTCAAGACTTCGGAACACAAATGAAGATATTTTTGATGAAATCTGTGAGCTTTCTTTTCCTCCACTGACAGCTACACAACTACCACTTTGACGCTTCAAAAAGTTCATCAAGAGATCGTAAAACTAATCCATATGAACTGAGTGGTTTAGTCCAAATATTTTGAAGAGACTCAATCACTTTATATGAGGAATAGATTTAATTTAGGCTCTTATTCACATATAAACATTCATCAACGTACACATCAGTTGTGGTAAACGGAAGCTCAAGAATGTTCGCTTGATGTGCGAGAACCAATGAGGTTCATTCTCATGTTACGCACACGATTGAGCTTCCGGAAGAGGTTTGTTCTCGCGCGTCAAGCAGTTTCAGTAGAGCTTCTGTTTATGTTCATGATCAATGTTTATATGTGAATAAAAGACTAAATTAAATCTGTTCATCATATAAAGCGATCGAGTCTCTTCAGAAAATTTGAGAAGTGATAGTTTAAACCTGGGGTGTCCAGTCCTGCTCCTTGAGGGCCACTGTCCTGCAGAATTTAGCTCCAACCCCAATTAAACACACCTGAACCAGCAAATCAAGGTCTAATTATGCATACTAGAAACTTCCAAGTAGGTGTGTTGAGGCAAGTTACAGCTAAACTCTGCAGGACAGTAGCCCTCCAGGACCGACTTTGGACACCCCTAGTTTAAACACACACTCACGTTCACTCACTCAATTCTCTTTCTGTCACACACACACACAGTGACACGACAGGTTCTCATGACGCCCACGCTGACCTCTGCTCTCAAAAGGTCAGGTGTCATTTCCAGCTTCCCATAACTGACCAGTTGTGATGTCATCAAACACACCATCACCACGGTGACGGTCCATCGTGAACAACCTCTCACCCTGACTCACACCCTCTAAGACGGATTAGTCACCGTCCACACTCCCGCTGTCAATCAAACAATCTGCTTGCAAACAAGCATCTTACATGAGATGAAATGAGAAATGATGCTAGAGATAAATCTTCAGGCATCCTCATATGTACACCACCGTTCAAAAGTTTGAGGTCAGTAAGATTATTTAATGTTTTTGAAAGGAAGTCTTTCATTTATTTGATTAAAAATACAGTAAAATAAGTAATATTGTGAAATATTATTACAATTTAAAATAACTGTTTTCTATGTGAATATATTGTAAATGAATTTATTCCTGTGATCAAAGCTGAATTTTCAGCATCATTACTCCAGTCGTCAGTGTCACATGATCCTTCAGAAATCATTCTAATATGCTGATTTGCTGCTCAAGAAACATTTCTGATTATTATCAGTTGAAAACAGTTGTGCTGCTTCATATTTTTGTGGATTTTTTTCCAGGATTCTTTGATGAATAGAAATGCCGTATACATTTAGATCAATTTAATCCATCCTTACTGAATAAAAAAACCTTACTGAAATTTGGAATGGTAGTGTATGGCCTAACTTTTTAATGTCGTAAAAAATGATCTTTCAAAGATTGTGACTCTACCAAACAGAGTACAAAACATGCTGAAGAATGTTTGTATGTGTTTATGTGAGGTTGATTATGATGCAGAACAGTTACAGACCAACAGAATCATCAGACTTCCTGTTCAAGGGTCAGCTGGACAGGAAGCAGGAAGGAAGTTAATGAGGAGGGGCATGATGATGTGTGTCTGAGTGCCTAATTATGCGTTAAATGCAGGAGTGTCATCATAATCAAGGAAATATCATGCATGGAAAGTGCGTCAAGCCATTAAGTCCTGTGCAAGAATGAGAACATTTTATTTTATCAGAAGTTGCTCAGTTTTGGTTTGTGTAAGTATCAGTGTTGTCTCAGGACAGTTTCTGTTTTCACTTGATATTATTAACATGCGCCTCAGGTGACCATTGTTGATTAGATTAGAGACACAGAAATGAGTCACTAGCTGTGATTGTGGTTATTGTGAACTAAAACTAAAATTATTAAGAATAGTTGTCGGTAATAAAAACTTAAACAGAAATTAGAAATAAGTTGAAGTACCAAAATTGAAATAAAAAATATTTAATGCTATACAGCCTATATAAATAAAACCTAATAAAAACAACAAAAACACATAAAAAATACTAAAACTTAAAGGTAGGGTAGGTCATTTTCAGAGAGGCTAGCAATAGCTAGCTAGCTTTGAAAACATAAGATCCCACCCTCCCTTCATAGCGTCCCCAAAGCCACACCTCCTCCAAAACACATGAACAGCAGGGAGCAAACAAAAGCGTCACGAGAGACGGTGTGGTGAGAAATCGAGTCCTCTCAGGAATCGGGTCTCCTTTAGGACCCAGAGTGATCCCATTGGTTCAACTGACTTTTAAATGAAGTTTTATTTAACAAAATTCGGGAGGCGCACGTTCAGGTAATCAACCAATCAGTGCAAGAGGAAGCCGGTATATAAAGCCGTCTCTCACCTCTATCCCGCGACAAGTTTCACAGCATCCCTCCACCACCCCATCACCTCACTCTTGGCTGGTTTCTATCCCAGTTAAGGAGGGGGAGTACTCTGGGTTCGGGCCAAATTCCGAGCTCGGAGCCCTCCCCCGGACAGCACGCCAAATACGCATAAATTACTATACAAATTACTTTACTTTGATTTCATGTACGTGTAAACTCGTGAATGGGTAGTATTTTTAGTGCCTGGTTATAATTCCTGCAAAATCACGTTACGATTTATATCGTTTAACATGTGATATAATGATCATTAATGTCATGGTTCATGTACTAATATGTAACTGAAATCAAGCATTTCTTGTTCGTACTGTTTTTTTTTTAGTTAGCATACATCTACCTGATTAGCCTGCTAGCTCAGCTTATATTATATTAGGTATGTTTTTTTTCTTCCAATATAGTTCCCAATTACAAGTTTCAAATTGGTTTGCGTGTACTTAGCATGACAATTATTTTATTAAAAATGTATAATAGTTAATATATTATATACTATACCACATTGCTATTATTGTGTAAAATTAATATTAAATTACTTTTAAAGAACATAGTATGTTGCAACAATCCTTATCCTTACAAAAAATACATTTTTAGGCATGGTTGTGTTTCCAGTTTGTTTAAATATGCAATACATAGGCATTCATTTTATATTTCAAGCATGTTGTTTGTGCACTTAATGTAACAAACATCATACAATAGTGAAATAGGTTATAATTGGTCAAGACATCACGACAACTTTTGATCAGGCATTATCACCTGGGTCCTAAAGGAGACCCAATTCCTGGGGGGGGACTCGATTTCTCATGACAACGGCATTAAACTACCTCATGTCTCAAAGCACATAACATTACAATAATAATGAACGTAAACAACATAAAGAGCACTGACCTGTACCTCCTGACTGCTGCAGATTCATTTCAGCGTTGATGTGTTGCCATTGAAGCACATTAAGTCGAGTCATGAACCACTCCGAGTATAACGTCACGAGTTTCCATTTCTTCCAGGAGGAACTGTAAAATGCGGCTGGTGTCTGTCTTAACTCTGCATAGCATGAAACGCGCTGATGACGTATGATGTCTGCGCAAACAGGGTATGTAAACAGGGTATGTAAAAACATACATTGTTGGAAATTTGATGAGAAAATTTGAGATCGTACTGAGATTGACTGCAGATCTTGACAAATCCGAGCACAGTTTGAGATACTTTTGAAACTCTAGAGGAGACAGAAGGGAGATTACTGTGGTACTTCTCTTTGAAGAGCAACAACTGAGATTTAAATCTCATTTGTGATATTTCCATCCTATAGGAACACTGAGCGGCAGCGGTGACGGAACCCTGCAGGTTCTGGAATGTCTGGGAGTGATTCTGGAATGTTCTTAATGAAATATGGAATGTGTGCAGGTTGAAAGTAAATTGGACTGGACAAGGGTTTAACCTCCTGCTGCGACACCAGCTTACGGACACAGTCTCGGTTATATGAGAAGGGTTTATTCTGCTTTAGATGTCTGCTTTTCTTCTTCAACAGAGTTCAGAGATTTCCAGCGTTTCATTACAACAAAAGGAACAACATTCTCCCAATTAAAGAGGGGTCCATGCTCTCCTAAATTAAGAGAGCATGGACCCGACAATGTTGGGTTTCCATGTTTTATGGGGACTTAATGATTTTTAAACTGTACAAACTGTATTTTATTCCCTATCCCTAACCATCACAGAAAACGTTCTACATTTTTCACATGTTCAAAAAAACTTAATTAGTGTTTTGTGATTTATTAGCTGTTTTCCACAAGGGAACCAAAAAAATGTCCACACATGGTCAAAAACTACTGGTATTAACACACACACACACACACACACAGGGGAAATTGTCTTCTCAGTTGGGCAGCGTTTTAATTGGCTGTTGTGGGATTCTTCATGGATGTTTGACCGTATTTTCTCGTATTCTTAAGAGTATGTTCATTCACACACACACCTGCAAGACAAATCACCAGAGATCTCTTTAATATCTCAATTTTTTCTCCAGGACAGCTGTGAGATTAAAATTAGAGAAAATGGAGGTTTTGCTGACGCCTCCTGCTTCTGTCAGAGATCTTAATTTGAACTCAAACATTTCCTCATCAAATGATCTGAGCTGCTCTGCATTCATTTTATCGCTCTTTACAGTTACTATATGGCAACAATTGATGTATTTGTGTCTGAAAATTATATTTAAATGGAACATAACTGTTCAAAAGTCTGAGGTCGGTATAAAAATTTTAAATGTTTTTGAAAGAAGTTTCTTCTCACCAAGGCTGCATTTATTTGATCAAAAATACAGTAAAATTAGTAATATTGTGAAATATTTTTACAATTTAAAATAACTGCTTTCTATGTGAATATATTTTAAAATGTAATTTATTCCTGTGATCAAAGCTGAATTTTCAGCATCATCACTCCAGTCTTCAGTGTCACATGATCCTTCAGAAATCATTCTAATATGCTGATTTGCTGCTCAAGAAACATTTCTGATTATTATTAATGTTGAAAACAGTTGTGCTGCTTCATATTTTTGTGGAAACTGATACTATTTTTTTCAGGATTCTTTGATGAACAGAAAGTCCCAAACTTTTGAAAGATAATGTATAAAAGACACAAGTTTCCCCTGAGTATAAACACAATTAACGATTAATTTATGTTCTGAGAACATCATACTGTAATTTGCAGATTTAACAATCTTCAAATAAATGCATAAGCTGTGCTAAAAACAAGCCGGAAGCTGTATATTAACATCTGTGTGTTATGAGACAATGAACCCTCTCTGTTAATAAAATCTGTGGTTAGTGTCAAACAAAGCTGTTAAAACAACACTGTGGTTTGCAACATGCATTGCTTAAAGTTTTTGTGGACCATGGGCTCTGAGTTCAGCCCTGCTGTCCTGGGGTCTGAACGGATGAAGCCCACCCAAAAGTGATGGAGACACACACACACACACACACACACAGTGTGATATTGCCACACATAGTTGACTTCTATTGTTCGTGATTATCCAGAGCAGCTAATCCTCACGGGATCAAACCATTCAAGAACAGAGCAAGAGAAGAAAACAACTGCAGAGCTACATGCCATAAAACCGAAGAAAGAGACTTTTGATGATAATTTTTGTAACTGTCATCTTAAACAAAAAAAGAGATGTATTTCTACAGGATACTAGTTAACTAGAGCATGGCAGCTGTGCATCTAACCAGTGCGTTACATTCCAGCCGAGCAGCTTAGTGGAAAAACAGTGACCCGCATCACTGTTATTACTGCTCATAACCACACTCTTGAGAAAAGGTTCTATATGGAACCTTAAAGGGTTCCGTCAGGCGCTTCATATATAGAACCTTTTAGGGGTTCCAATCATGGGAACATTTTTTAAACAGCTCATAAACATACTTTATCACGTAATATTCAACACTATTATTGATTTGACTGAGCTGAGCTGAACGATGACATCCCTTTTTCTGTAGAACTGCTTTATAGATGAAATGAACTAATTTATTAATTGATGATCTTTACAACGGAACTGAATCAACATTGAACTGACTTCAGCTGAACAATGACACTATTTTCTTTCAGAGCTGTTGTACAGCAGAATTGAACTCTGTCTGCATCATTCACTCAAAAAACAACTTTCACTGTTAGTTTCACTCAAACCATCCTTGTTCACAGTACTTAAAAAAACTCATGTAACTACATGAACGTATTTAACTGAGTTGTTCTGACTAAAAATGAGTATTATCGGCTTTACTTAAGTGTTTGTTCAGTCAACTTAACATTGCTGAGTGAAACGCACAAATTAATGTTGACATAACTAATTGGGCAGTGGATCCGTGGTTCCCAGCATGCTTTGCAAGGGACTGCATTAGGAGAGTAAATATAGCGATTAAAGTGTTATTTTATGTTTTTCAGTAAAGGGAGAGATGTTGTTTATGTTAGTGTTTATGTTCAGTTATGTTGGCATTTAGAGGAGTTTCTGTAATGTTTCTGAGTGCATTTTGTAGAGTAAATAGGTAATTTAATAAGGTAAATTAAGTCAATAAATGTGTTAACCTTACGTAATAAACTTTTATAAATTTAACTTGACATTATTAAGTAAACGGCACATAAATGCATATGTAACAGTGACAAATTCAAATGATTTGTATTTACTCAAAGAAAATTTGTCAGCTTTACTTGAATTTCTTTTGTTCATTCAACTAAATTGTTATTTGTACAAATTACTCAATATTGTTGCGTGGAACCACTTGACGCTCCTTTTTTAAGTAAATCCAACAATTCATTTTTTTGAGAGTTGAATCATTTTCATCAATGTAAAACTGCTTTGAAACAATATATATTGCATAAAGCGCTACATAAATAAAGGTGACTTGACTAGAAAAATAACCCGTTAAACATAAAAGTATTATGCAATAATTTAAGACATTTTTCCTTATATATAATCTTTTTGGCATAAAGGGTTCTAAATTTAGCAGATTTACAGTAGGAATCGAGTAAATGTAGTACTAAAGGGCACAATGTAAGAACATGAGAGAGAAAAAAGTAAATGGGGCAAAGAAGATAAACAGTTGACTCATGCTTTGATAATAACCCATGATACATAAACACATCCACCCAGTAATTAGGGGAGAGGGCTCTACAGAGGAGGGTATAGTCCTGTCCCGGCGCCAGAAACCAAAACTTAAAAGGGATAGTTCACTCCAAAATGAAATTCTCATCATTTACTCACCCTCATGTCATTCCAAACCTGCATGACTATTTTTGCAGTGCAAAACAAATGGAGATGTGTGGAAAACAGCAGAACATTAAACAGTATCTGGTGGTTTATACTGTTCAGCACAAAAAGCAGCATGAAAGTACCTTTTTTAACATGAACAATACAGCATTAATCTTAATACATTTTTAAAATCAAAAATTGTATTTTTTTTAAACATTAGTTAATGCCATGTGAACTAACATGAACAAAAAAAAAAAGTACTTTTAATTAACTAACATTACCAAAGATTAGTAAATGTTGTAAAAAATAAATCTGTTAGTTAATAATACATTAAGTAATGTCAACAAATGAGACCTTATTGTAAAGTGTTACAATAAAAATTCAATATTTACTCAAAGTGAATCAAACATTAGATTTCTCCTCTGCCATAGTTTGCAGATCTAATTCATGCTAAAATTTCAGCCTGTTTGTCACAAAGCTATAGTATAGTTTCAGAAGATGGACTACTTTTATTGTGCTCATTTTAAAAGAGCAGTGAGAAAATTATTTATAATGTTCAACATTAAAACAATCATTATGGTTTGGTAGATTAAATGGGTACATTTTCCAAAGAATTTAAGGGATAATTCAAAGCAGGTTATTTTAGTTTTTAAATGGTACAATAAAACAGAAGAAGAATGTTACTGTTAAAAAAAAAAAAAAAAAAAAAAAAAACAGTTTAAAGCAACATAAAAGCATTAAAGGCACAATATGTATTTTTTTCGCCGCTAGGGGACGCTAAACTCTTCAAAACAATAACAAAGGCGTAGATTGATGACGCAGTGAATGAGCGTGGAATCATGGAACTTGTCGTCATTCCGATGAATCTAATAATGTTTATGGGGAAATAATGTTTACGGATGAGTGAATGCATTCATGTTTTTAACATGACTGTGGTATAAAGCAGGGCGTGGCCAAGAATCGCGGGCGCGATTGCTAATGAGAGACGGATATCAGTGCCACACGCGAGTCCCAGGGGATAGAAAGGAATGAGGACATTCATTCTACCGAACTACTCGCAAGTGCTGAAATACTTCATACAGGTCAGTTTATTTGACAAAATAAAATTGTGAGGTAACGCAGTGCTGTTTCACTTGGTCTATCTTTACACTATCATACTAAACTGCATTTGAGAGTGTTGAAAGTTGTAATGTTATTCTATGTATAAGTTTGTTGGCTGTATGAGACTAACAGTAAGCTAGATCAACATTAGGAAATCATACTGATGATATTCTAACATTTCATCGTGTTAAGCTATATAACATTGATTAGTCTTATGTAGCCTACATTTGCTTACCTGTCTAATAACGTGCAAGAGCGGCGTCGAGCTCTATCAAGTCAAAGTTTGTCGCAAGGCTCTCACCATCTCGAAAACGCCACACCGATATTGATCCTCGTTTTATTTCTAATTTTGTCCCAAAGTTTGCTTGCCACGGTCCATAATGTTTGAATGAAACAACAGCGTGCCGCTAGATGTTACGCAGCTGTCCGCATCTGTTGCCATGGTTACTATGCAGTACAAGCGGAAACCAAGGATAACGCAGATATTACGTCATTGACAGGCGACAAGTGACAAGGGAGGGATGGGCACTATTTAAAATTGTGAATTTCTCTGAATTTACAAATTCTTGGAAACATTTAGGATAATGTAAGTACACAGCTGAACGAAGTGGTTTTTGGATATTTTAATATAAAAATCTTACATATTGTGCCTTTAACACAAATATTAATGTAAACTTTTCAGTGCATGTTAATCCAAAGAAAAACGTGTTTGTCTTAATCTTTCATCAAAATGTACCTGTTGGAGGCGCTTTCTCTTTTTTCATCCGATATTTTTCTTCATCAGATAAACATCTTTCACTCAAAAACATCAGGAAGTAAAACGTCTTGCAAACTAGTGTTTAACTGACCATCTTACTGTGGTAAAACAATTTAAAAATAAAACAAACTTTGAATCAATTATTCTAGAAACCATCGTTGAATTGTCAGTCAGTGAACTGAACACAACATCAAAAGATTATAAAAATCATTTATTTAAATTCATATATAACATGCACAAATACATACTAAATGACAGGACACAAAACACTAAAAAAAAAAAAAAAACACACTTAAATCAGGTCTGTACAGTCAAACAGAAGGTCTGGCACCACATGACCAAAACATCAGCTGATCTCTGAGGTGAAGGGCTGTAGTCTGTGAAGGTATTTGGCACCAAACTGGCTGAGAACACGGTAAATCTCACGTTTACTCAAGGGATGTGAAATTCCACTGTGTGTGTGGATGCAAAGCACACATACGTGTGTCCAGAGTTTCTGTGTGCAGTTTGGCAATCAGTCCCAGCATGCAGTGGGCCTTTATGACAACAGGGTGATGAGGGCATCCAGAAACTTCCCTCTGTCCTCCATCTTTAACTCAATAACTGCAGAGAGAGACATGGGTCTTCACATAACCTGTTATGACATGTTGATAAATGTACATGCGTGTGTGCGCGTGTGTGTTTTGGGGTCTGGCAGAACTGAAGGCATCTAGCACCAAACTGACAGAAATGATGGGAAAACGGTGTGTGAATCAGTTAGACAGGAGTGTATCAGTTGTGCAGCTCATGTCAGATAACTTTAGTGTTAATATTGCAACCTGTTCTGTGACAAAGCAACCATCCTTAACAAATCTTCCATGTAAAATTACCATCATTTATTCAACATTTGGCTGAAGTTGAAATTGAGCTGTATTTCTTTTATAACAAATAATTGATAAATGAAAATAGAATAATTAAATAACTTTTCTTAAATATTTACCATACTACTTTCATGATTTTACATCACTGCAAATTATTATAACTCTTGGTCAGAAGAGAAGAGAGACTCTGGTCACAGAAACTCTGGGCTGCTCTGCCCTCTAGTGGTTGACATGTGCTGTGTGTGATCATGGCCCATGATGCCACGGTGCAGTGACTGACCTGAAGTGTCGAAATGATCATGTAGAGTTCTGGAGCTGGTGCTCTCAGCTGCCTTTTCAAAAGCCCGGCCAAAGAAGCTTGAGGAAAAAGAAAACAGCTGATGTAAATTTTGATTGGAGTTTTGGCATTTTTCAGAGTAGAAACAGGGGCGAATGTACATCTCTGTAAAAAGCATGAACAAACTCACTTTTTCTTGTCAGATGTGTCTGATTCTGGTGGAATTCCCAGGACGATCACAGTCCCCTTCTCTACATCCAGAGGAGCGGCCATTATCAACGGCAGGATCTTACAGCGTTTGTTCCTAGTCTAACAAAAACATCCGTGTCTTATCAGCACATGTGCTCAACTCCTACATTTCTCTGGCGTAGCAGCTTAATGTGGCTGCTGACAAACTCCACAGACAAACCACGTCAACTGACTTCTTTCATGCAGTATTTTTTGCACACATGTACTTACGGAGCAGATGAACGCTTTGAGCAGATATTTGCAGAGGAGAGTCAGAGCCAGAGGTTTAGAAAACAGCTTCACGTCTGGTGTTCCCTACAAACACAAGAAACACTTCAACAACTGGATTTCAACACAAAGGAATTCTTGACTAAATAAATTAGTCATTTATTCACGCTCACATCATTTCAAATGTGTCAACATGAGAATTAGGCAGAGTGGAAAATTAATTAAATAAATAAAAATAAATATTTATTTAAAAAAAAAAAAAAAAAAAAAAAAAAATCAATAAATTATAATTATAAATCAAATATTTCTATAGCAATAGCACCATTGTACTATACAATTGATATTAAATAATAATAAAAATAGTAATAATAATAATAATAATAATAATAATAGTTATTGATTATTAAATTAAAAATTAAACAAAATAAATAGTATTAATGCTATTGTACTATAAAAATTGAGTATTTAATAATAATAATAATAATAATAATAATAATAATAATAATAGATTTTTATTAAATTAAAAATTAAACATCAATAAATATAGTATTATGCTATTGTACTTAAAATTGAGTATTTAATAATAATAATAATAATAATAATAAGTTAATAACTATAATAATAATACTTTTGGAAAAAAGTAGAAAGAGGAGGAGGAGATAGAGAAGGTTACAAATGACCTAAAAATCACAGCACAAACCCATCTGCTCTGAGACATTAGCTATGTTTACATGGACACCTTTTGTTTTAATCGGGATGAATTCATTCTGATTGATGAATCCGAACGTAGTGTTTACATGACTGCTAAATTAAGTGATCGGGTTTATGTGTGCGTTTATACGTCACAAACTTCAAATCAGAATTAATTTTTTGACATGCATACACTGCACGAACAGTTTCCAGCCGTTTGCACATACTAACCATTCTCCTATATTGCTTCCTTTCTTTGTTCTTTAAAGAGCAGACTTAATATTTATCTATTTTGGGTCCTAATCAGGAGAGGACGAGCACATGAATCGTTGTGTCGTGCAGTAAAAACGACGCTTCCGGCGCCCAAAATAAGGCGTCTGTGGATTAGAGTCTGAAACAAGGACTGCTGAGACGATATTGTCCTGCTCCACTTCACAGACGATGAGTGGAAGGAGATTTTTTGAATGACACGACAGTCGTTTATTACACTATATTCAACAACAACAGCTCGTTCCTCGTGTCATACGTCATAACGCCATTTCTATGTCATTGCACAAGCGCAGAACTTTCCAGTTTCAGTTTTCAATCCGATCAAATGTTTACATGTCTTCTCAATTGGATTAGAAAATGTTTAAACCACCCCTTACAATCTGAATGAAATTTTAATTATATTTGGCCAATTCATTCCAAATGACGTGATTACATGTGACTTCTTTATTCTGACTGTGCTACTAGTCCGATTACAATCAGATTATTAGGGTTCATGTATACGCAGCTACTGGAAACACTGAGAGCGGCTTATTTAAAAGAACAGTGCCGCACTTCAAGATGTTGACGGCCACTGAGGAACTTTGCTGCACTCCATAAATGTAAACTTGAAGACATCAGATTTGATCCATACCTCTAATAAATGGCAATAGAGGAAAGGTCCCTGTGAGAGTATGAGGTTAGTGCAGATGCAGCTCGCCACCGTCTGCTGAATGGCCTTCAGTTTCTTCTTGGCCAGATCGATGCCTAAATGCAACCGCTCCAGATTACTCCTACAAACACAGACAAGAGGAGAGGAGTTACTGAGTAAAACTGTCATTAAGAAACTACACAGACACTGTACAATATCTATGAAAGTGTTTAAGAGATGGTCCAGTCTCTTCATACCAGTGTTACTTTAGTACGATTGAGATACTAATATAGCGTTTTTTTTTGTGTGTTTATGTAGTTAATTTTTATTTCAGTTGTAGTTTTAGTACAAGTTAAACTAAATAAAATTGCGAAATTTAGCTTTAGTGACTAGATGAAATAAAATAAGTTTAAGTATTTTTATATTTAATGCAACAATTTTTTTTTAATGGTTTTAGCTTTAGTTAACTATAATACCGTATTGTTCCGAATATAAGACAACCCTTATTATAAAATGGCCCCACCCCCTTTTTCAACATGTACATTTTGGAAAAAGGCTTTTTGAAGACCAAATCTTGTATTTTATAAAGAAAATGCTTTTATTTGAACATTTTTCATATTGCATATTTTAATTTTTGTATTGAAATTACGGTTAATACTGGTCAAATGTACCAACGATCACATTTAAAAAATAAACACTTTTTGGCATACCATAAATATTACCTGTAGCCCATCTGAATTATATAACAATTAGGCTATCCATCTCATAGTGAAAACCATGTAGCCTACCAAAATTTCATTAACAGTAGAATTACCGTCTTACGTTTTAAAATCAAACACAGGGGAAGTTTGGTCCTGTCAGCGAGGAACACAAACATGACAGTCACACGGCTCTTAGACGGTAAGCTTTTGATGTTAAAGTTTTTAAGACCGTCTTTTTGCGCTCGCAATCTTCTAACATTACACTCTGACACCGTATTTCTTGGCACACTTGTTTTATGTGTATTTGGCACCACTTATTGTTGACGTAAAAATCTAGACCCTGAATATAAGATGAACCCGTTTTTTTCAGAAGTGTTTCTAAGAAAAAAAGCATGGTCTTATATTCAGAACAAAACAGTAACCCTGCTTTATACCTGGACAGACAGTCCAGAGCTTTGATGAAGTTGTCCGTTGGAGTTTCATCCTTCTCCACGTTCTCCAGCAAGGCGGCCGCAGCATGAACCACATCACTGGCCAGGAACCGGTTCTTAAAGCCAAAGTGTACACCAAATGTCTGAACACGGATGTCTTTCATACTGAGGTGGAAAAAAAAACAAAGCAATAAATTAATCACGTGACAGATACTGACTACAACATGCGCAATCTTTCATTTGACACTCTCTCACCCAAATTTATTTGCTGATTCTTCGATGACTTCACGCAGGTTCTCTTTAATCGTCATATCCATTGAGTTAAACTTCTGCCGGACCTGCTTGAGTGGGAGACTGAGGAAAAAACAAGCATTAAAAAGAATATTTTCAACTAAAATCTGATTGGATGAACCACATTGTAAAACAGCCATAGTATTCCATATTAATGCAAACCATTGACACACCTCACAGTTAAAGGGATAGTTCACCCAAAAATGAAAATTATCCCATGATTTACTCTCCCTCAAGCCATCCTAGGTGTATATGACTATCTTCTTTCAGACGAAAACAATTGGAGATATATTTAAAAATATCTTGGTTCTTCCAAATGTTATAATGGTAGTGAATGGGGCATGAGATTTTGAAGCTCAAAAAAACAACAACAAAAAAACACATCCAGGGGTTAATAAAGGCTTTCTGAAGCAAAACGATGGGTTTTTGTAAGAAAAATATCCATATTTAAAAAATTTTATGAACTATAATAACTAGCTTCTGGCAGAAGACCGTACGCATTTTAAAGAAATTTTAAAGAGAAATATCAAAGGATTTCGATATAAGAGAAGAGGAGCTTGAGTTTGTTGCACAACACTATTTGTTTGAACCACGAGAGGCGTCTAACCTTACGATACTTCTATATCCTGCGTCTTACGTCGCGTTAGAAATTACACGTGGCACAAGTCGATTTGCGCAGTATGCGTACGGTCATCTGCTGGAAGCTAGTTATTTTAGTTTAGAAAGTTTTAAATATGGATATTTTTCTTACAAAAACCATTGCCTCACTTCAGAAGGCCTTTATTAACCCCCTGAAGCCTTATGGATAACTTTTATGATGGATGGATGCATTTTTTGGGCTTCAAAATCTCACCCCCCCATTCACTACCATTATAAAGCCTGGAAGAGTCAGGATAATTTTAAATATCTCTGATTGTGTTCATCTGAAAGAAGATAGTCATATACACCTAGGATGGCTTGAGGGTGAGTAAAAAAGGATAATTTTCATTTAAACTATCCCTTTAATGAACTTGCTCAATAAATTATTAATAATATTCAAATTAAGCATCTTTATCATCTGCTGGCATTTAAAAAACAAACAAACAAACAAACAAACATGTTTAAGCAGGGAAAAAACATGCCATAAATGTGATAAAATTACTGTAACCGTCTTGTGGGTTATTGCTTTAGCAAAAACTCCAAAATGTTGTTTTCACTATTAACAGTGTTTTTATGCCCATAAAGAGCAGGAAGAATAAAACCTGTCCACTCACCCCATGTCAGCCAGGAACTCTTGGAGTTTCTTCTGTCCGTTGATGGACCAGAGTTTAAAGCTGCAGGAGGTGTAGCAAGAGTTACAGATGCTCTCATACAGAGACCAGTGCTGATACAACACCAACCTCAGACTGACACACAGGGTCAAGGGTCAAACACACTTATTACACACACAGTTCTTCATCATGCATGTTCAGAATGACATACCACTTATGATTTGTGAAAGACAGCAGTATGCATTATGTATATTGTACATTGCTATGCACGAAACCCTCATTTGCGAGAGCACAAATCACATCATTCTTCAAAAGTTAAGACCGTTTTACATAAAATTAGATGCAAAAGAACCATATTAATTTCCAAGATAATTGTAGATTCACTGAAATTAAACATGCACCGTAATGAGGTCATTAAACAGCACAATAGTATGCATTAAGCAATGCACTGATGTTTCGTTTTGAATATAGCCATCTACAACACACATTCAAACACATTTTCAACATCATGTGGCGAAGGATACTCGTATTCAAAGGAGATCCTCATGCAGTCGATGGACAGCGAGTTCTCCTCATCCTCATTTCTATGATTGTGTCGGGACACGTGGCGCTGTAGGGTGGCGATGTCTGTCACATATTTCATGCTGTAAGACAAAGCAGCACAGGTTACTTAGAAACATACTGCTTCAGAAGTCATGAGATGTTTTGAAGGGGTTGATTATGGCGATACGAGATAAGAGTGAGATTCTTACTGTGGGATTTTATCATGAACCCACTGATCTGTCAGTCCAATGACACTCCACCTGCCAATCAAAAAGTCAGTTTTCAGTTCACAGAACACATCTATGGCACTACTGCATCTTCTTAGAGATGATATAAAACAGGAAGCTCACCACAGCATGTCTTTGGTGTCTTTAGACATGACCCAGGCCAGCTCAAACATCACCAATGCTGCCTGTAGACAACAGAATAAACAGGTTCATGCACTACAGACAACAAATATTGAGTAGTATTGATACTGAGCAATTTATTGAGTATTTATGGCATTTAATAATTTACAAATATTTAATAACTGAATGCTACACATTCACATTATAGGATTCAATCAGATTCTTTTGAAGTTTACTATTGACATTAGGCGTTATCCTGTTTTTTCACCCCAAAACTGATGCAATGATTCATTAAAGGGGACCTATTATGCCCCTTTTTACAAGATGTAATATAAGACATTCTGTCCCCAGAATGTGTCTGTGACGTTTCAGCTCAAAATACCCCACAGATCATTTATTATACCATGTTGTAAATGCCCATTTTTGAGTGGAAGGAAAAACATGCAGTTGTCGTGCATGTATCTTTAAATGCAAATGAGCTGCTGCTCCCCACCCCCTTTCCACAAGAGGGCATAGCCTTTACAGCTTGTGCCTCGGATACTCTACCAAAAACTAAAACATCTGTTTGGTTTTGATTGTCTCTATCACGGTATATGGTTATGTGGTATCGATATATGATTTTCTGAGAGCACACATCCGAAGCACACGCACAGAAATCTAGCTGTCAGACGGCACGTCCTGTGAGTATTAAACTAAGTTCTCTTTTACGTCTCATTTGCTTAAACTGTTAACACACAAGGTTACGTCAAAAACACACAAAGTTCACATAAACACAGTCGGTTATGTCTGTGCAAGTAAAGAAATCACGTGTATATTAGATCTGAGTATTAAAGTGAAAGCAGCGTAATATACAGTGCCTACTTCTATACATGCTGTTAATATCAATCAAACAACAAAAGAAAAGCAGAAAATCACTCACTGCTCTTGATTAACTTTAGTAGCTTTAATAAGAATACATTTCTTACTTGAATGCTGCTGTTAAATGCTCTGGCGAGGAGATAAACATGGCGGACTGCGTACAGCTTACTAAGGGCGTGTCTATGCTAATAGGGCAGAGTCCATCAGCAGTCACGGGCGGGGCCTGTGCAATATGACATCACATTGCATAGAAACTGCAAACGGCTTATTCTGAGACACTGCTTATGATTTATGGGGATTTAAAAAAAAAAAAAAAAAAAGGAGTGGGTGATTTTTTTATCATTACAGGGTGGTTGTGCACTCTCTGCCGAGACATATTTATGTTTAAACACCATGTAAAAGTGAATTTTGCATTATAGGTCCCCTTTAAAGTTTATGAAAGTTCCACATAGCATTTTATTTTAACAAAAAAGTTTTAGCAAAAAGATTATATATGCATATTGCTGTTCACTATGTATTGTTATATTAGTGCATATTTTCAGAGCAAAATGCATAAGTACAGAAAGCTAAATATTGTCAAAAGCCTGAAAAATATATATATATATATATATATTTATTCATTTATTTATTTATTTTTATTATTATTTCGCCCAGCTTTATAAACCATCTAAAGCATCTTTAGGTAAATCTGATGAAGATGCACTAAAGCATGAACACGAGCTATAAAATAGTTACTCACTGATGTTCCATGGAACTCATACTGCTCGTAGTCAAACAGAATCTCTCTCCTACAAACACAAACACACACTTCAGAATGTATTTATCACACAAAAATGTATCAGTATCGGTAATTTTAATTTGGAGTGATTATTACGAATATAATTAAATGACCTTCGTGCTTCCCATTCCCGTCTGGCACGTTGTCGTTCTATTCTCCTTTCCAAAGCACCCTGAAGAAGTCAATGCAAACTTGAGTATAAAGAATCCAGCTACTCATAATATGCATGACATGGATATGAAAACATACCTCATCATAACGCCTCCGTTTCCCAGAAGGCTCTGCGCTTCCATCGCTTTCATTTCCAGAATCATCGCCGTCTCCTTCTTCATCCTCATCATCATCACGAAAGATGTCATCGTAGGACGGAACACCAAGGTCGTCATCTTGCTTGATCAGGAGCTTAATCTATTGCAGTTCAAGTAAAGAGATAATTTATTAATAACTGCATATACAAGATGCCCCAGAGTTAATAAAATGCTGAACATTTGTACTTGAGTGTCATTGTAGACGTTGACCACGTCAACAGGTCGATGTGTATCACAGATGAAGAAAACAGAGTCTTCCTCAGGCTGAAGGGTCTCCAGTAGGTCTACATTTGCTCCGCAGTTTATCAAAACAAAATACTGGTACTAGAAGAAGAAACATACAGATACAAACAATTGCTTCTAGATTAGAATTAAAAGCTGAGGACTATTAACCAAATAACAGTCTATAGAGTGTATTATATATATATATATATATATATATATATATATATACACACATACATATACACACCAGTCAGGTGTAACATTATGACCACCTTCCTAATATTGTGTTGGTTACCCTTTTGATGCCAAAACAGCCCTGACCCGCCGAGGCATGGACTCCACTAGACCCCTGAAGGTGTGCTGTGGTATCTGGCACCAAGATGTTAGCAGCAGATCCTTTAAGTCCTGTAAGTTGTGAGGTGGAGCCTCCATGGATCGGACTTGTTTGTTCAGCACATCCCACAGATGCTCGATTGGATTGAGATCTGGGGAATTTGGAGGCCGAGTCAACACCTCAAACTCGTTGTTGTGCTCCTCAAACCATTCCTGAACCATTTTTGCTTTGTGGCAGGGCGCATTATCCTGCTGAAAGAGGCCACAGCCACCAGGGAATATCGTTTCCATGAAAGGTCTGTAACAATGCTTAGGTAGGTGGCACGTGTCAAAGTAACATCCACATGGATGGCAGGACCCAAGGTTTCCAAACAGCAGAACATTGCCCAAAGCATCACACTGTCTCCGCCGGCTTGCCTTCTTCCCATAGTGCATCCTGGTGCCATGTGTTCCCCAGGTAAGCGACACACACGCACCCGGCCATCCACGTGAAGTAAACGAAAACGTGATTCATCAGATCAGACCACCTTCTTCCATTGCTCCGTGGTCCAGTTCTGATGCTCACGTGCCCACTGTTGGTGCTTTTGGCGGTGGACAGGGGTCAGCATGGGCACACTGACTGGTCTGCGGTTATGCAGCCCCATACGCAACAAGCTGCTATGCACTGTGTATTCTGACACCTTTCTATCAGAACCAGCATTAACTTCTTGAATTTGAGCTACAGTAGCTCGTCTGTTGGATCGGTCCACACGGGCCAGCCTTCGCTCCCCACCTTGGCCGCCCATGACCCTGTCGCCAGTTCACCACTGTTCCTTCCTTGGAGCACTTTTGATAGATACTGACCACTGCAGACCGGGAACACCCCACAAGAGCTGCAGTTTTGGAGATGCTCTGACCCAGTCGTCTAGCCATCACAATTTGGCCCTTGTCAAACTCACTCAAATCCTTACGCCTGCCCATTTTTCCTGCTTCTAACACATCAACTTTGAGGACAAAATGTTCACTTGCTGCCTAATATATCCCACCAACTAACAGGTGCTGTGATGAAGAGATACTCAGTGTTATTCACTTCACCTGTCAGTGGTCGTAATGTTATGCCTGATCGGTGTATAGTCGCCAATCTAAACAGCATTTGTGGCAGAGCATAAAGTGGTACCTGTTCTTTATGCTCCATAAAGGCGGTTCCCAAATCCTGCCATCCTGTCACAGGAACCAGTGTATACTGGACTTGATCACAGTGAAATAGAGCCTGGATGGAAAAACATTTGGAACACTTTTGAGTAAATATTGTGTGAAATATGTAATTTCAAAACATTCTCATTTGCAATCATTAAATTGGATTATGTATATATTGGGCAGAACTCTCTCTAGAGCAGGGGTTTTCAATCAAATTGATAATAATAATTTATTAAAATTTGATTTAAATAAATAATACATCTAAAAGTATTATATAGTATATGTAGTATATGAATTTATAATGATATGACTAACCTGCAGAACCTTACAGGCACACAAGGCATCAATATCAGGAGACACGAGCAGGGCCACTCTCTAAATACATAAAAACAAGAGACAGAAAATATACAAGTCTTTGAAAGTCAAAGTAGTTTAAGGATATTAAACTGCGAAGAGTTTGAGTGAGTACTATAAACTTATAAACAACAATACAGTAACTACAATACACAAACAACAACATACAGAATAGAATATGTATATATTATAAATTAATATGTACTATATAACATACAATATTAAAACATCAGCATATAATGGTAGTACTAAATGGTAGTAGTAAATACTAGTAGTTATTTGTAACAGTAAACATCAACAGTATTCGGGTCTTGAATGACTCCAGCAACCAAACCCAGACAAAAACAGTTATTTACGCACCTGATTAACGACAACATCATAAAATTCCTTTCGAATATCGGTCACAAACATGTTAAAATATAAGATTATAAAGTTTAAATATGTAAAACTATCACTTTTGCGTATGTTCGCGTTTTAAAACACGGTCCTTGTTCTAAACTCAGGGTTTCCGTGTTTCGTCTGTGGCGCCAAATTTGCTTGTTGTACATTTAGTACGGCCTTTGGAGAAATAACCAATTGAATAACGACTTAGAGTGACAGATAGACACATTAGCCAATGGTGTGCGAGAGCGAGCGGCTCTTCTGTCCAATCGGAAACATCGCATGGCAAGTCAAAAATATGGTACAGAAATACGGTAATATAAAAACAAAAAGAATCTCTCTCTTTTTTTTAAATACATTCGGGAAATTTATTTATGAGTTATAATAAATTTATATAATATGGATTTAACAAATGGGGCGTGTACCAAAGCTTGAAAGAGAGATATGATTGGCTAACGTTTGGCTGACGGTGTATTGTTTTGTTGCGTCACGTCCTACTACTCGAAACGCACTTCCTACTGAAAGGAGAGTTGCTGTGTTTCTGTTATTGAGTTGTCATCAGTATTCCTCTCATCATCGCTGAGGTTCTGCTGTCAGGCAGATAAACAGCTAATATGGTCTGTAATCGATTTTAAGCTACCTTTAAATTTGCCTTTTAGCATTACGTCTTTTATTGTTATTACTGTAAGAACTGGCTAGCTAATGCTAAGCTAAAAGCAGTAGAAAGCTGCACTGTCACTGTGGCAGAAATCATAAGATGTTTGTTTATTATTAAACTGACATTTGAAATTATTCAGACATTTAAGACATTTACAAGAAAGGAATACAGGAATGCTATAACATAAACAATTCTGACTAAGGAGACAGTAACATTAGAAGTGCAGCAATAAAAGTTCCATTATTATTGCTTTTGTTATTATAAAAGCAATAATAATGGATTATATATATATATATATATATATATATATATAAAGTATACAAAAACCATGTATTCTTCAGGGTTTGTGTTTTAAATTTTTCTGTCCTCTTCCTCCATCAGTTCTCCTTCAACATGTTTGAGCCCCATCTGGGCCGGGGTTTCCAGAACCGTTTCTCCGCCCAGTACCGGTGTTATTCTGTGTCCATGCTGCCAGGGCCCAATGACCGCTCCGATGTGGACAAAGGAGGAAAGAGTATGTCATGATCTATAATACTGTAAAGATGTTTCCACATGTTACACAATATATTTTGCAGATCTTGGGCTGCATTTCACTGAACTAATGCAGATGTCATGTTGTATTTTCAGTAATCATGCCCCCGTCTGCTTTGGACCAGCTGAGTAAGTTACATGCAGTTCATTAAATATGAAAAACCTTCCAACTTTATCGTCATGTCCTGTGTATTGATTTTAAATGTGGTTTGTTTTTTCAGGCAGACTTAACATCACATATCCCATGTTGTTCAAACTCACCAACAAGAATTCAGACAGAATGACACACTGTGGCGTTCTGGAGTTTGTGGCAGATGAAGGCATCTGTTATCTCCCTCACTGGGTATAAAATATACAGCAGATAGGCTGTTACTGGATCTGATTTGCTTTAGACATGTTATTATTCAGGATATCAAAATGTCCATGTTGATCATGTTTTCAGATGATGCAGAACTTGTTGTTGGAGGAGGGCGGGTTGGTCCAGGTGGAAAGCGTCAATCTCATGGTGGCCACATACTCCAAATTCCAGCCGCAGAGTCCAGACTTCCTGGATATCACGAATCCTAAAGCTGTGTACGCTAACAAAACATGCACCTTTTACACTAAAATATATTTTTAACAGTATATCAGCTAATATCTAGATCTCAATGTGCAATATTTCCTTTTTTTATCCAGATTAGAGAATGCTTTGAGGAATTTCGCCTGTTTGACCACAGGAGATGTGATCGCTATCAGTTATAATGAAAAGGTGATTGTCTGTTACTCAACATAATGATTTATGTGGTAAAAACCCTGATACACTAAGCCAGAAATGTCTGTCTTCCAGGTCTATGAGTTACGTGTCATGGAGACCAAACCAGACAAGGCTGTGTCCATCATTGAGTGTGATATGAACGTAGGGATGCTTATTTTTTTCAGTGTTTACATAATATATGAACACACCTAACCCTACTGACTTTGTTTTTGAAAGAAAGAAATTAATACTTTTATTTAGCAAGGATGCATTAAATTGATCAGAAGTGACAGTAAAGACTTTTATAATGTTACAAAAGATTCTTATTTTGAATCCTGGAAAAAAAATGGTTCACAGTTTCCACAAACATATTAACTGTTTTCAACATCAATGACAATCAGAAATGTTTCTTGAGCAGAAAATCAGCATATTAGAATGATTTCTGAAGGATCATGTGACACTAAAAATTCAGCTTTGATCAAAGGAATAAATTACATTTTAAAATGTAGTTATTTTAAATTGTAATATTTCACAAAATTGCTGTTTTTACTGTATTTTTGATCACATAAATGCAGCCTTAGTGAGCATAAGAGACTTCTTTAAAAAACAAAGTAATCTTTATATTTACATAATACCTCAGGTTATCTCCAATTTCACTATTTTTTTTGTCCATCAGGTGGACTTTGATGCTCCTCTTGGCTACAAAGAACCAGAGAGACACATGCCGCATCCTGAAGAACCAACAGTGTGTTCTTACTATTCATTTCATCACACTTTAGCTCAGTATTTTGATTATAATTCACATAAATGTTGTTCTTACTGATCCTGCATTTGTCATTCTGCTGTAGGAAGAGGAAACGGATCCCAGTAACTATGACGTGGACTTGGGTTTCAGAGTAAGTCAAACAATGATTATCATTACTGCAGTTTAATGCTCCTTTATAAATGTTATGAAATTGAATGTTACCTTGACAATTTGTTAAGACTTGTCCACTTTGGTTTACTTCCTGTTTCTCTCCACAGGCCTTTACAGGTTCTGGGAATCGTCTAGATGGGAAGAAGAAAGGCATTGAGCCCAGTCCAGCACCCCTCGATCCCAGTGACATCAAACGGTACCTGCCTTTAGTCGACCCAGACCACTTAAAGGGATAGTTCACCCAAAAATGAAAATTATCCCATGATTTACTCTTCCTCAAGCCATCCTAGGTGTATATCTTCTTTCAGACGAACACAAGTTATATTAAAAAATATCCTGGCTCTTCCAAGCTTTATAATGGTAGTGAATGGCACTCCTGATTTTGAAGTCCAAAAAAAGTGCATCCATCCATCATAAAAGTAATCCATACGGCTCCAGGGGGTTAATAAAGGCCTTCTGAAGTGAAGCGATGGGTTTTTGTAAGAAAAATATCCATATTTAAAACTTTATACACCTAGGATGGCTTGAGGGTGAGTAAATCATGGGATAATTTTCATTTTTGGGTGAACTATCTCTTTAATTCTCACAGCTAAACTGTACATTTTAATAATTGCTGTTTTTTAATTCATACAGAGGAATTCCTAACTACGAATTCAAAGTTGGGAAGATCACCTTCATCCGAAACTCCAGACAACAGCCCCGCAAAACTGACTTGGTGAGTGAAATTACAGGGCAAATAATATTTAGGGTTTAAACAAATCAACATTTCTATAGTCTTCTATAAGTTGTCACAAAGTTAGTTTAAATTGCCAGCATTAGACAAGGAGTAAGTAGTGCTTTTGCATATCTCGTCTTTTTTTAATCACATATTTTCTTGTCTCCAGGATGACATGGCCACTAACTTCATTGCGTTCTCTGGGGAAGGACAGTCCCTGCGCAAAAAAGGCAGAAAGCCCTGATTACAAACATTCACTTGACCTGGACATCAGAAATCAACTGCTGTTTGGTTATTTGTGCTGTTTTTGAACTACTATAAACTCAACATGGACCGTTATTTAATGACATGCACCTGGATTTCCATCAGGACCTGCATACTGAATCCCATCTTTTTCATATATTAGGAAACACAAACCAGTGACCAAACACATTTATATGCATAATACTTCAAATAATTTAAATAAAGATTACCCTGTTATTCATCAGACTTGTTCTTTATTTACTCTAGGATGAGTTGTTGTCATCAAGCTTCTCTTTATACATATATCCATATCTGGCGCTATTATTGGCATTGTTTTTACGAAACATGACTATCTATTCATATGACTAAAGATAGTCTTGTTTATATTAAAGGAATGTACCACACTTCATGTGTTGTCAGTTATGACAAAATAATTTCAACACACTGTTGAATTGCAAGTATAGCCAAAAAGACATTAAATATTATGTTAACATCATACCAGCATGATAATTGCTAAAATTGTAAGTTCCACTGTTAAAAAGAACTGCTAAAAACAACTTTACACCTCAAATAACATGCTTTTTTTTTTGGTACGGATGCATTGCTATATGCTTTTTTTTTTTTTTTTAAAGGCTTTTTAACCTTCTCAAATGCCCCACAGATGTCCACTATGAGTGAATCACTATACATTTTAACTTGTATTGAATGCAGAACATTACTTTAACACAAGCATTAAAGATGAATTCACTAAACAGACTTTGAAAGCATTTAATATCAATAAAAAACTGATGTTTGTATACAAAAAATGAGTACGTTTTATCTTCAGCATCAAAAGGCTTTATTTCATCAAAGCGCTGGAGGTATTTTAAGCCACAGGCAAAAAAAAGTTATAAACTGAAAAGTTACAACTAACTATCAAAAAGACTTAACAGAATGAGGCCAGTTGAAATGTGTATTGTCTTTCATTTCATTTGACCAGTGCTGCCAATACACACATTTTCAGTACTCAGAATAAAAACAGCTATTGTTATGACCCATGATGCCACTTGAACATTTGAAATTCAGTGCTCTTGTCCGATCAAGTTTCATTCACCAGCTCAGTTATCAGAGTTGTACTTCCAGATGGCAAACTCTCCGTTGTCGCTGCAGGTGGCCAGCAGTCCCGCCTCCTTTGGATTCCAGGACACGCAGTTGACATCCTGGTTGTGGGCTTTGGGCACGTGCGCCGTCAGGAAGAAGATGGGCTGCTCTGGGTCGGCAGTGGGGTCTTCTTTGAATACACGGACTCCATCATCGCCACACGCTGTGGCCAAGGCACCGGTCAGACGACACCTTAATATGAGAATGATTATAAAAATACAAGCGTCACTTCTGAACTCACAATGGATGACATGTGTTTTGCAGCTAGTGCATTATTTAACGGTGACAGGGATTCTGCAAGTTGTATGAAGGTTAAATTTAACACCTTTAAAATGTAAGAACTTTTTAAAGGGGTCCTTGATTATGATTTCACTTTTTAGGACCTTTTTAAAGACCAGCAGAAACCCTTATGTCCAAAATAATACCATGCATCTTACCATGCAACATCATACACTGTTCTCCCGTGGAATCCAGACAAGGTACATATACACTTCCAGGACTCATCTGACGAACCTGCAACAAAATCACTATCAAATTCAACCCAGGAACTACAGACTATATCATTTCAAACCTGAAAAATATTCAAAATATCAAAAGAGTAGAACTGTACACAAGAACGGTTTTGAAATCCTCATGCTCTCACCATCTCCAGAAGTCGACTCCTTCCAGATCTTCACGGTACGATCATCGCTACAAGACGCCAATCTTCGTCCCTCAGGGTCAAAGGTCAAACTCCAGACAGTGGATTCGTGTCCCTCTAGCGTGGCTCTACATTCCCAGTCATCATCTTCCTCTTTATAAATGCACACTTTGTTGTCATAGCTGGCTGATGCAAGAAGCTGCAAAAGCAAACGAGTTTCACCCTGCTGCTCTTTATGTGTCTGAAAACATTACGAGAGCGACAGATAACACGCAAGTGAATATCATACCTCCTGTGTCGGGTGCCAAACGACATGCTTCACGTCCTGCGTGTGTGAATTCACAACACTTACACACTCATATTCATCCTCCTCATCCACTAGAAGGAAAATAAAGGGTTTAACACAAATAATAGTAATCTTAAAGGGATAGTTCACCCAAAAATGAAAATTCTGTCATCATTTACTCACCCTCAGGTTGTTCCAAACCTGTATGAATTTCTTTCTTCTGCTGAACACAGAAGAAGATATTTTGAAGGATATGGGTAACCAAACAGTTGCCAGACCCCACTGGCTTCCATAGTATGGAAAAAAAATATTATGGAAGTCAATGGGGCCCATCAATTTCATATGGATTTGGAACAACTTGAGGGTGAGTAAATGATGACAGAATTTTCATTTTTGGGTGAACTATCCCTTTAAGGCAAGACACTTACAGGCAAAACCATTGTTTGTTTTTTTTTTATGCACCAGCCAATTTTGAGATTTTGGACTATTTTGCTTCCAAAACATGTCTTCTTTTAGACTAGTGGAAAGAAAACATCCAAAACACACATTTAAAGGGGCACTCAGTGATATTTCAAATCCACTGTTTAGAAGTTAGTCGGCCGAGTCCAACAACAAACGTCTAACCAATCAGCATTAGGGGGCGTATGACGGTCGAGGAGAGAGAACGAGCAAGAGGGAGATTTTGGAGGCGGAGCAATGAAAAGAGGAGTGGGTTTGTTTGGGTTGATTTCAAATATCAACAATGTCCAACAGCGTAGTTCAAATACCACTTACTGCACCTTTAAGTGTTTATTTTATTACACTTTATCTATTAATGTCTGTAGATTTCAATTACAATACATTTATCATCAAAATTAGTATTTTCTCCTGCACTGAGCCAGGTTTTTACAGAAGGGCTTGTTCATATAGTTAACAGTATTTTCTGATTTATGGAATGATAAAAAGAGATATCCAAAATCCTGTCTGTAAAATTTGTAACTTTAAAATTTCAAAAGAAAAAAAGAGAGAAACAATAATTTTGAACCTGGCTTTATCCAATGTTCAGATTTATCTTTGGGAAATGTATGCAAATTAGTGCGCTTTTAATTAGATAACGTGTTATTTGCATATTTAAACATAACATTAACTTGTAATACAAAAGAGTTGTCTTAAGTTGTCCTTGATTATGATTTCTCTTTTTTAACTTTAGTTAGTGTGTAATGTTGCTGTTTGAGCATAAACAACATCTGCAAAGTTACAACGCTCAAAGTTCAATGCAAAGGGAGATATTTTCTTTTACAGAAATCACTGTTTAAGGACTACAACAAACAGCTGGTAGGGACTACGAGCTTCTTCCCGGGTTAGTGACATCACTAACCCTAAAATGTACATAAACCCCGCCCCCGAGAACACACAACAAAGGGGGTGAGGCCATGTTGGGCTGCTTTAGAGAAGAGGAAGAGTTGTTGTAGTAGAGTGATGTTATCATGCCGTCATTTTACACCGGACTGCTTCACAAACGAGGGTCAATTCAACGCTGGATTTGCACAAAAGATTAACATGACGGCACATGCTAGTCGATGAGTTGAATCAACTCCACAGCAACTACATAAATCTATCCACTAACCATTCAGAAACGTCCAGTTTCATTCTAAAAGTTGTAACTTCTTCCTGAGTCTCTCCATCAGTGTCGACTCCGGTTTGAACAATGTAAGGCTGAACACCGTTACTGACAATCCTCATTTTGGCTGCGTGAGATTCTCCAGCTTTGTTGTTGTTGAGCAACCGAAGCGTGAGCTGTTAAAGCTCCGCCCTCTTCTGGAAAGGGGGCAGCAGCTCATTTGCATTTAAAGGGACACACACAAAAATGGTGTGTTTTTGCTCGCACCCAAATAGGGGCAAATTTGACATGGTATAATAAATGATCTGTGGGGTATTTTGAGCTGAAACTTCACAGACACATTCTGGGGACACCAGAGACTTATATTACATTAAAAGGGCATTATAGGTCCTCTTTAATGTACTGTGATTAATCAACTAGGTACTCTACTCTATATTTACTCTATTCACCTGTGGTGTCTTGCCTTAAGCCCTGGGTAAAACTTTAAAGTCAAAATTAACATTCATAAGTCATAAGTCAACATTCCTGCTCTAATTTTGAATGACTCATCAGTGCACACCATTCTAAAGGGTAAAAAAAGTTTGTATTTGTGGTACAGAGAGACTTTCACTATTTAATCCCCAATTCCTGATGTACCTTCCCAGATCCAAACACTTTTGTCTCTGCTGCAGGTGGCCAGTAAGTTTCCAGATGGAGCCCAGGCCACACACTTCACCTCGTTCTCATGACCTTCTAACACTGTCAGGGACTGTAAACACACACGACGGACACATGTCAGACTCTGGCTGACTGACAGGATGTTAGTGATGTCACTTCTTTGAATTTTTAAGGGTGTGAAATTACGCGCATGCAAAAACAAACCTCAAAATCATCTTCCGTCTTCTTCCAGATGCATGTTGTAGCATCAAAGCTTGCTGATGCCAGATATTTACCGCAGGGCGACCAGGCCACCTTTCTGACCGTACGCTGGTGACCATCAGCCATGACACACTTACATTCCCAACTGTCCCCTGAGAATTAAGATCAGACACATAAGACACAGATAATAATACAATATATTTTGACTATATTTTATTAACATTATCTGTGTCATAAAGATCAGACACAAAGGACAATAAAAATTATATATATATATATATATATATATACTTAATTTAATATTTTACTTTATAATCTGTCTTACGTGTCTTTATAGGTCAAGTGTGTGTGTCACTGCTCATAATAATGATTAAATGAGTTCAGTCTGACATACTTCATCTCTCATATTTAAGTAAATGGTTATAGACGGGTGATTCACGGTGTAAAATATGTATGTTGCATTTTTACCTTCTTTACCCCATATTCTTATCGCGCGGTCCCCGCCGCATGACGCGAGCAGTGTGCCCGCGGGGTTCCACGCGACGTACCAACAGCGCGAGTCTGGGTGCGCGCTCACCCTCTGCAGCAGCTCCATCTCACCCTTCATTTCCATATAACTGTATGATATTTGTGATTATGACATGTAAATCTTCCGCTGTCAGTAACACTATTCTTTCTCCCCCTCAAATGTCACAACCTACTTCCTGTTTTGTCCTTCAGTGTTTTGCTGTTGATACAAATGCACGGCAGTAGCGCCACCATCAGGAGTGTAGCGAAAGTGTTCGTGAACATATAAGGCAAAGTTAGAGGAAAATATCTTTTATGTGAACGGTTGATATTTCAAATATATATATTTATTAAACGTTTTGTTTGCTGTAGGAAATTGTATGTATTAGATATTAACTGGATATTATAATTAGATATTAATTCATTTATTACATTTAATTTATTTAATTGTCTTTAATAGTGCACTGTAAAATAAGTGTGGAAGGATCTCTGTAAGAACATGTATTATGAGGGGAAAAATCTTATATTGCGTCACAAATACAGAACAGTTTCAATTCCTCACACTAAACGTCATGCATGAGCTCGACGACTGACGTCTGCTGAAGGACGCCTCTGATTGGTTCAAACGGTAACATTCAGGAAACGGAAATCTGAAGCAAGATAGTCTCCGTCTGATGGAGGAAGCGGACGGACTATTGTTTATGTTTTTCACTGGAAATCAAGAATAAAACACACGAAAATGTCTTCGATGTAGCGGCGATCAGCGGGATCATTCGAAACTGAACATATTACAATTAGGTTTTAATAAGTTGTTTTATATTTTGGTGGGATTTGAGAGGTTTTTAAAAGGTTTTGTGTGTGTTGTGAAGGTGTAAGGCCAGTTCATGTCACAAATGATCAAATCTGATTGAAAAACCGACAGAGGAGCTTCAGTCACAGCAAACAGGTAAATATATTGGTTAAATAAAAGGTATAATTGTTTATAAATACAACTCTTTTTTTGTTATATATTATATAACAGGAAGAACTGGGAAAAATCTCAGTATCGTTTATGTATTGTTCTGTTATTAAGTGTGTCTGTTCATACTGATCAGTAATCAGTAATTTATCATTAGTTAGCATGATGTTGATTAACAGGTATGTAAATCTGCTGTATTATCACTAATGCCTACCTATAACTATACTTATATTATTGCTACCATTAGTTATTTTTTATTATTCATTTATTATTATTTACTAAATTATTTAATTGATTAGTTCTTAGTAATAATTACCATTAATTAGTTCATACTAAGTCTTATCTTATTCCCCAGATTACTATAACATGATTTTTGTTTTGATTTTTCAGCTGTAGTGCCGGTGGAGGTCAAACCCCAGAGCTGTCCACTCTCACTCCGGTGTATTTGAGTTTTTCTGTTTTGATCAAGGTATTTCAGTAGGTTTAAGACCATGTATGCACCCCCGGGAACTGCTCTGCCTGGCAACCGGAGGAGGAGAGGTGGTACAGCTCTACCCAAACAGCCAGAGAGGAGTCTGGCGTCGGCACTGCCCGGCGCGCTCTCCATCACGGCGCTCTGTACGGCCCTGGCAGAACCGGCCTGGCTCCGCGTCCACGGAGGAACCTGCCCCAGACAGGAGCTCGGTGTCGCAGATGTCCTGGGATATATAGATGACAAACTCATTGAGGGTTGGTATCCCAAACTGAGGGTACATTTACACGACAACGGTGTACAATGATTGTGTTTTTCATGTACAGACGACACCGTAGTCAAAATGATCCCAGTTCACACGGATCCGCAAAATGACTAAAACGCTGTATTCTGCTGCCACGCCAATAGTTGGCGATGTCACTTTGTAAAGAGAAACTATGCGCCTGTAGACTGAACACGTAATACGCATGTGCATGCTGTCACCATTTTTACACATCCGCGTTTTTGTAGTTTACACAGAGACGATAACGGTATCGTTTTCAAAAACTTACACTTTGAAACCTGATTTCAAAAGTTTGCCTTTTCAGGCCCCCAAAACGCCGTTGTCCTGTAAATGAACGACCACATGCATACGTTTTCTGTTTTTAGTTGAAAACGGTGTCGTGTAAACGGGCCCTGAGATACATTACCGTTCAAAAGTTTAGGGGTTTTGAAAGAAGTCTCTTCTGCTCACCAAGGCTGTATTTATTTGATCAAAAATACAGTAATATTGTGAAATATTATTACAATTCAAAATAACCATTTTCTATGTGAATATATTTTAAACTGTAATTTATTCCTGTGATCAAAGCTGAATTTTCAGCATCATTACTCCAGTCCAGTGTTGAGTGTAACTAGTTACTAAGTAATTAGTTACTGTAATTTAATTACTTTTCCATTGTAAAAGTAAAGTTATTTTTCTGTAATTTAATTACAGTTACTTCTAATTTAATTGAATTAAATACTGTGTATAGGCTGTAGAACAATTATATAGTGGATTTAACATCAAAATTTAAAGTCTAATGTTAAAATGCATTTTTTATGTCCTTTTCACTTTAAATACTTTGGTCAGTTAATAAGAACAATTTATGTAGTTTTATATTATTTATTTGAAAGAATTAAAAGAGATGTTTCATGTCTATCCTTGTATCACATTAACTAGTCGACGGTGATATGGGATTATTAGTAATAATTAAATACTTTTTGGAGAGAGTAATTTGAACAGTAATCTAATTACACAATTGAAGATGTAATTAGTAACTAGTAATTAATTACTTTTTTTTTTTTTTAGAGTAACTTACCCAACACTGCTCCAGTCTTCAGTCTCACATGATCCTTCAGAAATCATTCTAATATGCTGATTTGCTGCTCAAGAAACATTTCTGATTATTATCAATGTTGAAAACTGTTGTGCTGCTTCATATTGTTGTAGAAACCATGATGCATTTGTTTTTTAGGATTCTTTGATGAATAGAAAGTTCAAAAGAACAGCATTTATTTGAAATAGAAAGCTTTTGTAACATTATAAACGTCTTTACTGTAACTTTTGATCAATTTAATGCATCCTTGCTGAATAAAAGTATTAATTTCTTTTAAAAAAAAAATCACATTGACGCCAAACTTTTGAACGGTAGTGTGCGTAGATTGCATTTTAAAGTTGTTGAGTTTTACTTATACTAACTGAAATTGAGATCTTTATTAATAAACTGTTTTGTTAATTCTCTTCCACAGATTACTGTATTAACTCTCAGTCCATTCTGCTCTTGCGGGTCATCGCTGCTTTCTGTTTTCTGGGCATTCTGTGCAGCCTGACGGCATTTCTGCTGGATGTCTTTGGACCCAAACACCCAGCCCTCAAGATCACTCGCAGATATGCTTTCGCTCACATCCTCACAGGTACAAATTCGTGAAGGATTTAGTTCTTAATAGGGGTGTAACGGTACACGGTTCGGTTCGGTACGGTTTGGTACGAACCTCGGTATTGAAGTCACGGTTCGGTACGGATTCGGTACAGCAGGAGGGAGAAAACTAAACATAAAATTGTTTTTTTTCTTTTTTATTAAACAGTGGTTTACTGAACAAATTGTGTCTCTGTCTTTAAATAAATTCAATTATAATTAAAATTTTCTTTAGGATAAAAAATCTATCTATAACTATATATAGGGAGCACTTTCTTGCATATTACTATAATATTAAAGGTTACAATTAACAACAGAGCCCAAATTCTTAAATTAAGTTTATTTTTAGATATAATATTTCTATTTATTTATTTATTCTATTTATTTTTAGATATAATAATCAACACTCATTGGCTAATATAGTGCATATATGTAGCGAAAGAGTTAATTTCTCTAGCGAACTAACAAGCTGTGGACACTGAATGGCATTTCTGAGGTAAATGCTACGTGACATATTGTTTACAAGCTGTTTCATTGATATCTTTCCGCGGTTGAAACACTGATTGAGCGATTACACGAGATATGACCATTTCAGTAAGTTCAGTAAGTACTGAATCTTTCAGCATACCTTCAGATGTTCATTCAAGTTTATTCTGTAACTAGTATTAAAGAGGAAGAGACGATCATGTTCACTCACGCTCAGCGCTGCCGCTTGAAATGAGGCGCCTCTACAGTGATCTGTTGCGTCACATCAAAGAGCGACAAATCAGCTAAAATGATAAAATGGACAAAATTTGAGGGATGAGACTTTGTTTCTTATCAAAAGAAACAAAACACAGAGCTTAATGCGATTATTGGTGGTTAATGGTAGTTAAAAGTGGTTAATGGGCTATAACAACTCTGTATTCGTCAGTACACATGTGAAATACATGTACCGTTACACCCCTAGTTCTTTATATAATGTTTTTGTAGTCTTAATGAATCTGTGTGTTCCAGTGCTCCAGTGTGCTACGGTGATCGGCTTCTGCTACTGGGCCTCGGAGCTGATTCTGTCCCTGCAGCAGCAGCACAAGAAGTACCACGGCTCGCTCATCTACGTCACTTTTGCCATCAGCTTCTACCTGGTGGCCGGTGCAGGCGGAGCCTCTATTTTAGCCACAGCGGCCAACCTGCTCCGTCATTACCCCACTGAGGAGGAGGAGCAAGCCCTGGAGCTCCTCTCAGAGATGGAGGAGAGCAGTGAAACATACCCAGTTGACTACGACATTACCAACCAATTCCAGCCTCCGCCGGCCTACACACCCTGATCGCCATTACCCCGTGTGTTCAGTGCCCAACGCCACTCCTGTCTTCATGTGCCGCCTTTGGCCTTCAGACAAAGAAATGATGCTCAGATTTTAGGTGCCCCTTCAAAAATGAATGAATATATATATATATATATATATTCAGTATTCCAGATCATGCAGAATGCCCATATCCATGCACACATTTAAATCAGCGTTTTACTTCAGCAGACAGAGCTTGCGTGCATGGAAGAAATCAAAGAGAGTAATTATGGCATTGCTTGTAGGATTCCATTTGAATTCATCTTGCAGTAGTTTGCATGTATCTGGCAGTAAATTCCCACACAGATCTATACATTTTTTTGGCACGCATTTATTATTGATTAAAGACTTGAAGGATGCAAAGCATCTCGGCGTCATGCTGTTGAAGATGCATTTACTGGCAGCCTCTTTGGCAAATTAAACTGAGGGAATTAGTATAATCAAAAAAATTTTTTTTTTGCTTCATCACAGGTTTATCATGTTTGCCATTTTCTTCTTCACAGGTTTATCACGTTTTCCAAATATTGAGCTGCACTTTTGACTTTTGTTCCTGTTTTTCAAGTGGTCATTTGTAGACACTTTCCTTTGTTAAAAAAATGATAATTTTTTTAATCATGTATCAATGTATACTTTTATTTATTTGAATTTATCAGTAGCCCACAGATGCTGCCGTATCTGCACACTTCTGGATTCACCCCATCACATTTTTAAAAATAATTTCATTAGGCTTTTTAATCAGTTATTTTAATGTTACTTTAACACACATATAGCTGCAAATACCCAAGATGGATAGACAAATTATTTATTATTTATTATCTGGTTGAAATAGACATTCAAAGAAGCTGAAAAGCAAATATTTTATGTACCTGTAATTTGGAAGCGTTCAGGTTTGCCAACATCACATTGTGAGTTTGTTCTGTATTAATTGGATTTTATTTTTGTTTTTTAGTGAAATTGTGTTTGGTGTGTTTTGATAGTAATAGTGTGAGGATGTTCTGATGAAAGAGTCTTAACACATTTGATCATGATTGTATCCACAATTTACTTGTCTAGCATTTGCTCTGGTCTGATTATTTTTGATAAAATCACTGCATGACATTTGATACTGCACTTGTGTTGCATAAATGGACTGTACTTGTTCAGATTTCACTTTTACATGCAGGTTTTTTTTTTTTTTTTTTAGTAATATGGTGGTTTTGTGTTCTAGATTATTTCACATTTCCTTTCTGTGTTTCATTTAAAAATACGTTTACTTAAATACATGGAAAATAAAGAAAAAAATGGAGTCAAAATAAAGTGTGCGTGTGCGTGCATGTTTGTTTCCTCAGTGCGTGTGCCCGACGAAATCGAAGCGCGCGGTGGTCATAGCAACGTTTGATTCATTCAGGAAGCGACACCGCGCGTCTCTCACCGGCATTTCAGCTGAAACGACGTAAATGACCTTAATTTGGATATATACTCGTTTAAATTTGGTTAATTATTGATAGAAGATGGCTTATTTTGGTCATATGATTAGTAAATGATGGCTGACGGAATATCGCTTATGGAAATGAGGTATGCTATATGTAAATGAGGGCAGACCCATATTATATAGCTACATTTTAGCAAAAGGAAGCTGTAAATGAGCTTTATTAGCGAATTCACTTGTATATCATGCTTTTTGAGATAAAATGACTATATAAATAAGTTCCAGATTTAAAATGTGCCTTTCAGATGCTTATGGATTAATCTTTGTCTTACGCAGGTGCATTTAGCTCCATATTGTTTTTTATGAACAGAGGACATGAGCCCAAAATCCATGAATTATCAATATAATATATTATTCCAGTAGCACCATGTCCACCAGTAATCTGCCACCCCTGCGAAATCTGCCCAGCTGGTCCAGGGTTCGAGATCTGGACAGGGTGAGATACCCCAGACTTCTGTCTAGTGACTATATGGTCAGATCTCCACCTGTGGACATCAGGAGCCCCAAAGCAGCTGCTCAGGTTCAGCCCAGGACAGATGCGCACGACACACGCATCGCCTCTCTGGAGAAAGATATTCTGTTCCTCCAACAACAGCATAAAGACACACTGGAGAGACTGCATGCAGAAATGGAAGATCTGAAGCGTGTTAATAAAGGTGGGTCATTGCTTTCTAATTTTTCAAAACATTTTTTTTGTTTCAATTCCCCCCGCTCCAATAATCAAGTAGTTAAAATGGTCAATGTGATTTTTTTTCCATAACAGTTGAAATATCGAGTTTGAATATACGTGTATAAATACTGATAAGACTAACTTACTTCTGTTTTAAAGGGTTAGTTCACCCAAAAATGAAATTTCTGTCATTACTCACCCTCATGTCGTTCCACACCCGATGTTTTTGATGAAATCCGAGAGTTATATATTCGTCCATAGACAGCAATATAATCAACACTTTCAAGGTCCAGAAAGTTACTAAAACGTTAAAACCGTTAACGTGACTGCAGTGGTTCAACCTTAATGTTATGAAGTGACGAGAATACATTTTGTGCGCAAAAACAAAACAAAAATAACGACCTTATTCAACAATCTCTTCTCTTCTGTGTCATTTTCATACGTTGTTTACGTCCAGCGCTTCCAGGTTCTACGTCAGAACGCAGACTCATTATTGGCCGGCTCCTGCGTCAGCATCACACGCATGCGTCGTGCTGCTCACATGAACAGCTTTGGCCAATTTGGATGTAAACACAGAAGCCTTCACTGTGCTTACTGTCACCTGCATAAGGATAATGAAGAGATTGTTGTTATTTTTGTTTTGTTTTTGCGCACAAAAAGTATTCTTGTCGCTTCATAACATTAAGGTTGAACCACTGCAGTCACGTCGACTGTTTTAACAATGTCTTTAGTACCTTTCTGGACCTTGAAAGTGTTGGTTAAATTGCTGTCTATGGAGGAGTTATCAAAAATATCTTAATTTGTGTTACGGGTTTGGAACGACATGAGGGTGAGTAATTAATGACAGAAATTTCATTTTTGGGTGAACTAACCCTTTAACCACGTGGTCAGAAAGATGCTGATGATGTTGATGCAGTAAGCAATCTCTGAGAAATGCTGTTGATATTTTGAAATCAACAAAACAAACACGCCCCTACCCAATAGGATTGCACCCCTATCTTGATAGCGCTGCCTTCAAATTCACGAACACGCTATGCAACAGACACCTCCCCCATCATGAGTGTATACGCCCCTTACTGCTGATTGGTTACAAGTGTGTTTTGGTGCTCGGTCTGATCTACTTTTAACAGCGTTTCTCAGAAATCGCTTACTGCACCTTTAAACATAATGTAAGAAAGAACAAACAATTATTTTTAAAGGGGGAAATGTGAGTTGAAACAAAAGTGAGGGACAAAATAAATAAATATATTGACATGAAATTTTAATGTTAGTTAAAGGGATAGTTCATCCAAAAATTAACATAATTTCCTCACCCTTATGTTGTTCCAAACCTGTATGATGTTTTTTTCTCCTGTTGAACACAAAAGAAGATATTTTAAAGAATGTTGGTAACCGGATAGTTGACGGTAGCCATTGATTTCCATAGTATTTTTTTTTTTCCTTCTATGGAAGTCAATGGCTGGTTACCATCATTCTGAATATACATATTTTGAATATTTTTGATATATTTTTTATATTTTTAAAGGTATGTTTTATTTTAAAATTTCTTTTGCATTACATCCAAAACATATTATCATAGTTCAGTCATGGGGACACAAACAGATGACAGGCTGTTTGAGCTCCCGTACCATTTTCAGACTTGCATATTAAGTTTTTCTTTTACAGAATTGCAGTATCAGATGGTTATGGAACATGAACATTCTCCAAAAGGTAGGATGTGTTTTATCAAGCCTCATTTTTCATAACCATATTCATATACTCGCTTCTAATGATGCTGAATTTTCTTTATTATTCTGTGCATAGGAAAGATCTAATTTATTCATTATTTCTTAACCTGTATTGTTGTTTACTGCGAACTGACAGCCGTGTGATCCACACAGAGTCCATATGGTCTGACAGTCATTCCTCAAAATCCTGCAGCGACGGTTCAGCCGGGAAGAATTCCCAGTGTGGATTCCACAGGTACGTACTGTATCATCTCTGATTATCTGACCTTACTTAACCAAATAAATCACACATTCTCCTGCTGTGACCCGCTCCAGCTCAGAGGAGGCGTCCGGGGCTGGAGGAGGAGGAGGAGGAGGTGCAGTCACATCGCTGCTGCCGCTCAGGATCACCTGCAGTCCGTCCCAGCATCCCCGAACCCCCACGCTGAGGGAGTGTGAGGTCATCATCCGGCAGCTCTATCACGCCAACACCTCGCAGTATCAGGAGGTCAGGAGCGCTTCTTCTTGTCTGTTCTTATTCATTTATTCACACTTGACGATCATGTTCCCTCACTCAGCTGCTGCGGATCAAGACGCTCCTCAGAGACATCGCCTCCAAAAGCAAATCGTCTGCTGAAGTTTTCTCTCTCGCAACGGCCTGCGTCTCTGACAACAGCAGGTGCACGATTATTCTGCAGAGTAAAGCTCAGGGAAACTGGCAAGAAATATCCTGGTCATATTTCACCCCAAAATCTAAAGAAAGAAATAAGAAACTATATATATATACACATACATACAGGGGTGCACATAACTGGTGCGCAGGTGCGCATGCGTGGTAAAAATAAACATTGCGCACCAGAAAATGTGGAGGGAAGCGCTTTTGAGTACCAAAATTTTTGGGGACAGGGACATGTTTACGTTTACTTACTGGAGTAGGATTTTTCTCTGGTAAGATAGCAATCATGATGATAAGTGTGTTCTTTAATTATTAGGGGTGCAATGGATCGCAGTTGATCTGCACGGACCAGGCCCCTCGGTTCGGCACGCATGTGATTCGCAGATTAACTGCTAAATTTAACCATCATAGAGTGAAAGTTTATCATTTGGAGTGTTTTGTCTTGCCAATTAGCACATTCAAACGATTTTAAATGTGGAAGAAGAGGCGAAAATCGGGGACTCGCGTACTGTTATCTGTGCACAGACTCACACACCCAAAGCGCGTGCGCAGAGAGAGAGAGAGAGGCGCGTTTCAGACAAACACCGAATTGATTCCTCTTTCGCTTTTACTTGTGCTCGAACGGACACCTACATTGTAAAATTATGTCAAAATACCTGTCTCGGCAAGTATTCTCTCAGTTATGTCATAAGTGAACAGTTGAGAAGGAAACCGGATGTGTGTCAGTATATTCAGTCTGTGCATTCGGTCTTAAAGTGACAGCAGCCTAATATTCTTGCTGTTGTCTGTGTCATTAGTTAATAAAATAAAATTAAAAAAAACATCATCATCATCATCATCTACCATGTTCGAGAGAGGAGCAGTCAGGAGGAAAGTGATGACGACAGCTTTTAGGATAAATGTGCTGCGTAAAGTGTGAGTACCAAGCAGCATCTCCAGGTGCTTCCTGGAGAACCAGACCAAAAAAGTTATGTGACCCCTGTATATATATATATATATATATATATATATATATTAGTATATATTAGAGGTGTAACGGTACACAGAAGTCACGGTTCGGTGAGCGCAGAAAGACGCATTTGACGTGTGCGCACTATCTAGTGGACTGTTTTCAAGCATTCAAGTCATTTGCGTATGCACTGTTCTTCTGCTGCTCTTTTTCTTGTTGTGTCATTGTATTACCGCGCGCGCCCCCTTCTGGATTGGAACGTGGATCACCCGTGACTGACTGTATTTGTCGGCTGATTGCATGCACCGAACCGCAACGGTTCGGGATGAAATACCGTTACACCCCTTATATATATATATATATATATATATAATAAGCACAATTGGATGTATACAAGACTGATTTTAATAATAATAATTTAAAAAACACAACAGGATTGTCATGAAAATAAATAATCTTGTGTCATGAAAAAATCATTTCTTTTGCTTTTTTGGATGAAATGTGACTAATTTTTTTATATATTTTTGATTTTTTTAAAAATAATTTATCTTTTAAAAAAGAATTAAAATATATTTTGCATGAAATCTCAGTTTTTAAATTGTAAAGCACAGTTGGAACTATAAATAAGGCATACTATCTATGACTTTCATAATAATACTAATAATAATAATTCATTGTTTCTGAACAGGAATGTCATGCTCCTAAAACAAGCCTTATTTAGTTTAGCCAATATATTTTCTTTTTTGGGTGAAATTTGACCTGGACATGTTCTTGTCATCAGATTCACCTTGTGACTCTATTATTTAATTCTATCATAATATAATTCTATTTATCTATTCAGAATCAATCTGTAAAATCATTTGCACTTTATTTGCACATTCTGATTCTCTTTTAGGGGTGAAGTTTTTGAGCATTTACCAAAACTACCTCTCAAACCACTGCCAAAGAAACAGTAGGTTGACTTTTCTATTTATATCACCACAGACAATCTGAAACGATCTGAAACACTTTTTTAAATTTTCACCCCAGGTACTTGAGTCAAGCCGGTAGAGGAGAAACTGTGATTCTACCAGCCATCAAACGCAATTCAAGCAGCACCATGTCAGAGCGGCAGAGGAGAGCGCAAGACGTGCACAGAATGCGTCTCAGAAGAACTGTGAACTCTTGACCCGCTGCTGCTAATGAAGTGGAACGTGACCTTTACACACTTCTTTCATTGTGCCATCATGTCGGGTCTTTTTCCACTCATGAAAATGCTCAAACATACAGTATTGTGGTCTGTTTTTTATGTCACTCTCTCTAGAGGGAAGGTCAAAAATATGTATTTTCCCTCACCACAGAAACCTACACATGAGGAAGGAGTGAGCGGCTGCTGATCATGTTTGAGTCCCTAATGAACTAAATAAGAAACTTTCCAGAGAAGCAGCCAAATGTCAAAGATGAGACGAGAGCTAAGCTGCCCGTCAGGAAGATCCGTAAACTCAGAGACAGAAACAGACACAATATATACATCAAAGCTTTAAATCAAATCTCTTATAATAACTTTTTACCTTGATTTGAAGTGTGACATTTCCTTGATAACAAGTCTCTTTAAATAAATGCACCAGCAACATTTTATGACGTGTTTTCTTGTTTCTAAAACTGTTCTTGGGGAATCAGAGGTTGTTTGCACCAAAGGTCAGAGAGTTTGGCCTATTCCTGGACTCATGCCGTGTTTCTTTTTTCATAGTGTGTCCTGTAGGATCTCTAACTGACGGCTACAACTACCCGTTGGACCGCTGCCCGTGATCCCAGCAGACACCACATAGTATTACTCTGTTTAAGAGCCTTATTAACTAATGGGTTTTAGAGGGCACTATCTCATTCAATTCAACCCAGTTCAATTCAGTGTTGGGTTTCCATGTTTTATGTGGACTTTTCATTGACATAATGATTTTTATACTGTACAAATGGTGGATTCAATCCCCTAAACCTAAACCTACCCATCACAGAAAACTTTCTGCATTTTTACATATTAAAAAACATCACTTAGTGTGATTTATAAACCGTTTTCCAAAAAAATGTCCCCACAAGGTCAAAAATGACTGATATTACTATCTTTGTGGGGACATAAATGTACAAGACTGTAGGCATCTTCAAAATTGATACCCAGCAACTAATAAACACCTGTGGTACAGCGAGTGAGGCGACGGGTCAGATAGGCTTTTTAAGGAGGTAAATGCAGGTAAACGCACGCAGCCCCAGTAAAGCATCAACGGGTGTTGACCAAATGACTTAAGGTAATAAGATAATTGAGGAAGGTATTATTAGATAAGCAATGAAGAAAGGAAAAGGGTTCTTCAGACAAAGTATCTTATCTTCTCAGAAACGTAGCTTACAGGGTGACGTCCCACATGCAACGTTAGTATAAAAGAGCTGGGCTTCCTCTGCAGCAGGATTGGACTCGTTGAGTTCAGTTTGCACGACTCTCTCTTTCAGTTGATCTCTGTGTTGTAAACTCAGCAGTGTGATCATGTTGGCATCACGGGCATTCCTCGCCAAGCAGGCCGCAGCGACGCTGGTGCGCCAACCTGCCTGTCTGGTGCATCATGGGGGAGACTGGGGGAACTGGGGCAACACCAACATCGCTGTGGTAAGAATACAAAACGCCACACACGTAAACTGACACGGTATTGAGTTTCTGTTTGGTTCTGAATATGTGACTTGATCTTCTCTTGAAGGTTTTCTCAGGCTGCGGTTGGTGGGATGGAACTGACATCCACGAGGCTGCGTAGTGAGTATACTTCAAAACATCATTTGGTCTTCTTAAAAACATCCTTAAAACAAGCTACATTTACAGTAACACTTTACAACAAGGTCTTGTTTGTTAACATAAACTAACAAAGAGCAATATATATATATTTTTACAGCATTTATTAACCTTCAACTAAGTTAAATTAACATTAACTAAGATTATTAAATGTTTTAGTTAACTAATGTTAACAAATTAAACCTATTTATATGTTTATAATGTATGGATCTGTGTTAGGGTTATTATGTAAGGGATAATGTACAATCACCTGGTCATTATCACAAAATAAACTCTTTATTTAGAGATAATGACTGCACATCCTTCTTATTAGAAGACTACTTACCAAATAAATAAATAAATGGACATGAAATATTGATTTAAGTGATTTATGTGAGAAGAAATAGTGATGTGTGAAACAAAGTGGTAACTAGTTACCTGGTCAAATGTAAAGTTCAGTGTCTGAGCATTAAAAAATATTGACCTATTGACCAATCAGCATCAATTATTCTAGAGAGGTGTAATGCATACATACTGCTGTCTCTCTTTAAAGCACCATGTACCACTTGAGCCGTAATGGAGCCCGTTTTCAGATCTTTGCTCCAAACCAGCAGCAGATGCATGTCATGGACCACATGAAGATGCAGCCCTCTTCAGGTGACAACAGGTAGAAATGAAATATATCATTCAATATTATACTTACACAGCCTTTCGTAATACCATTCTGCATATCTCACTTATCTTGTGAAAATATAACAAAAAAGTATCAAAACTTACCATGGAAACATCATGTTAACCAATGGTTTTTGGATGTGTATCATGGTATTCTTTGAAATAGCATTTAAATATGAACATAGTAATCATTCACATGGCAAGACCGTCTGATAGCAAACCGTTCCCTCTCGGCAGGAACATGATGATGGAGTCTGCACGATTCAGCCACGGTCAGGGCATGATGCAGATGAACGATCTGTCCAAACTGGACGCCAACAGCTTTGATGCGGTCATCTTTCCTGGAGGCCACGGAATAGTCAAGAACCTGTGAGAGAGACAGTCTTATAGTCGATAAATAGGGTCAATACTAATGCAAATATAAATGTTTTTGAAATCGATGCAAATGCATCCCAAAAGAAGTGACAGGAGAGACCATCAGAGTCCATCTGCACATATTTAAACTTTGATGACTCTCAGAAGACATGTGGTTTGGCTGCTTCACTGTTAGTCACCCCAGATCAATCACTATTCCTGGAGCGAAAATCCTCTTATCATGTTTCACTATTGGCAAACAAATGGTTAAGTCTGAGCGGAAATACAGGCGATGGATGAGACTAATCCACGTCTGAGCCCAAAGCCGTTTCAGCTTAATTACACTTCAGCACATTTATATACTCAAGATTTGATATCATTTGAGAAAGTTCCTTCAAGCTTCCAAGATGTGTTTGCTTGATATGAGCTGCAGGTTGTTTTTTGCTAAAAGGTCATTTTTTCCTCATATGAAGCATTTCTGCTGACTTTTACAGGTCCACCTTCAGCAAAGACGGTAAAGACTGCAAGCTGAATAATGACGTGGAAAGAGTTCTGAAGGACTTCCACCGCGCTCGCAAGCCCATTGGGTACCAGAATATAAAATATTAAAACTGTGAATATCTGAATTTAATCCTTGTATATAGTACATACAGAGAGGTGAATGAAAACTATTTAGGATTTCACACCATTTCTAGATCAAATTCTTTCAGATTTCCTTGCTTCATCTACATTTTTCTCTCAAATTGTTATGACAAATGCTGTATTAATTGACAAAAATGTAAAATAGTGGTCTGCACAGTTCAATTGTTTAAAGATTTGTCAGCTGACCTGAATCCGGCTCTCTTTGGCTCAGTCTGTCCAGCATGGCTCCTCTCCTGGCGTGCCGAGTGCTGCCGAGTCTGGAAGTCACAATGGGTTATGAACGCGACGAGAGCAGCCGCTGGGGCCGCTGGCCCAACACCAACATGGTGCAGGCGGTTAAGAGCATGGGGGCCCGCCACAACACCCGTGAACCCTACATATCCTTTCATTGAGACAAAGTCTTCTAGAGATGAGTTTTTGTCATTTTTACCATGTTTGTCAAAAGCTTTATTCGTGTAAAACTTTAAATCATGCCTTTAAATGATGCAAGAACTCATTACATCTCCAAATGTGTCAACTTGATGTCATGACAATAAAAAAAAAACAATTTTTCCCTTAACTGCCCATCTCACGAGGCCTATGTGGACGAGAAAAACAAGGTGATCAGCACTCCAACCTTCATGTGGGAGACTGACTACCACTACCATTACATCTTTGATGGCATCGGGAACATGGTCAAGCATGTCATGCGTATGACTGCCAAGTGATTCTCGTGGGATGCAAGACACTAGAAGGCTTTCACACTTAACTTTGGGTTGACCTGAATCCGCTATTATGTGGACATACAGAGAGTAAATAAATAAAAGCATGCAATGCAACTTGTGTGTTGTACTATGTATTGTATAGCCTATAGCAATGGTGGTAATGTAGCCAAACTATATACATTTTATTTTTGAAGTAGATGATTGTTCACAGAAACATCTCACAAGCATAACATTTCAGTGGAACATTTTATTTTACAAATCATAAAAAAATGAGTGACAACATTTATATATATATAAAAACAAAAAACAAATATAAGAACATATATAAAACATTTTTTTACAAAACGTCAAAATTATTCTCAAAAAACCTTTAAATGTATTACAAAAATGTACAGCAGCATCTTAAATATAAGATAGATCAATGTTTTCTCAAAACATTCATGAATATTTGTACAAAATTTAAAAAAAGAAAAAACTTATTTAAAAAATATATATATTTACAATAAGCACAGACTGACAGAGCGATAGATGTATGCCAAGATCCATGTGCATCTATGTTTTTGTTTCAGCCATTTTATACATCCACAGTTCTTTGCATTAAAGTAAAACAAATACAGAAGATTAAGTGAGCTGGCTGCAAAAAAATTTCTGTTTGGGAAAGTTAATTAATGTAAAGAATACAAATAAATTGGGAGGAGAGTTTGATTGAGAGTTAAGGCGGGTAAGCTCTTTAAAATGAATTCAGTTTCAAGATGAATGGTGCTCAGATATACACAGGGTAAACATACACAACAACATTATATTCATATATACATGTACTCATATATATGTAAAATACAACAATCTTATATATTTCAGTTGCTCGAAATATACATTTCCTTGGCTGCAGTATCTGATTGTCAAAGCAAACTTTATGCTATACTGTTGTTTTGGTTCGGTTGATGTAACAAAACCCTTTGAAAGTGGAGTTATATTTCCAGAGTGTCCATTATCCACAATGGATATCAATTTTATTTACAAAACTTTTATCAAAACAATCAGAGTTTTTTCTTCTTTTCTGTAAAACTGTGATTCATGAAAGCTCATCTTTTAGTCTAGACAGACAGAAGTGCAATCTGGGATTGATGAGAACAGGTAAATACAAAGTGAACGAAAGACAACGATACAAAAACCACATTCCATATACTGTACATATTTCAAGTTTGGAAAAAGCAGTAGGAACTGAACGCACCTTTACAGCATAATGACAATAATGAATATACATCAAAGCTGTTCAAGGATATTCAAGGATCTTTTGCTTTCTCAGGATTTGTTAGGTTTGTACTCGAAACCAATTTGTCTTCTTCCTTTGGATGCTCTGAAAATATAAATACAGGGATTATAGTTAGTTGCCTATGTAAGAACCAAATAAAACTATGGGTTTAAACTGAATTTAACATGGGAATAAGTCAGGCATTTTATAAAATTTTGCTAGCATAATTGTGTTCTTGAGGCCAAATTTGAATATATCACTTCAGAATTTTGTACTGTCAAACAATGTACTGTAAGGCAAACATCAGTGCTGTGGACATTTGTCCCTACAAAGGGAAATATTTTGCAGAAAGCCTGAATTAAAAACAAGTTAAACTTCAATACGGATAGGCCAAAGGGATTAAAGGGAGGTAACGGACCAAGGTAAAGTTCTCAGAGCAATGCGGAGCTGGAATCAGAGTCTGGGTCAGGGGGGGTGCAGGGGTCTCGGGAGTAGGATTCCTGGGCTCTGCGGTACTCCTGGAACTCCTGTCGCAGGGCATTGAAGCGTGCCTCACTGAGGGAACGACCATACCGGTGCTGAAGAGACTGGGACACTAAGGGAGGGCTGATGGAGTACAGGCCTGAGAGGAGAGGAAATGAGTAGGAGGAGGTGGAGGAAGGGTAAAGTTCAGGGGAAACTTCAATTGCCATTATATTTGGTGTGGGAAATAAACAGACAAGTTCAAAGAGTTGAAGTTCTTACGTTTACTCGGGAAGTCCTGGAGGCCAGCGGTGGAGCGGGGGCGATCTTGCCTAAATTCCCTGCCTCGCCCAAAGCCTGCATGGGGCCGCTCCATTTTCATGGCCTCCAGGATGTCGTGATCCACAGAGTATTCCACAGCATCCCATTCATAACTCTCATCTACTGAGGTATTTCTTCTACACACACACATGCAACAATACACAGTGAGATATGTAGAAAATGACAGTGATATAAATGTGTACAAAAAATAAGACATTAGGAACTATTCTAGTTTGTCTGTGCTGAGGTCTGGCCTCATGTATATGTGTATCAGCTTCACCTTTTGGACCTCCGTTCTCTCAGGTCTTTATCTGCCCTGTGCCTCTCGCTCTCCTCTGTTGTCTCTGGTGAGCTGAGTAAGGTTGGAGTGATAGAGAGAGACTGGCGTAGGTGCCCGTGTCCATATGGTCCCACGCTACCCCTTCCACTGCTCTGGCTGGCGTAACTGGCTCTGCCCCCATCACCTCTTACATCCCGGCCTTCTGTCTCTGTACAGCCCCTAACTGCACCCATCCCTTTGTCCACCTCCCTCGAAAAGTCTTGCTCTCGTAGGGGGAAGGATGTATGATATGGTGAGGGCCAGCTGTAACCTCTGGGGAGGAAAGGCCTTGGCGGACACCTTCTGGGTTCTGCAGGATGCAGGTAGTCCACCCTGGCCACCGATCTGGTTGGAACAAAAGGTTGAGGAGGTTCTTGTGGGACATACTTATGCTGAACTGACCTAAGTGTTTCCTGATAAGACAGAGGCCACCTAGAGGAATCTGGAAAGACCGCTGCCTGTCGACGTGGATCCGAGTCCTGCCTGGAAGGAAGGGACGATTCCATGTGTTGTGGTGGATCTGGGACTGAGGGAACAGGTGTGTGGTAGGGAGGTGTCATATCAGATCTCTCAATATGCCTACGTCTCTCTAGACTGTAGCTGGTAGGAGGTTGAAAGGGCACTGGCCCTCGCCATGATGGGCCAGACATGGGATAGTAGCGTGCAGGGGTACGACCCAGACTGTATGATTTGAGCCTTATATCTGGATGGGGAAATTTATCTCTGTAACAAGTCTCAGATCTGTAAGTTCTTGGATTTTCAAAATGTTCCCATTTAGAACCTAAACTAATGGACTTCTTAAGGAATGGACGTGGTTGACCTACTCCAGAGAGGGTCCTACAGGGACCAATGCTGACTGATTTCTTCATGAAAGGCATAGGACCTGGATAGATCCGTGAGGGTATCATGTTTGTCCGGTCAACCTGAGTTTGAGATCTTTGATATTGTTCAGATATAGGGTCTGGACATTTGGAAACAATTGCTGCCATGCTTTTAGCTGTGTTAATTAATGTATGTGCTGGACCATGCTGTTTTTGAGGCCCTAAACTCTGAGAAACCAAAGGGTCAGACCTCTTTTCCTTTTCTTTAGATGGAGAGAAACCTTTCTTGATTGTGTCTGAGGTGCCTGATTTAACATGTGTATCTCGTGCCTCTAATTGTGAACAAGGTTCAGAAATGGGAATACTTCCAGGTTCAAGGTGTCCCACTGGTAAGTTCAGGGTGCTGTGGTCATAAACAGTCCCGTTGTGTTGACTATTATTGGTCCCAGAGTGCTCCTGACCATGTTTTCCCCAAATTTTGGGTACAACATCAGGCTCATCTCTTAACAGTGTCCTAGTTTCTGGCTCAACACTGGGTTCAACAGATTCAGAAGGCTCAGTCACTTCTACAGGATCATCTACACTCATTTCAATGAAACCTGGAAGACTCAGGTATTCCAGGATAGTGCTGGTCTGCAGTGGGGACATCTGGGCTGGTTGGGGAGCAAGCTTAGCTTTCATTAATTCTGACATTCTTGATAAATTTGACTGATCACTTTCTGCCTCATTTTCCAACAGGGTCAGGGGTGATATTCGACTAGGGCTTTCACTGAAGACACATTTGTCACTCTTTCGGGATCGAGCCCTGATACCCTCTTTCTCTTGCTCATTGTAAGGCAATATGGAGCTGGAATCCTCACTCACTACCACCATCACTTTTTCCTTTGCTCCTGCTTTCTGATGATCATAGGGCAATGTAGAGCAACCTGATGGATTACGACTCAGTTTGTCTTTTTGAACAGTCCTTAGTTCCTCCGTGTCTGTAACACTTTGAGTCCTGGGATCAAGGTAATGTGGGTTAGGACCAGGATCTTTATCTCTTCCTGCCACCTCTTGGTGCAGCTCAGATGGTTGAGGACTCAAGCGAGCAGGGGATGTTGATCTAAATGCTGGAGCCTCTTTTTCCATTTTTCTTTCTTGCAACCAACGTTCCTGAACTAAAGTCCTGTTGGGCAGCTCCTGCTCCTCTTCCAGGTGACTTTCCGGGTGTCTAGCTCGTGCCCCAGTCAGGCTGGTTTTACTGGGAGGGGGTATGTCCCTGGTAGGAGAGAAAAGTGAGAGAGGTGTATATTGTGTGGCTGGTGAACGAGAGACATCTGTTGCCAGTGAATCTTCTAGATTGGCAATGCCTTGTTGACGTGTGTGAGGGTAGAGTGAATAAGGTGTGTTCCCTTCAGAAAGGCTCTGCACTGGCACCAGGCTAGTGGGGGATGTCACAGGGCTTATGTCCCACTGGATGTATGAGGAAGAAGCGGAGGGAAGTCTCTCCATGGGACTGCTGGTGTTGCCAAAATAACAGCCCCTCCTATAGTCCGATACACGCTGGGCCAGGCTGCTGGGTCTGTTTTTTTGTCGTAAATGGATGTTTTGGGGCTTCCAAATAGGGTCTTCAGACTCAACACCTGTCCATTTTCTTAAGGGACTTGCAGACTTGGCCCGCCTCTGTTCTTGCTCATGTGCCTGTGCCCTTCGGCTGGACGTATAGTGTTCTAGTTCCCTCTCCATTTGCTCACGTTCCTTCACCAGCTTTAAACATTTGCTTAAGTTGTCCCTCTCTCTTTCACCATCCAGTTGAGTTACCATAGTGCTGTGCTCTGTCAGCTGGCTGTCTCCAATGATGGGCTGGTAACGTGTCTGGTTGAGCAGCCTCTCTCTCTCCAAAGCTCGGGCTCTTCTGGTTAAGCTGGGGAATATGTCCTCCCTATGACTGGCACTCCGGTATTTTTTTAGTGAGTCACTTGCCCTCTTTTCACTGCAGTCTGAATAAAAGCTAGCCTTCTCCAACAAGGTCTCAGAGCAGCCCTGCTCATCATCAGAGTAGAAACAGCCATGACGGGAGAAGTTTCTGGCCATTGCCTTCACCCTGCCAGGGGAGTGATGGGGTCTCTCTGGGTCTGGAGGGTCCACCGTCAATGCTGACAGCATCTCTCTCTGTTCATCCCTCTCTGAACTTACGGGATTTGATTTGTTGGACTCTTTAAAAGATCCATTGTTACTCCTTCTACCAGGCGATTGTGGGAACTCTTTTTTGAGGTTCTTTTTTATGTGGGTTGGTGTGGAGTTTTCTAGATCAGGTTGGATAACAAAGCGGCCATCAGGACTTCTGGATATGGACTCAATAGCAGATGTGGGTGAGGGAGATCCACCAAAGTGGCTCTCACACAGGGTGTAGCGTGGAGGTGGAGAGGATGAGGACAGGAGCTGCTTTCTCTGATCTTGGTACTCACTGCGGCTGCCTTTTTCAAAGGAGGAACGGTCTGAACGATCAGAAGAGGATGAGTTGGGGAAGAAGTTTAAAGGAGGACACAGTTTTAACTTCAGCACACTGTCGGGACTGTCAGAAGGCGAGTGAGCTCTAAGGAGAGAGAAGACAAGTGAACATTTAGGGCAGGAAGATTTAGATGTTTGAAACAAATGCATCCCTTCGGGTTGCCATTTCAAAAACCCATTGTAGTACAGTGACAAAGATGGAGAAGCATAGCAATGATACATGCATAGCAAAGATGGACACTTACTGTGGAGACGAACTCTTCTGGAAGGCAGAGGGGATATCTGAAATGGTGGGGAGGGTGCAAAGTTCATATCATGCCACAGATAAAGAGTCATAAGATGACAAAGAGACAAAAACAAAAGCAGCTTCAACAGAAACAGAGATGCCATGCATGACAATACCACTGATGGCTGAGAAATACATCATTTCAAATGTGTCATGTATCAGTCTTTGAGGCATTAAATGTCTATATGGTCATAGCGATTGATAATGCATCAAAGGCCTTAAGGAATGGACATAATGAAGAGTTAAAACAGTCACTACATAAACATTTGTTCAAGACTTAAGTACACAACCCATGTATCTGAATGTTGCAGCCCCAAATTACTTCAAAAGCATGCAAAAAGATTAAAAAAGTTTTTATAGTGGTGTCTTTGTTCAACAAAAATTTCATATTCAAAATCATAACAATGACTTCACTGCTTTTACCATCTCTCTTTTTCCTTCGCCGCTGTCCCCTTCTGTTGTTCATAACACAGGCTGTCACCAGAGAAAGGATGATGGCAACAAACAGGAAACACACACCCCCAATCACACCAGCCAGCAGAGGCTCAGGAACAAAGGCCAACAGACTTGGCGCTGCCGGATACATCTCCATTCCTAAAGGCCACACATTACACGTTACCTTCTAATAATATAATAAATCAATAAACAATTAAGCATCAATAATTTATACCAATATTACATTTCTGACTTCTTTAACTTTCTATTTAAATCATATTAATATTCAAATATATTCATTAAAATTGGTAGTTTTTCCAAGCCCCATAGGAAAAAAAGTTTCAAAAAGCCTGAAATTTGTCAATTCAAAGTCAAAATATTGATTTCAGATTTAGCCTCACCTTCAGTTGAGATGACAACTGAGTCACTGGGCACACTAACCAGTTTGTCTCTCCGAGACAGAAGACGCAACTCATAGTTGGAGTCCTGTGGAAATAAATATAGAGAAAATGAACCATCAAGTGAAAACGAATGGCATAGAATAGCAACATTCAACACCAAGCTGCCATTTTCCCAATATTTCACATGTTTTACCTTAACAAGTCCCTGTACAATCAATTCGGTCAAGTTGACAGCAATTTCTCTGTCTATAGTGACCCACTCTCCCTTTCCCCGCTTCGCTTGAAGTACAAAGGAAGTTAATGGTGGAGACTCTTCAAGAGGTGGCAGCCATTGCAGCAAAACACCTAGTGATGTACGATTGGCTGACAGCAAGGTGGGAGGGGGCAACACCACAATGGTGGTTACCATAGTGGGAGCTTCTGTTGGAGGTGCTGCAATGTAAATAACATATAAGGATTTACCTACTACATCATATCATGCTACATCATACATCTTGGACCATAGGTTTGGAATAATAAAGTCCACTAGGGAATACTTTGAATCAAATAAGGGAATACAGATCTGTTAAAGTAACTATAGGCAGTCTAAACCTTACCATGTACATGATATGTGTCTGTATGTGTAAAGCTAATGGATGACCTTATTAAGTGCATGATTTGTAAGTTATGTATATATATAAAAAAAGTGCTCACCCAGTGTCGTAATTGTGACAATCTCACTGAAAGGGCCAGAGCCCAACTTGTTTTGTGCAAGAACGCTGAACTGGTAACTAGTGAAAGCTTGCAGACCCGTCACCAGCAGGGAGGTTTTGGTTGTTGGCACAGGGATTGATGCCCATTCATGCTTGCCTCTCACAGTGGGCTTTATCCTGATAAAGAGATATTACATTATATTACATTACATTACATTAGATAGATTTGTCAAAAATCCAGTGTTGCTCATGCATTCAGTTTGAGGTCACTCACCAAACAGTAAATCTCTGAGTGTATCCTCCATCAAAGCCTGGCTCCCAGGACACATTGGCCTGACTAACCCCTGGATCCACAGACACGGAGGTAACAGGATGGGGACTTGTGCCTGAAGAAAACAGAGCAGATAATATATTTGATTTCTGTCTCATTTGTTTTTCAATAGGTAAATTAGGGTTATTTTTAACAGGCAACTATTCCCTATTCCTCTTACCTAGCACTAAAATCATGGTTGCCACACTGACAGTGGCCACACGGTTGGTGGCACGACACTCCCACGCCCCCTGGTGGTCCTTACTGAGTGGACGCAGGACCAGAGAGCCATTGGACAGGACTGTAAACGGAGTGCGAGGGGCAGGACCAACCTATAGCAGATGTGAAAGTCTGTTAGTATATACAGTATCTGATTTTATTTTAGCAGATTAGCATTTAAATACACATTTAAATAACACACATTTAAATAATCATGGTCATCTGAAGGCTTTTGGGATTAAAAACAATAAACAAACTTACTTTAATCCATGTGATGTTAGGGGCGGGGTCTCCCTCAGATTGACAGGGTATAACCAGCTCCCTACCTACTTCTTGTAGGTACTCGGCACGGGGCGAGACACGGAAGGAAGGGGGGTCCTATGGACATCACCAAATTGCAAATAAGTTGTGTGGTGGTCAGGTCTAACTCGGTGTCAGGTCAGTCATTAATAATGAATTTCACTATGTGGTGATGTGTCAAATTATTTTTCATTCTACACATATGGTGTTCACCTTCAGGATAACTTTGGTAGGTTCTGATTGGCCCATGGTCCCATAACTGTTATAGGCTGTACAGGTATACATGCCCACTGCATCATCATTTGCTGCAGTTATGAACACCGAGCCCTCTGAGTTGACCATCCATCCTGGATACTGACCAATCAAGATGAAGAATATAAAATGATGCAATTTGGGGCACAATGAAATAAGACGCTTGATGATATACACTCATAAAGTACCTGCTCCAGGTCCAGGGAAGCTCCATCTTTGGTCCAATTAACATACAGCACAGGGGGCTCAGCTTGAACTGGGCATATGATCTTTCCCCCCATTCCCACAGGAAGATAAGTCTCACGGGGCATCCGAACCACTCGTGCAGGATCTTTAAGAAAATCAGGCTTTTAATTATGTCATTTGTATTAAAGGGGACCTATTATTACGCCCTTTTTCAAAGTCTTGTTTTTGTTTTGGGGGGGATCTACTAGAGTAGGTTTTCATGCTTGAATGTTTAAAAAACACATTATTTTTCACATATTTGACATTGTTGCATATAGAAGCTTGTTTCTGCCACTGAATAAAAAAGGTAATTGCGACTTTTTATCTCATAATCCTGACTTTTTTTCTCAAAATTGCGAGATTTAAACTTGCAATTGCGAGTTATAGTCAGAATTGCGAGTTATAAAGTCAGAATCACAATTCTGACTTTTTTTCTCGCAATTGCGAGTTTTTAATCATGCAATTCTGAGTTTATATCTCACAGTTCTGACTTTTTCTCAGAATTGCGAGATATAAACTCAATTGCGAGCTATAAAGTCAGAATTACAAGATATATACTCTTCTGAGAAAAACATCAGTCTTTTTTCCCCTCACAATTGGACATTATAACACACAATTGCGAGTTTATATCTCACAATTCTGACTTTATAATTTGCAATTTTGACTTTATTACTCGCAATTGTGAGTTTATATCTCGCAATTCTGAGAAGAAAAAAAAGTCAATTGTGAGATATAAACTCACAATTTTGAGAGAAAAGTCAGAATTGTGACATAAAAAGTCGCAATTACCTTTTTCATTTTTCATTTCATGGCGGAAACAAGCTTCCATAGTTGCAGCATCTCTCTTCCCAGTCTGTCAGTAACGCTCTGTTTAGTTCCTGTCTCTATGAAGCACCTCCTTCTGAAAAGCGCAATGTGCTCTGATTGATCGGCTGGACCAGTGTGTCGTGATTGGTCAAGCGCTTCAAGAGTGTTTGGGAAACACTACTAACTCAACCCAACCACGCCCTGCCCCTTTATTTTGCGTATGCTTTGGGCAGGAATTATTTAAATAAGGAATATTGTGATGTGTTCGTTCCCGTAAGAAAACTCAAGACTACAATTGAGGCATTTCAGGGAGTTCAGAAACAGTGTGCACTGATAAAGATAAATTACTATTACTAATACCAATACATTACACACTAAAGAAAGTTGAACATGTAAAAAAACATAATAGGACCCCTTTATCTGATATACATGAAGATAGATTTAACATTTAAAAAAGAAAGAATTTAGAACCAATAAATTGCAAAGCACTCACGTTTAACTTTGAGGTAGGCAGACGCAGAGGGAGGAGTCATTAGACCATTGGTGGGTGTGCAGGTGTAATTCCCAGAATCCTCAGGTATAAGACCTGAAATGAGGAGGGTCCCGTCCACTAGGATTCTTACCCGTGATTTCAGAACTCTGTAAATACAAACATGCGGCAAACAGAAGCAACATCATATTAAAAGATACACAATAAATGATATTACTAATAAGTAGAATTAACCCTAATCAACTAACAAAAACATCAACGAACAAAAAAGTTGGAGGCTACTAAACAAATAAATAAATAAAAATGACATTTTTGATCATAATTATGTGAAAATAAAGCATCATTATACAATAATATCTGATAGCAGATGCTGTGATTGTCCAATCAGAATCTATAATATATAATAATGTTATCCAAATTACATATTAGCACTCTTGTTATCGTAGGTCACTCACTCAATGTGAAACACGTTTTGGTCTTGTTTCCACCACTCATACGTGAGGTTAGAAGGATATGCTTCTGCTTGGCATTGCAGAATTGCATCCTGGGACATATTCATGGTGATGTCCTCAGGGGGAATGATGATAATTGGAGGACCTGTTTGAAAGCAAAAGAATGCATAAAAGCATGCATGCGAGACTGAATGCATAAAATGTAATCAGCTTGGATTAATCTGGATTTGAGGAGGTTCTTTGTTCAGTTCAGGGCTGAGATTTAGGCTTAAGTGCCAAAATGCATTGTGTTAAAGCACTACCACCAAAAGAGGGCAGTGTTTCCTCATTTAATTAATTTACAATTTGCCAGAATAGTCACTCTAAATTCTTATGCTGTGAAAAAAAACAATCGAATGTGAGATATTCCTCTTTAATGTCTCAGGTTTTCAACCACATACAGTGGCATTCTGTTGTCCAAAGATCAGAAGATGATATATGAAGAAACAAAATGCTAGCATCCACCTTGCAGTTGTGCTATCAACAGAAAGCCCTATTCTTTATCATCATGCAATTGAGGAACTATCATTCATGTATCATTGATGCATTTTATTTGCTTAATATTTATCATCTTTATTGGTGCACAACATCATGCATGCATTTAGGGCTGATAATCTTCCAAATCTGATTTAAAAAGGCTATTGCATAGTAGAAGGATCATATTTTCTAAGCCAAATGGAAGCAGCAACAGTTCTTAATGTGAATCAAGCCAGTTGCAAACCACATGAAGCTGAGATTAAGGCTATTCACTTACTGCACACAAATCTAACTGCATCAAAGACGCCAATGTTCTCATAACAAATGCTGCTTAAGGTAAACGCTTAATACCCTGCAAGCCTATTTACATGCTGCTGGGTTTCTTCGCCCACGTGGACAAGACGTGGTGTGTAACTGACCTTTGACCTGCAGCTGGGTGGTGTGGGTAAGGTTCCCTTCTGAATTGGATACGTGACACTTGTATATTCCTGCTGTTTCCCTGGTAACCTTGGTTAAAGACAAGGTTTCATTGAGTACCTGTTGGGGGAAATTAATGTTTAGGTGGCAAACGAGACAGTCAAAGAAGAAAAATGTGAACAGCCCAAAGTGAACTCTACACTCAAGTTGACATGAAACATGATTCATGATATCTGAGTAAAACAGGATATTCAATCAGGGTAAAAACGTAGAAATATAGATTTGATCAGCAACTGATGAAAAGTTGGTTGTATATCAGAATGAAGCTAAGTGGTTGGAGGGGAATAAGTCTAAAAACATGTACATGAAAAGCAGACAGCTCTTTGTACCTGAATTGCTTCTTGTTTCTCAGCGGCACTGCCATCTTTTCTCCAGATGATGGTGGGTTTGGGGTTTCCATGAGCATCACAGTGGAGGGTGAGAGATTCACCCAACATGACCTCCAGAAAGGCAGGAGGAGTCTTTACGAACACTGGAGGAGCTAAAGCAGACATAAAAACCATCAAAACCATTTTCATAGAGAAAAAAAACAACAACAACAAAATAAAATAAAAAATAATAATAAAAAAAATAAAAAAATATTTAAACAAATAATTACATAATTAAATATAAATGTATTTATTTATATATTTATTTATTTAAAAATAAAATAAATAAATATTAAATTAAATCAAATTAATCAATTATTTAAATATGTACTTCTTATGGAAGCTCGTTTCCACCACTGAATAAAAAAATTTAAAAAAAAAGGTATAATTCATACCTTTTTATCTCACAATTCTGACTTTTTTATAATGTCAGAATTGTGAGATATAATGTCAGAATTGTGAGACATAAAGTCAGAATTGCATGATATAAACTCACGATTGCGAGTTATAAAGTAAGAATTGTGTGATATAGTGTGAATGCATTATAATATTTTTATTTTTATATTTTTTCTCAGAATTGTGAGTTTATATCTCACGCAACTGAGTTATAAAGTCAGAATTGAGAGATATAAACTCGCAATTCTGAGAAAAAAATCTCTTTTTCTTCATAATTAGACTTTATAACTCACAACTTTGAGTTTATATCTCATAATTCTGAGAAAAGAAGTCAGAATTGCGAGTTTATACCTCGCAGCTGTGAGTTTATAACATGCAAATGTTAGTTTATGACTAGCAATTCTGACTTTATTTCTCGCAATTTTGACATTATAACGTGCAATTGTGAGAAAAAAAGTCAGAATTGTGAGAGAAAAAGTCACAATTACCTTTTTTATTTTTTATTTAGTGGCAGAAACAAGCTTTCATAACTTCTGATATTGGCTTAATCAGGCAAACAATTCTAATATCAGACAGATAAGATAACCAAAAAAAAATATTTTCTGATACTAATAAGGTCACTGATGTATAATAAAAGACTTAAGGACCTAAAATCATTGCTTTACACTTGCTCACAGTAGTCTTTAACTTTCTCAAAGCGTAACATGAAATTAAGTAATAATGGACATTTGCAAGTGAGTCAAAACATCTGAACACATCTTATTTCCCCATAACCCTGTCAACACAAAGACATGTTTTCCAGCACACTCATACAATGACAGCTTATAAAACCGCTGTAAGCTGACACTGTGCATATAATGGGCGTGAAACGGGCCGTGCTGGAGAGACTCGGACTGTGAGGGAGTTTCTGTCTTCATTCTGATCGCTCATACATGCTACAGTAACACGATCAGATGCTAAAAGCCAGTCTCAGCACTTCACAGGATTCACACACCAGTGCTGAAGGAGTGTGTGTGTGTTTGGGTGTCAGACGAAGAGAGTGTGTGAGTTTTCAGAAGGCATGACAGTCGTCCTGAAGGTGTGAGACAAAGTTCAGTGAGAAAAGATTGTAAGCAACAGAAAGTGAAAAAGTCAAAGAGCTTGTGTAAGTTTGGATGAAAATGCACGAGTTCTGTTGATATCACAGCAAAACTTCATCTGCATCAAACACTGACGCAAGTGTCATGAAAAATGAGACCGGATTATGCAATTCTCTCTTATTCATCGCAACAAAGCCTTTTATATGAGCTGCAGATGCTGCTTTAATCAGAAGTTTAATCCTTTTTGTAGGAATACAAAAATGTCTGCTGCTTTATTAGACTGAATTCGAAACATAAGAGCACCATTATAAAATATACATTTTCTTAAAGGATTAGTTCAATTCTGAATTAAAATATCCTGATAATTTACTCACCCCCATGTCATCAAAGATGTTTATGTCTTTCTTTCTTCAGGATTTTTCTCCATATAGTGAACTTCAACGGGTTGAAGGTCCAAATGTCAGTTTCAGTGCAGCTTCAAAGGGCTCTACACGATCCCAGACGAGGAATAAGAGTCTTATCTAGCAAAACAATTGGTCATTTTCTAAAAAAAATAAAAATTTATATACTTTTTAACCACAAATGCTCGTCTTGCACTAGCTCTGAGATGCGCCACGCATTACGTAATCACGTTGGAAAGGTCACGCGTGACGTAGACGGAAGTACCATGGTAGGGCGAAAATCTCCATTTCATTTTCTCCTCCAACATCGTTGTTTTACCTTTTTTTGTAAAGGCCGTTTGTCTTAGTCTTTGCAGGATTGCTTTGTAGACACTGGATCAGTACTTCCGCCTACGTCACACGTGACCTTTCCAACGTGATTACGTAATGTGTGGCGCATCGCAGAGCAGTGCAAGACGAGCATTTGTGGTTAAAAAGTATATAAATTTTTATTTTTTTTTAGAAAATGACCGATCGTTTCGCTAGATAAGACCCTTATTTCTCGTCTGGGATCGTGTAGAGCCCTTTGAAGCTGCACTGAAACCTGTTAAACCCTGTTGAAGTCCACTATATGGAGAAAAATCCTGGAATGTTTTCCTCAAAAACCATAATTTCTTTTCAACTGAAGAAAGAAAGACATAAACATCTTGGATGACATGGGGGTGAGTAAATTATCAGGAAATTTTAATTCTGAAGTGAACTAATCCCTTAAACAAATGCATGTTCACTTTCTATGGAACCTAATCGTCACATTAATTTTTAGGATCAAGTAACACAGCTGACATGCAACAAAAGAGTTTTGTGTATGTTTCTCATTAGTGGTGGGCAGTATGTTCTTATGGCATTAACATGATATAAAATATTTGTAAATCACAGTAAAATTAAGGTTGCAGGAAATTATATATTGCACAGGAAGTTTGCATAATACAGTGAATTAAAAATTGGAACTTGATGGACACAAACCAAAAAATCTGATTCAGAAAGAATTAACTATAAGTCTGGCATCAGTGCAAAAACAGACTTGCGTTATGAAAACCTAAATGAATTAAAAACAAAAGACTGTGAATCTTTATAATAATTCTGACATGCAAAGCCATTATGCACACCTGAATAGAAGAAACGACTCAAACCATTTCTTATCCCACCTGAGATGGAAAGGAAGTTCCATGTGCCGTTCTGAAACTCATCTGAGGTTCTATCCAGCAGGAGAATCCGACATTCGAACCAGCCCTCATCCTCCAGAGTCAACTTATCCACCAGAAGAGAAGCGCCACGGCTCAATGACACACGACCTGCCCCGAAAATCAAAGAGACAAGCAATTATTCATCAGTACTTCAGCGTGATTAAGAACACAAAACTGTTGTTCAAGCAGTAGAGCCAGGCAGCAACGCTGAGATCATGGGTTTGATTCCCAATGGATGCAATTTAAGTTCTTTTTTTTTTTTTTTTTGGATAAAAGCTGCCTAATGCATAAATGGAAATGTAAAACTACTGCTGCCCAACACAAAGTACAGAAGCAGATGAGGTGGCTACCGTTTAGTACATATTCCAAAAACCACATGCATACCTGAAACCACCAGTGCAAACCATTACATCCAAATGGGACTATTTTAGCCCTGTTACTTCACAAGCCAATGAGGAATTTAATATGTTAATACTGAATTTAATACAGATGAGTGTCTAGAACTGTAAGTTACAGCTGCAAGTTCATTTACAACTTCGAAAAATCATTTTTTACATTGCAGTTTTATAACATCAATAAGAGAGAACATTGTTATTGCCTCCTTTTACTGAAATTTCCCACCCGCTTTGTCTCCACCAGGTGAAAATTGTATGGCTAATTACTATTTTTAGAGATGCACTGATGTATCGGCTGCCGATATTAATCGGCCGATTTTTGATCAATTTACAACCATCGGCATATCGGCTATGTTGATATAACAAACCAATAGTTTATTAATTAACTGCATGAAGGCACTGAGCTTTATATTGCCCGGAAAGCAGCGTCACAAGACAGCGCACAAATACTGAATGGAGTTGTCTTTCGCTTCTTCTAATTCACCCAAAATTATATCAACATGGCCGTCTTGGTGAGTATCCTTGTAAACATAGTCGGTTATGTCTTAAATGAACGTAAACAGCTGAGAAACACAATGCATGTGTAACAGTGTATTGGATCCGTGCAGCTCTTAAAGTGACAGCAGCCTAATATTCCCGCTGCGCTGCTAATGCTAATGTTAATCAAACAACAAAAGACAAAATAAATTGCTCACTACTCTTGACAAAATAACTTTTGTAACTTTAACAAGGATTTTAAATTATAGAGTGAAGAATATGCAGTCGTTTTACATTTGTTTACTTTATTTCTGTACCTGAAAACTACTGTTAAACCAAGCTAAAACGCACTGTTTATTTCAAATGTATCTTTGTTCTGTTGTATTTATGTTGGCCTGCTGAATGTTAAATGGATCCAATCCATGTTCATTAGAAATTATTTGATGATGCAGCAATAAACTAACTAGTATAACATGCGTTTTTTTTTTAACTTTGCTCATTTAAAACATGATCAAAACACTATTTTAATGACAAAACTTCAAATAAGAGAGCAAGTGACAAATATCGGTATCGGCCAATAATTGTTTGTTAAAATCGGTATCAGAATTGGCCCAAAACAATCCTATCGGTGCATCCCTAACTATTTTACATAAAAGTAAAAGTAATTTTCATGCTATATAATTGATTATTGCAATGCACAACTCATAGACAAATAAAAAAATGCTTCAGCTCACGGACTAAAAAGCACCACCTGTTTTTGTTTACTGCACAGGCACGTGGAAACATGTGGAAAGAGCAGCTCAACTCCATGGAAATTTGAACATCTCTCTGCATGATGTAACATGGTCAGCTGTTTTCCTCATATCCACAGACTCAAAACAAAACCACACTAGCTAAAGAGTTATTTAAATGTGATATAAAAGGAGCACACAGACACACAAATCGCTTTCAAAGCACTACAAACTGTTTTAATCTACTGCTAGAAACTCTTTGAAAGGTGATATGCGTGTCGTCTGGTTATTGGAATCTGGTTTTTCAACCTCAACCTCCCTTTCTATTTTTATTCTGCTTTTCTTTTCCAAATTCCAGGGTTGTAAATGATGACACGCTGATAACGCAGTGGATGCCGGCTGTGAGTGTGTGTTTCCGCTTTGCTGGAAGCAGCCGTTGGAGTTTGACTGTAAGCCAGGATCCTCAGTGATGGAACAAGCTCCCTGTGTAGAGTATGAAAATCATACTATGACAATTTAATGCAGAATCGTTACGGCTGAGGAATTCTAATCCAAACACACCTGGAGACTGACATACCGCTGAACCCTCCAGTGAGGTGTGCAGGTGTGCCAGTGTTTGATTTGTACCTCCAGACTTCAGTCAAGCATCACAACCCCTAAATTCAAAACCACTAAACTTCAATGTGTAACTTCTCACACCAGTTGTGCTGATGACATGAATATCCCTTAGACAAAGTAACAATCTAGTTAATATCTGCTGCTCAGGCAACTACAATCTACTCCTGAGTCGATAGGAAACATCCCATTCTGACCATGTGTGGCATGCAGCAGTAATTAAAAGTTTACTGCGGACTGAAGTTATATATGAAAGTGCAGAACTGAAGGCCTGTTCTAACAAGTCAGTGTTATTATGACATTTCTTTATCTTTTATCAAACATGCTGTGATATTCTCTGCTTGACATGTCTATTCACCAAATCTACAGCATCTATAGGTAAGACAAACCACAAATGAGATCTATTTAAAGGGGACCCTTTAATGCCCCCTTTAAAAGATGTAATATAAGTCTCTGGTGTCCCCAGAATGTGTCTGTGAAGTTTCAGCTCAAAATACCCCACAGATCATTTATTATAGCTTGTCAAATTTGCCCCTATTTGGGTGTGAGCAAAAACACGCAATTTTTCTGTGTCCCTTTAAATGCAAATGAGCTGCTGCTCCAAAAGAGGGCGGAGCTTTAACAGCTCACGCTTCGGTTGCTCAACAACAACAAAGCTGGAGAATCTCACGGAGCCAAAATGAGGATTGTCAGTAAAGATGTTCAGCCTTACATTGTTCAAACCGGAGTCGACACTGATGGAGAGACTTTACAAGAAGTTACAACTTTTAGAATGAAACTGGACGTTTCTGAACGGTTAGTGGATAGATTTATGTAGTTGCTGTGGAGTTGATTCAACTCATCGACTAGCATGTGCCATCATGTTAATCTTTTGTGCAAATCCAGCATTGAATTGACCCTCGTTTGTGAAGCAGTCCGGCGTAAAATGACAGTAACATCACTCTACTACATCAACTCTTCTCTAAAGCAGCCCAACATGGCCTCACCCCCTTTGTTGTGTGTTCTTGGGGGCGGGGTTTATGTAAATTTTAGGGTTTGTGATGTCACCAACCCGGGAAGAAGCTTGTTGTAGTCCCTAGAAGCCATTTGTTGTAGTCCTTAAAAAGTGATTTCTGTAAAAGAAAATATCTCCCTTTGCATTGAACTTTGAGCGTCGTAACTTTGCAGATGTTGTTTATGCTCAAACAGCAACATTACACACTTACTAAAGTTAAAAAAGTGAAATCATAATCAACCACCCCTTTAATATCTGAATTGTTTCCAGACAATATTGGGATTGAAAGGCCAAAGTCTGCAATCAAAAGTCAGAGATTTCAGTATGATCTGAGCTGCTATCCACATTTATTTTATAGCTCTTTACTTTTACTGTATGACAACTACTGACCTAAAATAAAATAGACAAAAATGACAAATTAATAAAAATAGCACAAATAAAAGGAATTTTAAGAGAAACAAGCTGATACTTTAAGGACTGTTCAAAAGTTTGGGGTTGGTAAGATTTTTAAATGTTTTTGAAAGAAGTTTCTTATGCTCACCAAGGCTGCATTTATTCAATCAATTTGAATTTTAAAATGTAATTTATTCCTATGATCAAAGCTGAATTTTCAGCATCATTACTCCAGTCTTCAGTGTCACATGATCCTTCAGAAATCATTCTAATATGCTGATTTGCTGCTCAAGAAACATTTCTTATTATTATCAGTGTTGAAAAGGTTGTGCTGCTTCATATTTGTGTGGAAACCGTGATGCATTTTTTCAGGATTCTTTGATGAATAGAAAATTCAACAGCATTTATTTGAAATAAGTTTTACTTTTGTCACTTTTGTTCAATTTATTGCATCCTTGCTGTATAAATTTCTTCAAAAAAACCCTTTTGAACAGTAGTGTAACTGAGACTCCAAAAAAAGAGCAATAACAGAAGCAATCCTGACCACTAAACATAGGGTCATTTCCTCAGCAGGTGACGGCTCCATTGAACAGGAACAGTATAACAATCAATCAAGCAAAATTCGCAGCCTGAGGGGTTATTTTTCAAACTCACCACACAATATAAACAACCAACTATGACTAACAATTAAGCCTGGTCTAATCTCAGAGCTGCTGCTGTGGGAAGTGTTTGAGATTCTGCATAGATAATAATTGACTGATCTCATCCTTCAGAAGCGTCCTTTCACAGAGCAGCAGCCGGTGTGTGTTTACTGTCATTAAAAGGTTCCTCTGATCCAGGGTCAGAGGGGGAGGGTGGTTATTAAAGCAGGAGAGAGGGTAAAACAGGGCGTATCTATGACAGCAGGTGTGGTGGATGTTCCACAAATATATGTGTATCTTCCTGCAATGTCCGGTTCCTTTGGCTGAATATGGAACTATTAGAAACCAAATGGACTTGCATACAGTCAGTTAAACATTGAACAAGTTTATATGTGCACACACACACACACACACAAAAAGAAAACCACACACTGATTGTGTGATTATCAACGCTCACCACACATGACGTGTAAGCAAAGTGGACTGCTGCTATTGGACGCTGAACTCTTTCCCGCCACGGAGTGTTTGTCCATCAATGAGAACAGAATGGAATGCCCCCCTCTTAATTCTCTCAGGTTACCATAGCGATGAAACCATGGGGTGGGAGTTTGGATTTGAATTCAGTTGCTGTAGAAACCCAATGGGGCAAAAACACAGGGAGGGAGGGAGAGAGGGAGGGGCAGGTCACGAGGAAACATTTGTGCCAATGATTTTGAAAAATTACATGTAGGGTTGGAGGGGGGAAAAAAAGAAAAACGTTTTGATTGAAGTGGATAAAAGGGTCGAGAATCGGGTGAGACTGAATTACAGAAAGAGAGAGAGAGAGGGGAAAAAAGTGTTTTCATTTGAACTGAGACAATAGCTCTGACTGAGTGACAGATGCAGGTCTGTTTGGGTTTAAATGTTTAAATGGCTTCGTACCCACAGGCCTTTGAAAAAGCAAAACACAGTGGTCACGTGACCAAAATAATAAGTGTACAAAATCTAAAGCAATTAAATCCACTGTTATGATGTCATGGAGAAAATCGCCTGCTCTGCCTACACATCTCCACAGGAATGGGCTTTTAATGACCCCACAGGGCAAGTTATTGATGAACAAAAATTGAATTAGTGTTGCAAGTGCATAACATGAATTCCAAAGAAGATCCTAGGATCAATGACGAACCCTCAACAGCCATTGAACACTCGGTGACCCTTGACCTCCTCCAACCCCATAATTTTCCTCCAGACGCGTCTATCATTGCGCACGGGTCAATACTGACATGATTGTCGGTCACCGGGATCCCTGCGACCAATCAGAGTCAGCGGATTCCAGACATGCAGGGACAATGCAAAATGCAGCCGAGAGCTTCATTTTCTCGCATCTTCCTGTCCTGGATGTTTTTAACCCTATAAAGCTACTGTATCATATTTCATACACAAAGGCCTCTAAATTATCAACATGATCAAAGCTTTGTTGTAAAACCTGTTGCATGCAATCTACTACATGCCTTCTGTCATCTGATGGATAGTTTATACTTTTTTTTTTTAGCAAGTAAAAGGCCTTTTAGTATAATTGCAAAAACATACACTTTCAGGTTGTGGTACACATGGTTTTTGGCCATATAAATATCAGCATCTGCATCAAACTGCATTTTTTTGCTCAGTTTGAGCCTCTGAATAAAATTTAGGTGTATGAGCTCCATATTCTCATTATAGCATACTATATGAGCCTGATGTATTAAATATGATACTCAAAAAACACATATGCAAAAAAAAAGTCAAAAAGTTCAATAAACTCATGCATTTTCAAACAAATTGATATTTCTGACTATTATTTCATAAGTCAGTCTTTACATGGTTAATGATTTTACTGCTTGACATCCAACCCGTCATTTACTTTGCTGAGAGATCGTCATTTCTGACCAGTGTTGGCAAGTCCACGGTTTTCCCGCGTAATTGACTGTTCGCAAAGACCCGCCCCCTTTAGTTACTGTTGCTACGTCCGACAAGCCATGCCGCTCTCAAGCCACATGTCATGTTCTTACGCAGTTAAAAATATATTGTGGAGCAAAGAGGACACTGACAAAGACAGAGAAGGGTACTTTTGATATATACAAAATACATACAAATTTTGTAATTTTTAAAGAAATTCAAACAATAAATACCGTTTTGTGGCTCTTTAATGTGTCGTGACAGATCGCTGTAGCGCCTCAGTTCAAGCGGCTCGTGAACCGATCATCTCTTCCTACTAGTTAATTTATAGCATCAAATAAACATGAATGAACATCAGAAGGAATGTTGTTTCAACTGCGGAAAGATGTCAGTACACACCATTTTTCAAGCTCAAGTCCACTGACGTTAATCTACTAACTCACCTGACTGCTTTGTCAGACAAAATATCGGATTCGGCGTTATGATTGGTTAGATCGCCTGTCAATCAAACTCCGTGCGAAGGGTCAATTGGGCTACTTTTAAGATGTTGCCGCGGGTAAAAATGTTTTCCGCGGGTTGATTTCCACCCCCCGTATATACGATTTCAGCGCACCAACACCCCCAAAACACCCACCAGACGTACAAATTCAGTGGAGAATTCGGCCGCCCGATGGAGAAAATTGCATTGGGCTACTTTTGACTGGCCATTGGGCTACTTTTGTTGTACAGACCTGGCAACCCTGTTTCTGACATCCTGTCCTGCCATGCATTTTTCTTTTCAGCCATTCCTCTATTGTTTTGTCTATTTTGCTTTCCTTTATATCACTATATTCCTTAAAGGATTAGTTCACTTCAGAATTAAAATTTCCTGATAATTTGCTCACCCCTATGTCATCCAAGATGTTTATGTCTTTTTTTCTTCAGTCAAAAAGAAAATTAAGGAAAACATTCCAGGATTTTTCTCCATATAGTGGACTTCACTGGGGTACAATGGGTTGAACGTCCAAACTGCAGTTTCCGATGCGCCACGCATTATGTAATCACGTTGTAAAGGTCACGTGTAACGTAGGCGGAAGTACCGATCCAGTGTTTACAAAGCGAACGTACAAAGACTAAGTCAAACGCCCTTTACAAAAAAAAGGTAAAACAACGATTTTGGGCGATTTTAAAGTTGGAGGAGAAAATGAGATGGAGTTTTTCGCCCTACCGCGGTACTTCCGCCTACGTCACGCATGACCTTTCCAACGTGATTACGTAATGCGTGGCACATCGCAGAGCAGTGCAAGACGAGCATTTGTGGTTAAAAAGTATAAAAATTTATTTTTTTTTTAGAAAATGACCGATCGTTTCGCTAGATAAGACCCTTATTCCTCGGCTGTGATTGTGTAGAGCTCTTTGAAGCTGCACTGAAAATGTAGTTTGGACCTTCAATCCGTTGGTAACTGTTGAAGTCCACTATATGGAGAAAAATCCTGGAAAGTTTTCCTCAAAAACCTTAATTTCTTTTCAACTGAAGAAAGAAAGACAAACATCTTGGATGGCATGGGGGTGAATAAATTATCAGGAATTTTTAATAATAATTATTATAATAATTAGCTCTATATAATTTATAAGACTGCTAAAATCACAATAATGTATGGCCCTGAGTGGCTTTTGCTTTATTCAATGTTTTTTCCACCAACCATGTGACATCTACCTCCCTCACTTTAGCCCAGAGTTACTGAGTTTTGAAACGTCTAGGTGATGTTCATTGGAGGGTAATATGCAAGACTCCTGAGCTGCCCTCACAGTGGCTGTGCAGCTCATGTGAGCAGCAGTCAGGATCTTTCCCTGTGGGTGGTGCGTGCGCCTGCCAAAAGATCTTCTCCACGTGGTGCTGGGATTCTGACATTGCCTTTTCAAAAACCCCTGGCCCTGAACTCCCTCGGCATACAGCGCTGAAACTCACTCCGGGGTTTTGTGGGCCATGTTTCGTCTCCTTTGAAAACTGTTGGATGAGTCATTTTTCAATGACAACAGAGAATGTGCTGGTATGAACCTAAAGCGAACAGTGACGCCTCCAAGGGAAAAAAAAACATTGGCCACCCCACTGACCTAAGCCAACCACGATTTTTTGTTTAGATTAGAATAATAATTCAACATCTACACCACACACTCAAATTTTTTTTTAAAAAAAAAATCTCTCAAACCCTATCAATTAAAAGTTTAATTCTTTTACTTTTTTTTAAAATGTATATTTTTTTTCCAAAAAAAAAAAAAAAAAAAAAAAAAAAATGTACAATTAAATGGTAAACAGTTCTGTTTGTACCTGCTAGCTCCCATCTTTGCTCACAGTGCTCAGTTCGGGGTACATAAGGTTTTGAGCCAATCGCCTGAGCTATAAATGTCATGTGACTATACATCATGACAATACTGATTGGCTGATAGCACCACAAGAACACAACACAGGCTGTATCCGAAATTGCATACTTCCCAACTATATAGTATGCGAAAAACAGTATGTGACAAAGAAGTATGTCTGAATCCACAGTAAAAAGTACCCGGGTGACCTACTACTTCCTGCGAGATTCTCAAGTGTGCATACGATGGACACTTTATCAGGATTTGTGAATGACAGCGAAGCAACGCAACTGACTCTTGTAGGTCATGATAATGACAGCATGGCAAATGTAGTACATCCGGATTACATTCATACTACACACATTTTTACTATATAGAACATACTTTTTTAGCAGTCAGTAAGTAATTACTTATTCAAAATAAGTCCCTACTCATGAGAGAGTCCCAAATCCTTCGCTAGAGACTATTCTGAGCTTTGATGGGAAAGTCCGTTACACACTTTTAATTTTATCTCATTTTTTTAATTAACAAATTAATATTTAAAATAAAAAATAAAATCTAAATATTATATTACCATTTTAAAATAAATACATAAATTCATAAATACATGAAACTAAAATAAATAAAATAATAATAATAATAATAATAATAATAATAATAATAATAAAATAAATTACATTTATTTTTCTCTTTAATTAACAAATCAATATTTAAAATAAAATAAAATATAAATATTATATTAACATTTAAAAAAAATAAAATAAAATAAATTACATTTCTCATTTTTTAATTAAATCAATATTTAAAATAAAATATAAATATTATATTAACATTTTAAAATAAAACAATAAAATAAAAAAATAAAATAATAATAAGATAAAAATTACATTTATTTTTATCTAATTTTTCATTAAATCAATATTAAAAATAATAAAATAATGATAATAATAAAATAAAATAAGATTTATTTTATCTTATTTTTTAATTAACAAATCAATATTTAAAATAAAATCAAATATAAATATATTAACATTTTAAAATAAAACAATAAAATAAAAAAATAAAAAATGATAATAAAAAAATTACATTTATTTTATCTAATTTTTAATTAATTCAATATTAAAAATAATAAAATAAATAAATAAATAAATAAATAACTTAAATAAATTAAATAAATTAAATAAAATAAAATAAAATAAAATAAAATAAAATAAAATAGTGTAATTATAAAATCAACCACCAGCCAAACCCTGATTCCCTTGGTGGCATCCTAAGATTTTCACTGTCCCATCTGTCCACCCCATTAAAAATTTCCCTGAGGCGACACTGCTAGCGAAGCACTCACTGCGGGTGGCCTCTTCCGCTGTCCGGCTGTGGAAAGCAAACATGGAGTGTTCCGTTTAGTTTAGCCTACTCTATCTTTTCCCATATTGTTTTGTCCGGGCTGATCTTTTCCATCCCTCTGTGCTAAACCAGAAGGATAACCCTTCTATTGTCTGCGGTCAACGGAAAGCCATGTGATTGTTGCAGCTGCACATCTCGCCATCACATTCGTGAATGCGGCCATGCACAGACTGCCTGAATGTGTCACAAAATAACACACGGCACCTATGGAGAAAGACGGATTGTATTGAGAAAGGCCTTGAACTTGTTTTTCTTTGTTCCGCCCTGTGTGACTTGAAGGATGACAGGACCCTAATGCATTATGGGATGTGTTTTGATTTGAATACAATCACACATCTAGGGTAGGATGGGGAGGGTGAATGGATCTCCGGCCCTATCAGCTTTTAACCCCCTTTTGCTGAAACACCCCCCTTCGACCACTATAATCACTTGAACCCTCCATGAATAGCTCTTTGTCGTGGGATAGATTACAGTTACCGCTGTCCTTGTTGCTCTCCGTCTGGCAGGCTTACGGCTTCGTCCCGCAGATCAGACAGAGGTACAGACACACAGGCTAATGCTTGAGCCCCGAAGGCACGGATCAATAGAGCAAACGTTTTACTGCCACCAATTTCAACCAGCTATTGCTAAATGACCGGATTATTGGGAAACCCTTTAAATGGATCTAGATGCCAGTCAGTAACATATATACCACTGGACTGAGTGATCCTGAGCTTTGGAATGTCTTAATGTGCATGTGGTAGTAAATGATTGGCTAGACTATAATCCATGTAAAAGTTCAAACAAAAGTGTCTCAAGTGCAAACATCTCAGCTGAGCCAATACCAAATTAATGATACCAATACAAATCATTAATGAGTTACTAACTCATAAGCGACTGCACCCTACAACATCCTATTAGCTCAAAATAAATCTGCACGATATTTAAGAAAAATGCAATATATCTTTTTAAAGGCACACTATGTAAATTTATTCAAAACAAAGGCGTAGCTTGATGACGCTGAGATTGAGCGGAATCAAGAGAGATGTTGTTTTCACGTCTACAGCGGAAAAGAATCGGGACGGGACTCGGACAGAAATCATGTTCATGGATGAGATTATTAACAGTACTGCAGTATGAAGCAGGAGGGGGCGAGTGATGTTGGAGCAGAAACGAGGCCGCTGGAGCGATTGCTAATGAGAGATGAGTGCAACACACGGCTCGAGAGCAGACGAACTTTTATTATGCCACAGTCGCCGCTTCTGCTTCTTCTGGTCAAGCGTATGTGGGGTAACGCAGCGCTGTTTATCATATTAGATGCATTTGAGTGTTGAAAGATGTTATAGTGCTACTCTGAGCATTCGCTCGGCGGCTGCTATGAGACACTTGTTGCACACTGCAGTAAGCTAGATCAGTATTAGGCATGGTAAAACATGGTACTCGCTGTAAACAAGATAAACAATCAAACTTATTGTGTTGAGCTATATAACAATGATTAGTTTTCTGTTGATGAATGTATCCAAATAGTTGCTCACCTGTCTAATAAAACACATGATATATAGTAAAGCGTCTTTGGTGTTTCCATGGTTTCTACAAAATAAATCGAGAGTAACGCAGGTATGATGTCATTGATAGGGGACACATGGAAACGGTCCATGTCCTGGTTAAAATTGCTTATTTCTCTGGATTTAAACATTCTTGGAAACATCTGGGATAATGTAAGTACACAAGTCAACAAAATATATAACATTGTTCTAGTGGTTTTTGGATATTTTAATCGAAAAATCTTACATATTGTGCCTTTAAATAATGCGATATTCGATATGCAATACAATAAGGGGTGCAAAGTGTGTAAAATCAATTTAAATTATATTTAAATATATTTAAAAATTGAAAATGATATAACAAATAAATCTGTTTCACATTAATTCTGGGAAAACAAAGCATCACTACAACTTCTGAAAGTGAACAGCAGTGTTTTACCATTACATAAAAAGTAATGTCACAAATATGAATATGTCATTTTACCTTTAATGTAAACAAGAAAGAAAATCATTCCGATAGCCATTGTGATATGCATATCGCGATATGTACATTTGCGATATTTCGCTAATTTCGATGTATCATGAAGCCCTAGTTCAAAACTACAAAAACAAATTTCATTAACACTACAGTTTTTGAAAGAAGTCTCTCATACACCAAGGCTACATTAATTTGATCAAAAACACAGTAAAAAAACAGTAATACTGTGAAATAATATTACCATTTAAAATAACTTCTATTTGAATATAAATTTATATATATATAATTTATTCCTGTGATCAAAGCTGAATTTTCAGCATCATTACTCCAGTCTTCAGTGTCACATGATCCTTCAGAAATCATTCTGATATGCTGATTTGCTGCTCAAGAAATATTTCTGATTATTATCAATGTTGATAAAGCATTCACTGATGAATAGAAAGTTCAAAAGAACAATGGTAGATTATAGAAGTTAATTAAATTCTTGGCAGTTCGTGACTTTTGCCAATAAAATCTCCAATTTTATTCTACTGGTACTTTTAATGCATGATGTCCACTTCCAGTCACCCATAAGTAGTTTTAGCAGTTAAAAACGGGTATAAAACCTCCTTGTGGAGAAGGAGCCAAGTATGGCGATCCCAATACCACGGACCTGCGGCGTAAAATTGGTCTGATCTGGTTCCTTGATGCCCTAGATTAAACCCAGGTCTTTGTTTGAGGCAGTCCTTCTTCTTCTAAGACTCTGGGAACATGATATCTCTAGTTTCTTTGCTCTTTTTGCGAGATGACTACACCTGTTCAGTCTAGGCAGAAAGACAGGTTTCAGGGTAAACTCAAAGTCTTCCTTCTACGATTTTTTGCCATTGTTTCCTTCTTGACTGATTAAACACTTGAAGTTACCTAGACTTCAGTTGAGGAATGTCAGAAATGTGAAACCAAAACCAGTGGCAAACCAAAGGTCAAGCAAAGGTAATGTGACTTTGCCTTTGAATAGATCTGGCGATGAAAGAGTTTATCGGAGAATAGCTGATGAGTTGGAGGAGGGGACGTGGTGAAAGAGGGGACTGACCACTGCATTTCGTAAAAATGTCGGATACGGGGAATTAAACTGCTTTTGATTTTGAGATGTGACTTCATTTTCAAAGAGATTTGGAGTCTCAGGGATAGTTCACTCAAAACTGAAAATTATGAAAAATGCTTCAATTTTTTTGCATCATTTTTTAATTAAATGAAATTAAAATAATAAAAATTGTTGTTTATTTACATATCTTTACTGTATTGTACTTAAGAGTTGTTGAAATTCTGATTGGACTTGGTACATACACACACACACACACACATATACACATTATATATATATATATATATATATAAAAATACTGAAGAATATTAAAAATAAAATAAAAATATATTTTTAAATTTTTTGGAAGTTATGAATTGAAATTAAAATTATAATTATACTACAAGTATAATTAAATAAAAATATGTTTATTTTATACATTTTTACTGTTTTGTACTTAATCGTTAAAATTCTGAATAAACTTGGTATATATATATATATATATATATATATGTGTACGTATAAAAAGTATCTATATTTATACACAAATACTGAAGGATTCACTTCAATTTTTTAGCAATTTTTTAAATTATATTTACCAAAATATAACTAATTTATAGTCAAAAAATGTATAAAAATGTATATTTAAAAATATTAATGTATATATACACATACATAATGAATTAAAAATAAATTGAAGAGAAAATATAGTTCTCCTTTTATGGTTTTGAGTATGCTATGCTTCTGCCTGTATGCAAAGCTTCGTCATGAATTGTGAACATGCCAGGTTTTAATGAGATTCTGATTGAAATTTTAAATTTAGTTAATTTTAGCTGAACCATCCAAAATGAGAGATCAGTGAGGACACGCATGCACTTGCATTTTGCGCACTTTCCCAGACTGCATTCAGAGCATTCAGTCAGGTCTGCTTCTGATAAAAATAACTCATAAAATAACTTAAAAATAAGGAAAAAATGAACACTGCATCCCACAGACAGACAGAGAGTGGCTTTATCATACTGCTCTCCCTCGGGGGTCTTTCCCTAATTTCCTTATGAGGCAGGAAGTGAGGGTGCATTTGATCAGCTCTTCTTAGACTAATGGCTCCCGACAGCACAGGCCGAGCGTTCAAGATCCGCACCACACATGCTGAACTCTGCTCTGCAGATCTCCATCCAGCTGTTCATGAAGAGACGGCATTCACAACACATTAAGCGTGCCATTGTTGCTTTCAGCATGGCTATAAAGGTCACACAAATCAATATTTAAACTCATAATAAATTCTTTTAACATTAAATAAAGTACATAATCAGTACCTGAGATTATCATTGTCATACTTTGTACGTTGCTGTTCTAGCTGCAACGTTGCAGAAATAGAAACAGTTTCTAAAAATGGAATTGTCACGTTGTTGCGGCTGGTTAGGACAAAAACTCTGATTAAGATGGAAAAGATACCGTTTATTGCATGTCGTGGCATCACGACGCATCTGGTTAGGACACAGTGTTACATTTATGTAGGCACCCAAGCTGAAAATTTGATGGTGGTTTCGACTTGGACCAATAAGAAATCAACCTTGCAACCACAGCAGTGTGCCTAAAAACTATACCGAACACCATTCATGTTTGTGTAATAATTATAGATGGGAAAACCATTCTACTTAAACACCCATTAAGCTGATCTGCATGAGTTATTCTGGTATTTTTATGAGCAAGTTTGCGTTACGAGCAACTTCCCTGTCATGGAAACATTGACTGATACTTCTCACGAGCCTCGACTAGCAGACGTGGATGTGGAAAGGACTAAAATAAAACAAGGATGGTTCTCCTTCCTTCATGGGCAATGTGCCACAGCTGTCAGCATGCACCCGTCCCAGCCTCTCTGACCCAAACAGAGACCTGATCAAAGTGGTCTAACCGCCCAAGAATGCAATTAGCTCTCATGCTAATCTGAAATACAGCAAATATCTTATCCACTGTTTGGCGACTTCAATGTGACCCTTCTTATGCATGCTGCACTCAGAGAGCTTGGCTTTGGAGAAAATGCACATGTACAGTGACTAAAGTACAAATAAAAAGTAAAAAGTGGTCTAAATTAACAGATAATTAACATCTAAGATACCAGACTTATGCACTAAAGGGTTCAAACCAAAAATTCATGTGTAAGAGGGTGTGCATTAGTGATTTATGCACTTTAAGGCACAATATGTAATTTTTCGCCACTAGAGGTCGCCTGTTCAAAACAAAGGCATAGCTTGATGACGCAGAGATGTCGTCTTCACCTCACAGCCAGGGGAAAAGAATCGGGACGGGACTCGGGCAGAAATCAAGTTCATGGATGAGATTATTAATGTTACTGTAGTATGAAGCAGAGCAGGGCCGAGTGTTGTGGGAGCTGAACGAGGCCGCTGGAGCGATTGCTAATGAGAGACGAGCGCGACACACGCCTCAAGAGCAGCAGAACTTTTATTATCTCGCAGTCGCTGCTTCTGCTTGTTCTGGTCAAGTGTATGTGGGGTAACGCAGCTCTGTTTATCATATTAGACACATTTGAGTGTGTTGAAAATGATGTTATAACGTTACTCTGAGCGTTCGCTCGGTGGCTACTATGAGACACTTGTTGCACACTGCAGTAAGCTAGATCGATATTAGAATATCATATTAATAAATGCTGGATGGCTTGTGTTGTTAAATGGCATGCAATTCATTTTAAAAACATACTGCATGACGGAGAGAACGCTGTATTACTGTTACTAAAAATAAAGCTGCATCTGATTATGCTATGTTAGCTACTTGACAAAATAGCGTTGTCTCTGAGGCATGAACACAGTACTCGCGGAAAATGAGATTCAAACAATAAGACTAAACGTGTTGAGCTATATAACAATGATTAATTTTCTGTTTATAAATGTAACCAAACAGTTGTTCCCTTGTCTAATAAAACATATAATATATTAAAGCGTCTTTGGTGTTTCCATGGTTTCTACAAAATAAAACCGGAAAACGCAGGTATGATGTCATTGATAGGCGACGCACGAACACGGTCTGTGTCCTGGTTAAAATTGCTTATTTCTCTGGATTTAAACATTCTTGGGATCATCTGGGATAATGTAAGTACACAAGTCAAAAAAAACATATAACACTGTTCTCGTGGTTTTTGGATATTTTAATCCAAAAATCTTACATATTGTGCCTTTAAGAAAAAAAGTGACATTACATACCTTAAACACCCTTAAATGTGTTGACTGATGTGCATGGCTCATCCAATCAGATTTTGGAGTCAGAAAGATCTGACAAACCTAATGTGTGCAAACCTAAACATAGTTCTTTTGAGACTTTTGATCCAGTTTGCAGCAGAATTATATTTAAAGATGTGAACAGGCCGGGTTTCAACATGTCATCCGTGGTGTGAGGTTTTGCGATGCGGTTTGGAAAACTTACATCCTTTTAATTTGAGAGGGGAAAATGCATCAGATTCAAAGCCGTAATATGCTTCATCTGTTGCCAGCGTGCTCTAACATAGGGGTGAAATTAAACACAGATGCAGTTTAGAGAAATTGGAAAGAAGAGGCAATTTCTTCCTTCCTTTGACGTTCCTTACTCATTATTGACTATGTTTCGTCAATGTTTGTTTAATCAAGAGGTAAACTGCATTTCTTCCTTTCCTCAGATCTTTCTTTAACCCATGACTCACTGTCTAAACACCACAGAACAAATCTTAATTGATTCTGCAGTAGTTTCCTGATAGACACGAGCATCAGGTCAAGACACAGAGGGGCTCACCTGAGAACCACATGCTCCTCCTGACAGTCACAGCACATCCCACTGGGAAAACATTGAAATTTCCATTTGATCTTCTATCGAAACCCATTCAAGTGAAACAAACGCCAATCACACCAGAACTGATGTCGATGAGACCTGGGGCTGGTACTATGGTTCAGAGATGGTATCAGAACTGAATATATATCACAGCACTTGAAGTACATAATTTTTAAGTGTCTAATAACCAACATGTAAAAATTTATTTCTCCTTTTTCAAGCAATAACTACATAATCATAATAATAACATTTTAAAAAGAAAAATAATACTATATTTTAGTTAAAAACATCTTATTTGGGCTACTTCTGTATTATATATTTCAAGTATATATATATATATATATATATATATATATATATATATATATATATATATATATATACACATATACATACACACACATACATACACACGTTTTATATTTTTATTTATTAAATTATTAATTTATATACACAATTTTAATAAATTAATAAATAAAAATATAATATAATATAATATAATATATACTGTATATATTATATTATATTATACATTTATAAATTTGTGCATAAATAAAATATAACATATATACACACAATTTTAATAAAATAATAAATAAAAATATAATATAACATATGTATATGTATATGTATATGTATATACATATATATATATATATATATATATATATATATATATATATATATATATATATATATATATATATATACACACACACACACATACATACATATACACACACACACGTGTTATATTTTTATTTATTAAATTATTAAAATTTATATACACAATTTTAATAAATTAATAAATAAAAATATAATATAATATAAATAAATACTGTATATATTATATTATATTATACATTTATAAATTTGTGCATAAATAAAATATAACACACACATATATATATATTATATATATTTTATAACAATAGTGATGTCACTCATTGTCTTTTGCGTGCTGACACAATGATGGAAAACTCTTCAGTATAAATCCATTATTCCCACACCTTCTATCTATTCTTAAAACAGCCCTGCTGAAAAACAATTTTCTCTCTTACTGGGTCAAACCCATCGGAGACACGCGGCCCCTAACCAGCCCGCTGCAGTTAACCCCAATGTTCTTAATCCAGGGTCCCGCTCAATACCCACAACCCCCACGGGCCGTAACGTCTGAGCACCCCACTACCCCCTTCCCGTTTCTCCCTCCAGCATCTGTACCAAACGCAGACACACACTCTACTTAATTACAGGGCACTTGTTTGGGTGGGTCATTTATATGGGGATATTCGTTTAACAACACAATGCCCCTCCCCCTTCAATAAATTCCAGAGCACGACCCCTCCTTCACGTGCACTGGGGCAAACGGCTGCATTTACACCGCCAAGCACCTCTCCGGGAACGAGTAAAGCACCCAAACAGCCTTGAAAGTTGTTTCAAGGGAGCTCTTGGTGAATTGCCTGGGAAATCAGCCTTTTGCAGGCCTTGTGTCGGCACCTTTTGGAGAAACAACAACAGGAACTATCGTGGGCCATTGAGTGGATAAAGCCTGTGGATGTGGCCCCCAGAGTCTAAACAAGTGATTGTAAAACAGAGAACTACGTCTAAAGAACCCAATAGTCTCTCTTAACAATAGCAATAAACCTTTAAGGCAGCTTTCAGTATCCCAGCAGCAAACCTCTGAAATCCAGCTGCATCTGAGAAGATTCCAGCAAAATGAAGCTTTTTGAGTAGGTGCCTATACATATAAAATCCACCCACATATAATGCCTCATGTCATTCCAAACTACATCATTTATTTATGTATTTATTTTGTAATTTTCTTAAATACTCTTTTTTTATTCTAAAAGAAATTATTTATTATTTTGTTTAATATTTTTATTTAGTAATAATAAACATACAAAAATAAAATTATACTAATACTAACACTATCACTAATAATAATAATAATAATAATTATTATTATTATTGTTATTATTGTTATTATTATTATTATTAGTAGTAGTAGTAGTAGTAGTAGTCGTATATAGTCATACTGATGTATAAACATAAATTTGTCCATCATTTTTAAGTGTCTGATAACCAACATGCAAAAATGTATTTCCCCCTTTTCACACAATAACTACATAATCATAATAATAACAACATTTTAAAAAGAGAAATAATATTAATATATATTTTAGTAAAAAACAAAAAAAAACAAAAAAAAACATCTTATTTGGGCTACTTTTGTATTATATATTTCAACTATTTAAATATACAAACACAATTTTAATAAATTAATCAAAAATAATATAATGTAAAAATAAAAAAATAATATAAATAAAACTAAAAAAATAACTTATGATATATATTACATAAAACAATATTTACACAGTATATAATTGTAATAAATAATATAAACAATTTTTTGTTTATTATTATTATTATTATTATTATTATTAATAATAATAATACTACACTAACATTAAAAATACAACATTATTATTATTATTATTAATAATTACCATTATTATTACTATTATTAGTAATATTATATAGTCACATTGAGATATATAACAATTTTCTGGTCAATATTTTAATTAATAATAATAATAATTATTATTATTATTATTATTTTAAACTGATTATATTTTAGTCCAAAAAATATATAATTAATATTATTATTAAATTATTATTACATTTTTGGCCAACACCCCCCACTCCCCCCCCCACTTTAATGTACCATAATTATAAGAAAAAAAAATTGCTATTGGATTTTTTTTTTTCTCCAAATCGTGCAGCCCTTTTTGACATTAATTTAATGAAATTATAAATATCACTGTGAGCTCCAAAGACAAAGCACATAAAATCCAAACTCATAAAAGTCTAGCGGCAGCATCACCTCCTCCGTCCCCTCTGGCAGTCTCTCTCCTGCAGGATTAATGGAAAACTGATTTATGTTTAAGGTGACACTCACCTTTGTAGTTCGGATGCACTCGTGGGGTGTAGCCGCCAAATTTAATGAGGATGGGGACGTTGTATCCCAGCCGGACCCACTCCACCACATGTAAGGGAAAGAGATTTGGAGTGGTGGCCCCGTCTGATGGAGGAGTCAGACTGCAGTCCAGCTCAGCAAAACCCCCGATCCTTCCCCGGACCACCGATTCAGCGCTCAGAGAAGGACCTGTAGAACACAAACATACACATGTGAACTCATTCTGCACAACTCAAATTTTCCACGATTTTCCATTTCCATGCTAGTCCAACTGATTTATGCTGGATAGCAGTGGTTTAGTGCTAGTACCATTTAAGTACCACTGGTTAGAACAGGTCTAGATTCATTTATTCTGGTTAATTGTGATTTTCTGCTGCTCCAGACTGATTTTTGTTGGTTTAGAGCTGGTCCAGATGGATGTACACGGGTTAGTGCTGGTCTAGACTGATTTCTGCTTGTTAGCAGTGGTTTTGTGCTGGTCCAGACTGATTTATTCTGATTTAGAGCTGGTCCAGATGGATGTATGTGGGTTAGCGCTGGTCTAGACTGATTTAGTGGTGGTTTTGAGCTAGTCCAGATGGATTTACCCTGGTTTAGATTTTGTCCAGATGGATTTCTGCTGGTTAGTGGTAGATTTGAGCTGGTCCAAACTGGTTTATTCTGGTTAAGAGCTGGTCCAGATGGATTTCTGCTGCTTAGCACTGGTCTAGACTGATTTATGCTGGTCAGCTGTAGTTTAGAGCTGGTCCAGATGGATGTATATGGGGTTAGTGCTGGTCTAGACTGATTTATGCTGGTTAGCAGTGGTTTTGAGCTGGTCTAGACTGATTTATTCTGGTTAAGAGCTGGTCCAGATGGATTTCTGCTGGTTAGTGCTGGTCCAAACTGGTTTATTCTGGTTAAGAGCTGGTCCAGATGGATTTCTGTTGGTTAGCAGTAGATTTGAGCTGGTCCAAACTGGTTTATTCTGGTTAAGAGCTGGTCCAGATGGATTTCTGCTGCTTAGCACTGGTCTAGACTGATTTATGCTGGTCAGCTGTAGTTTAGAGCTGGTCCAGATGGATTTTTGCTGGTTAGTTCTGGTTTAGACTTATTTATGCTGGTTAGCAGTGGTTTTGAGCTGGTCCAGACTGATTTATTCTGGTTAAAAGCTGGATTTCTGCTGCTTAGCACTGGTCTAGACTGATTTATGCTGGTCAGCAGTGCTTTTGAGCTGGTCCAAACTGGTTTATTCTGGTTAAGAGCTGGTCCAGATGGATTTCTGTTGGTTAGCAGTAGATTTGAGCTGGTCCAAACTGGTTTATTCTGGTTAAGAGCTGGTCCAGATGGATTTCTGCTGGTTAGCACTGGTCTAGACTGATTTATGCTGGTCAGCTATAGTTTAGAGCTGGTCCAGATGGAATTTTTGCTGGTTAGTTCTGGTTTAGACTTATTTATGCTGGTTAGCAGTGGTTTTGAGCTGGTCCAGACTGATTTATTCTGGTTAAAAGCTGGATTTCTGCTGGTTAGTGCTGGTCTAGACTGATTTATGCTGGTTAGCAGTGGTTTTGAGCTGATCTAGACTGATTTATTCTGGTTAAGAGCTGGTCCAGATGTATTTCTGCTGGTTAGCAGTAGATTTGAGCTGGTCCAAACTGGTTTATTCTGGTTAAGAGCTGGTCCAGATGTATTTCTGCTGGTTAGCAGTAGATTTGAGCTGGTCCAAACTGGTTTATTCTGGTTAAGAGCTGGTCCAGATGGATTTCTGCTGGTTAGCACTGGTCTAGACTGATTTATGCTGGTTAGCAGTGGTTTTGAGCTGGTCCAGACTGGTTTATTCTGGTTAAGAGCTGGTCCAGATGTATTTCTGCTGGTTAGTGCTGGTCTAGACTGATTTATGCTGATTAGCAGTAGATTTGAGCTGGTCTAGACTGATTTATGCTGGTTAGCTGTGGTTTTGAGCTGGTCTAGACTGATTTATTCTGGTTAAGAGCTGGTCCAGATGGATTTCTGCTGGTTAGTGCTGGTCTAGAGTGATTTATGCTGGTTAGCAGTGGTTTTGAGCTGGTCCAGACTGATTTATTCTGGTTAAGAGCTGGTCCAGATGTATTTCTGCTGGTTAGTGCTGGTCTAGACTGATTTATGCTGATTAGCTGTGGTTTAGAGCTGGTCCAGATGGATTTCTGCTGGTTAGTGCTGGTCTAGACTGATTTATGCTGGTTAGCAGTAGATTTGAGCTGGTCTAGACTGATTTATGCTGGTCAGCTGTGGTTTTGAGCTAGACTAGATGGATTTATTTTGGTTTAGATTTCATCCAGATGTATTTCTGCTGGGTAACAGTAGATTTGATCTGGTCCAAACTGGTTTATTCTGTTTTAGAGCTGGTCCAGATGGATTTCTGCTGGTTAGTGCTGGTCAGCAGTGGTTTTGGGCTGGTCAAGATGGTGAACGAGCATAGGCGTGCTGAGCTTGTTAGACAGCAAATCATAGCTGGTGAAGCTGGTTATGTTGACCATTATGTTGGTCTTTTCAGCAGGGAGAGAAGTGGATACAGCTCAAACAAGGCACTTATTTTGAAAAGTAATGCAATTCAGAAACACAGTTAAACATGTGACTTTCCAATGCTTTTTCGGATAAATTAATTTAGTTCTTCTTAAGATAGTAAGTAGAAACAACACATCACAAGGAGCAAACAACAAACACATTGCATTTGTCTCCTGACATGTGTTTTCTGTTTGTGCTCACAGCACATAGATCAAACCCACAGGGTGGAAAACTCCAATATTTGTCATTGGAGGCAAGTACTACCTTTACAGTATGTACTCAATGATAAAACCAGCAGTTCTGATGTCCTGGAGAAAGCAATGACAGGATACAGACAGGAACAAGAGCCAAAAGGAGAATGTGAGATGGAAAATGAGAGCGTGACTGAGAAAAACAAGACACAAAAGAGAAGCAGGAGGGTGATGTCACAAAAACACACACTAAAGCGGGGCGAATGCAAATCCAGATTAAAGGGGGGTGGGGTGCAGGGGAGATGACATGCATGTAAATTAACATACAGCGTGTTAATATGAAGAACGTCTGTGACACTTTCTCCCAATGGGACAGACAAAGAAAACCTTATTAGGGTGAAACTCACAGGAGGGGGAAAAAAAACAGGTTGATAAAAAAAAAAAAAAAGTATTAATATATGTAAATAAAATGCATAAAGAAAATACATTTACGCCAAATTCTAATTCTCATTACCTTACAATAATGAAAATCATGCTGTACATTAAACTAAAGTACAAGAAATAATACGATAATAATTACGACTGCACTTTACAAAGACAACACATATATAAATAGTTTAGCTTTTTTTTTTTTTTTTTTTTTTTTTTCCAATTAACATTGAAGAGAATGAGATTTCTTTGCATTATAGTAATGAGAATTTGGATGGAAGGAAAATTATGTCCTAACCCTAACCCTATGCAAAAAAAAAAAAAAAAAAAAAGGTCCTAAAAATGTTTTTCTTTTTCTTAGAGGTGAAGTGTGGCCTGGACATTTTTTTCAGAATCCCCCATTTACACACTAGACTTTGAGAGATAGATACAGACATCTCAAATTCACAAGATGCAAATGCATTTGGGCAGTTTTGCACCCCAGTCACCCTCCCTTGTGCCAGAGCTGCTCCATGCACCTCGTCTCGCCTGCGATTAGCGGTAATCTCTCAAAGATGACGCTCTCTGAAAGAACCACAACCTCCCCACCCTTCCTCTGTCCCGAGAGCCCTGAGGCACACACATGGCCAGCCACCCCTAAGAATCCCACACCCCGTGCCTTGAGAGAAGGGAAATCTAAATCCCAGATTGATCTAAATCCGGATTTACAGATTTCATTTTTTTACAGGGAGGATTTGATCCCTGTTCCCCCCAAATGTTTGGGGTATTTGCTCCTAAATACCAGCTCAAACATCACAAACGCTCTCGCTTGCCCCGGGACAGGTTGCATGCCATAAGGAACATAGAGGGTCGCCTGTTTGTTAACGAACGGGAATTAACCCCTCCACCAAACGTGTTCTGTGACTAAACAGGCTGAACTAAACCCCTGGAGTGCAGTGATACTGTAGTCATGTCTACAAACACCAGCAGAGGAATCATGGAGAGAGAAAAAACAGACACAAATGGACGTAAACAGACGGTGAGAATGATAGAGTGAGGATGGAGAAGGCTTGAAAAAACAGCATTCATTTACAGTGGAGCAACTATAAATTTAACACTTGCCAGAATAATTGGCTTTAACAAATAAAATGCGACTTTTTTTTTAGGAAATGCAACATAATTCATGGTTTAATCACCATTTAAGAATGATAATTGGCCCTAAAAAGTATTTGAACAGTTGTGATATACATAAAAATGTCGGAATGTCATTAGATTACATAAAATATTAAAGCAAGTGCAATTTATTATAAAGAAAGACATTCTTTAACTCTTCAGCATTTGAGACATGCACACACAGATGCTTGTTCTAATGCAATGACATTTACACATTTAAGTGAATAAAGCGCCCAAATCCTGTGATTTGGACCGAGTGTAGCAGGAGGAGGAAGATGTACTTACACAGTAAAAAGAGGGCGGCTGCGATGGTGACATTCAGAAGCCAGAGTTTCTTCTGTACCATGGTAAACTCTCACATACCATCACACATACCCCACCTGAAATACAAAGACACACACAGAAGTCAGTCCTGAGAACTCTCTGCTTATATTTTCCGGTTCAGAGTGTTATGTTCTTTACACAGTTAGTTAATCCATTACACACATCTCATGTTATCATTTAAAGGGACTATATGTAGAAACCCTTGTTATTAGCGACACCGGTGGCCATTAAGTGAACTGCAGCCAGCAACTTACTGCTCGTGTTGGCACTCGTCCACACGTAACGTACAAGAGACTGAGTGTGATTCAATGCCCCGATATACTCACGTCGAAGTTCTTTTTCGTTCTTCTCTTAGAAATAAAAAATAAGTTGGCAATACTTTTGCACCCAAATACTGTTAACGAACATCCAGACGCCATCCACGCTGCTGAGAGTAACGTTTAGATGAATATGTAAATATGTGCTGCGCGCTTTCCTCTCAATAACAAAATAAACACACAACAAAAATGACAGCGGTGAGAAAACAGCAGTTAAGAAAGCATCTGATCGTAGCAATGAGGATATATAGTTTGATTATAAAGTATATCTGAGACTATAGACTATATACACTCTAAAAAATATGTAAAAATAAGGCACAATGTACTGTATTAATTTGACAGAATTTTCCGTATTTATTTTTTTTACAGGTGTTTTACCTGTATTGTAGGGCTGCAACAAATCGATTCATCTCAATTCGTAGATCGATTCTGAGATTTTCTGAATGCGTCGCAATTCTCTCTCGAATCGATTTTGCGCTTAGTTTTTAACAGCACGCTCAAATGCTCACAAAGAAGAGCGCTCGTGCTTTCAGATGAGTCTGAGAATGTACTTGCACCTCAGAATGCAAGATTAATGTAAATATTAATGGCTATGTGAGACTATAGTTTGAATTAATCCCTTTTCTTTGCATGACACATTGACATTACAAGCTCTTTCGGCATTATCCTGAACATTATATAAGAATTAATTATATGTGTCATAAATTCGGCTCTATTTCTCACAAAAGAAGTGGACTACAATTATTGTATTATTGCTTTTTGACACTTTGGAGATTGGTTTTCATATTTAGTTGACCTGTTTTGTCTTTTATGAAAATGTTAGTGCTGTTTGCCTGTGCAAAACTGCAGGACGAGTTACATGGCATAATGCAATACTAATAGCTGCATGAGCAATACTAATGTTTGTTTTCAATTTGTAGTAAAAACCCTTTCAACTACAGAGACAACCATCTTGAAATCTCTTTGTTGTCTCAAACATTACCCGACAGTGACCCAGAAAGCAAACACACCCTGTGGCTTACAATAATCAACTCTCCACTCCGTTCAATATTTCTCTCCAGTATTGTGGAGGAGTTTCCCTGCAAAGTGCCTGGAAATGAAAGCAGAGTTTGGTTTAATACAGCGCTGGCAAACATCCATTCGTATGATTGAGCACCTGAGAGCAGGAAAATCTCCCCAACCCGTCTCCCACATCGACCATTCAAAGCCACTAATACCGGCTTATTACTTTAAGTTAATTAAAGCCAAAGTTGGAGGGGGAGGCTATTTTAAGAAGGCATGCGCAATGGCGAAAAGCATGCAAACATGTTTTGGTAGGTTTTGTGTTTCTGCACACATTTATCTAAAAATTTGAGGTATACATAAGAATCTATTTCATAAAGGTAACAGATTTAGTAGTTCAAGTAAACATGTCAAACTCATCAAATTTCATGAGGGGAATTCAAATTGCTCATCTCAATTTTTTCCAGCCCAAATCACAAGACAGATTTCCACAACGCAGTGGAAAGTTACAGTCTCAGAGCAACCACAGGTATGAAATAAAGCACACACTTACGCTGTTTCCACATCAATATCCTCCATTTGGAAATTTTAGAGTGTGAAAATGCTTTTGGTGTCTAGAAAAAATATCCTTTTTACAAGGGGAAGTGTATATTTTGTTACTTTTAAAATATTCTCTCATATCCCATGTTAACAAGTAGCACAAATGGTGCAGGATGAGTTAAAATACTTCCTTCAAATCATTAACGACAAGTATGAACAACAGCAAATGTGATGCTTTACTTAGCAACGATCACTGATCAACAAATTTGGTGTAGGAAAATATTGTATAAGTAAAGTCATCCTGTAAATAAACTTAAAAATGTTTCATTTATGCAGGTTACGGCTTTGTTAAAGTCATGTGCAGAGATCCAAAAGTCACAATCCCATGGCTACAATCATGTCAATCAAGCCTCTGTTCTGGAGTCAGCGGTTCATTTGCCTGTATAAAAGGCTCAAACAGGGTTTAGGCCACATGAACTGATCTTGAAACCGGCCTTAAGAGGTGCCAGATGAGGGCAGGGCATTGTGTCCCTCCGCGTGGAGTCTCTTACCGTCAAGCTGTTGAACAAGGCCTCCTTGTGAAAGTGTCTTTCAGAGAGAGGAGTGCAAGCAGTGAAAGACAGACAGAGAGCAAAGCCTGTGTGTCAGAAAGAGACTCCAGGTGTGTCCTACTCCGGCTAAAAAAATTTCAACTTTGCAACAAAAGTCAAGAACTTGTGCTCTGTGGTGAGGATGAAACCACATTTCAAGGGCTGGGGGGAATAAAAGTCATAATTTAAAGAATAAATCATTAAAATCCCATATTGGTTGACCACTAATGTGAATTTGTAGAAATACTCAATGTCAAAATCAAAGTCTGTTACGTGGCACATGAAAAGAGATACACTACTGTTCAAAAGTGTGGGGACAGTAGGATTTCTTTTGAAAGAAATTAATACTTTTATTGAGAAAGGCAGCATTATATTGATCAAAAGTGATAGTAAAGACATTTATAATGTTACAAAAGATTTTATTTCAAATAAATGCTGTTCTTTTGAACTTTCCATTCATTAAAGTTCAACCCTCGCTCAACCCAGAATGCCCTTTGTGTTATGCTTGTTTGAGAATATGTGAAATACAGTGTTGTCAAAAGTACCGACTTCGATACCGAAATTTTTAAAATGTGACGCTTTGAGCGCTGTTGAGCGGATTCGTAAACACCTCTGATTGGCCACTGTGTCAACATATATGTCTGGCTACAACGATCAAACAACGGTCTTTCTTTTCAAACTAAAATGGGCTCTGCGTTTTTGAAAGTCTCCGTTTTCGAAGGTTGAAAACGCCGGAGTAGTGTAAACGACAGGTGTAACCGTAGCAAAAGTTATGCGTTTTAAAATGACAACGCACTAGTGTAAACGGGGCAGTAAACGGCTTTTCACTCAAAAATGCTTTATTGCTTTGGAAAAAAAGAGACGCAGGTAGTGCAATGGGGAAGAAAAAAAACAAAGTTATTAAATGAGAGTTGAGCTTTTTTTTTTACTTGACCACCGCGTATTTAGTTATTTTCAGTTTTTACAAACCATTTGCTGTTAATAATAGCCTATTACTGGTGTTATTTATTGCTATTACTTTTTGGCTAAGAAATATTTAGCATTTTTCTTATTTTATATTATTTCTGAGTATATAGGATATGTTTAAGATAAGTTTGTACAACATTTTAACTTTTTACAATGTTTTTAGTTTGACTAGTTAAACAAAAAAAAAACAAAAAAAAAAAAATTCAAAAATCGAGAATTGAGAATCGGTCCGTCGTCGTTTTGAAAAAAAAAAAAAAAAAAAAAAACATTCGAGATTTTATTTTTTTTGCCATATCGCCAAGCCCTACCAACGACCTTCTCTCAAAATGAGCCTTTACGACTTCTTCAAGAGGAGTACCACCTGAAACAGATGCTTAAGACAGGCTAGAAGGTCCTAGGGCACAATGGGACATGCTCTGCTAACCGTCTGATCTTTGATCTTGTCCTTGACTGGCAAAGCTGCTTAATAAAAAGTCTCCGGCACACTATCCGAAAACAATCACATTGCCACTTGCTGTTTTGTGCTAAACCGGTTAAGACGTGTACCATCTGTTATTGACCCAAGTGTGTGTCCACTTGGACCAGCTTTAGCAGATAGCAGACAATCTCAATCTAGCTGGCACACCTCTGGAGCTTCAGGCTGATCTTCTTTGTTAGTTCACAGCCTCAATTGAGTAACTGAATTAAGTAACACAGTTACATCTCCATCATATGAGTCATGCAAATATGATGACCAAATACGCTCTGTAAATGCTGTGTTCAACTTTTACAAGATCAAGTCTGTCATGTCTTCAATTCAATTAACAGTACTCCGGCTAAAGCTGTTTGCTGGGCCACTTGCCATTTTGATCGCATTAGGAGCAATGTGTTCGAGTTATCCTCACCATAGGTGGCACGTCACTCTTAGCTACACTGACCGAGGTATTTGTGTTGGCTTTATATTTCTGAAGTGATGACCTGAACACGTTTCAGAGTATTAAAAGGTGAACTGTGATCAGAAAACGGAAGTTTGAACCAACTTGATCAGGGATTGAAAGTCAAATGAGGCGTTTACTCGTCCGGTGAGGATAACACCTGTTCAGTGTTTAACATCCATACAAATGCATTAACAAACACGCATGCAACTACTACTAAAGCTGTACAGTTGTAGGTTTATAAGTGATGATTTACCTTACAAATATGATGAAATGGCACATATTGCGTTCCCAGATGAACATTATAAGCAACCCAAACTCACAGAATATGCAGAGATGGAGTTTGAGACGCACTCCACGCAAATGATAACAGTTCATGTGGAGCAGCATTTACTGTGAACAGCCGCTCTGAGACGTACATAACCTATACGCATGCAAATAATTAAAGGGGACCTATAATGCCCCTTTCACAGAATGTGTCTGTGAAGTTTCAGCTCAAAATACCCCACAGATCATTTATTATAGCTTGTCAAATTTGCCTCTATTTGCGTGTGAGCAAAAACACGCCATTTTTGTGTGTCCCTTTAAATGCAAACGAGCTGCTGCACCCGGCCCACTTTCCAAAAGAGGGCGGAGCTTTGAAAACAAAACACTCTTCTACAACAACTCTTCCTCTTCTCTAAAGCAGCCCAACATGGCCTCACCCCCTTTGTTGCGTGTTCACGGGGGCAGGGTTTATGTAAATTTTAGGGTTAGTGATGTCACTAACCCCGGGAAAAAGCTCGTTGTAGTCCCTACCAGCCGTTTGTTGTAGTCCTTAAAAAGCGAATTCTTTAAAAGAAAAAATATCTCCCTTTGCATTGAAGTTTGAGCGTCGTAACTTTGCAGATGTTGTTTGAACAAGGACCCCTTTAAAGCGCATATATTAATCCCGAAGGGCATATATTTATTTAATTGAATCACAGCCTATGTGAATTCACAATAGCACTATGTTATAGTATGGTTTTTAAATGGTTTTAATACATCATGCAGCCTTAGAAAATGGTCTAATAATGCGGTTCATGGATTCTGTTCAGTGGAATGCCCACTTCCGGTATTTTGCCAGTTACTCGACATAAATTGCAATTGAGGATTTTTTAAAATCGAGTACTCGAATTTAATCAAGGAATCATGACAGCCCTAGTATAAATACTACTACATATTATAACACCACATATTAGCCCTAGTATAAATAATACTTCTGCATGGGCAGGTTCAATAGCATTGTGCAAAAACATCACTGAGGACCATGTGAAAGCAGCTCATGTGTGTCTGGAATACAGGCAGGTGAAAGGTAAAGCACTGAAGTGTACATCTGCTCTTTAACGGAGTGAATAGCGTGGACAGCTAGTCGCAGAGACAGCCTGATTAGCAGCTGTATTATGCTGCAGCTAATCCTGGATGATCCAGGCTGCCACAGGGCGAAAGCACAGGCCAAGCAGGATGACCTCGGTCAGAGGAAGGACAGTAAGCCAAAAATCTTCCTGTGGCATTATGGTGGCATTTCTAGGGTCGGGTGGATACTAATGGTGGAAATATCATGCCAAGCTAAAGCCGGATTCACACTAGAGTTGTCAAAAATACAGACTTCGGTACCAAGTCGGTACTGAAATTTAAAAAAATGTGACGATACCTGTATTTCCTCCTAGCATTTTGAGCAGATTCTTAAACACCTCTGATTGGCCATTGTGTTCATGCGCTCAACAGATATGTCTGTGATTGGCTACAATGATCAACGCTTCAAAAACATGTTGTAAATAGACATCTTTGATGCTCTTCACCAAGTGCTTACACAGATACATAACTAGCTCCGTCAGTTACACTTGTTTCGTAAGTTGAATATGGAAGCGTAGGACGTAGCGTACGCATTTTGAACTGCGAGAGGCGTTACACTTTCTTCGTAAGTTGAATACGGAAGGCGGTCTGGCAGAAGCTAGTTATTTTACTTTATAACGTGTTAAATATGGATATTTTTCTTACACAAACGCATCGCTTCGCTTCAGAAGGCCTTTATTAACCCCCCCGGAGCCGTGTGGAGTATGTTTATGATGGATGGATGCACTTTTTTGAGCCTCAAACAGGTGGTTTCTGTGTACTGCCATTATAAAGTTTGGGAGCATAAGGGTGATTATTAATATAACTGTTTTTGTCTGAAAGAAGAAGGTCATATACACCTATAGGATGGCTTGAGGGTGAGTACATCATGGGGTAATTTTCATTTTAAAATAAACTACTGTAATCCTTTAAGTTTTTCATCTAATATTTAAATGTTATTTTATTTCAGCTTTATTTTAATGAATGAAAATGATTTTTAATAGTTTAAGTTTTAATTAACAATAACAACACTAATGGAAAACAACACCACACACTTTTTCTCCAGAACACAATATTTATTAAAAAAAAAATAAAATAAAAAAAATCACTATAAAATTAATTAAAAATCAATTTTTCCCTTGAATACTATTACTTCCTTCAGGCTACAATATCAAGCTACATTGAGATTCCTGATTTAATTGAAGCTTTGCACAGTGAAACATCATTTTGTTCCTGGATAAGCACCAACTTCCTGTCTAGGTAATCAGGTAAACAGTTAATAGGGGCTCATTAGATTTTTTTTTTTTCATTTGTACCACCATTAGGAGCCCTCAGGGAAGGGTTATCCTGATCTGTACCTGCTGTGGAGACACTCATATACCACTTAGAGTAATCACAGCAGAATCAGATGTATGCTAACAAAAACCAGACTGAACATTAATGATGATGTTGACATGTGCAGACCAGCCAGTGGCAGTGAAGCACAACATCTGGGATTACAAGAAATCTTGAGTAGCATCTTGGCACATACCAGGTGCAACATAAATCAGGAAATATAACTTGATGACATGATGTGTCTATTAAACACCCGTAGGAGCCCTGCTGCCAAATACAGCTCAAGAGGCTTTTGACTTCTGCAACAGCTTCAGCTTTGATTTCTCTCGAGTGCAGAAATTAAATGAAACTACCACCACCCAAGTAGATCTGTGAGGTAAAAACCCCAAACCTGGTCTTGTGACTTTCCCATGCATGAACAAGGCATGATCTCAGTATTACCCTGAGCCCGCACACAATACTTCCATTTATAGATTGTAGTAGCAGTAACGAACATAATCTCCTTCCAAGCTATTCTTTTGCTTTTAGTTCTAAAAGGCTGTAATCTGGTTCGGTGCTAAAAGAAAACTAGTTGATGAGGGGAAAATTATAGTGAACACATGTACAGCATGCATTATAAGTTTATAAAACATACTATTGATTAAAATAGGGGGAAAAAATGTAATTTTTTAACAAAAAAAAAAAAAAAAAAAATCTAGGAATAATTGATTTATTCAGAGTGAAATTTACTAAAATGAATGAATATGACATACTGACTAAATTAAAATTAAATTGTCAAAAGACAAAAACTATGACTAAAGCAAGAAAACATAAACATGAACACGGTATATGGAATGCAACCATATATAAGTGGTGTTTGGCCATGCAAAAGTGCCATGATTCTCGGAGATATATTAATAAATATCCTGACTCATCCGAGCCTTATAACGGCAGTGAGCGGGATCAATGAGTATGAGCTGAAGAAAGTGCCTCTATCCACATCCATCCATCATAAACGTACTCCACACGGCTCCGAGGGGTTAATAAAGTCCTTCTGAAGCGAAGCGATGCGTTTGTGTAAAAAAAAAATATCCATATTTAACAAGTTATGAAGTAAAATATCTAGCTTCCGCCAGACCGCCTTCCGTATTCTACTTACGAAGAAAGTGTAAAACTCTCGCAGTTCAAAAAGCTAACGCTATGTCCTATGCCTTCCCCATTCAACTTACAGAAAAAGCATAACTGACGCCATTTTTTTCGTAACTTGAACACGGGAAGGCGGTCTGCCGGTAGCTAGATATTTTACTTCATAACTTGTTAAATATGGATTTTCTTTTACACAAACGCATCGCTTCGCTTCAGAAGGCCTTTATTAACCCCCCAGAGCCATGTGGAGTACATTTATGATGGATGGATGTGGATGGAGGCACTTTCTTCAGCTCATACTAATTGGAGTATGCGTCAGGAGCTCATACTGCGTCAGGATATTTATTAATATATCTCCGATTGTGTTCATCAGAAAGAAGAAAGTCATATACACCTAGGATGGCTTGAGGGTGAGTAAAGCTTGGGATAATTTTCATTTTAAAGTGAACTAATCCTTTAAAGGGGACCTATAATCCTTTAAATCGGCCGTTTTTACAAGATGTAATATAAGTCTGGTGTCTCCAGAATGTGTCTGTGAAGTTTCTGCTCAAAATACCCCACAGATCATTTATTATAAATTTGCCCCTATTTGGGTGTGAGCAAAAACACACCGTTTTTGTGTGTGTCCCTTTAAATGCAAATGAGCTGCTGCTCCCGGCCCCCTTTCCAGAAGAGGGCGGAGCTTTAACAGCTCACGCTTCGGTTGCTCAACAACAACAAAGCTGGAGAATCACAGCCAAAATGACATCATGGTAACAACACTCGACTACAACAACTCTTCCTCTTCTCTAAAGCAGCCCAACATGGCCTCACCCCCTTTGTTGCGTGTTCCCGGGGGCAGGGTTTATGTAAATTTTAGGGTTATTGATGTCACTATTATGTCTTATTTTCAAATATTTTTTTTGCTTCAAATCATAGATCATAATGTTGTGATTAACCTCATAGCTGGTTGGTTTGGTTCCCTGCTTATGCCTCTTTAACAGAGCCTTTTTTTAAAAAGCCCTTTGGGAAAAATTAATGGTAAGAACAGTTCCAGAACCAAGGCCACTGACAAATGGGCATGAACTCTACAGCGATACTTTATCAAACACCTCTAATTATTATCTCGAGAAGAAACAAATCTATGTTTGTTGCACTAACATAGATTACTGGTCACATGACAGACAAAAGGAGGACAAAGAATGCTTAAAGTTATCAAGATAACCCTGACGACACATTTGTTTTCCTTGCAACCTTTGATCTTACAGCAGCTGTGTGTATATCAAAACACTGTCTAATGTGGGTCAATAATATCTGCCTAAACACCGTATGAGAACATGAGACCATGAGCAGAAGGTAAGTCAGTAAATCTCTGCGCTGAAGCCGCACTGATGTTGATACTCACCAGTCACTATAGTCCAGGTTAAGCTATTAATTTTGACATTATTGGGCATGACCCAATGACCACAGTATCCCACAAACTAATCCAAGCAAGACTGGTTAAACAGCTTTAGTTAGCTTTATGTTTGGCAAACAGTAACTGTAAAGACATTTATATTCATACAGCTCAAGCCTTCTCTTGTCTGAAATACAGCGCTCTTATCTTTTGACATGTATATGGCCAATCAGATGCAGGAAACCATGTCAAAACATGATAAGACTGCATATCAAGCCATTAAAGATCAAATATTTCCAATGCATATACACCCTGAAATACCTGCAGGGGTCAAATAATATAGGTCATATGGGGTAATGATTTGTAATAAATCCTAAATGACATAAGCAAATCTCACTGAACATCGCAATGTGCTCCAGATGATGAACAAGTAAAACAAGGCATGAAAATAACTCTGAACTTTTAACTTTAATTCAGAGATGTGTGTCTTTTTCAGATGCTGACACCAATGTGAAATAAATAAATATCTTTAGATATTAGAATAATACATTATACTGTATATTATACTGTACATTTATTATGTAGAATGTTAGAATAATATTCTAATACCTTAATATTTGTTATTTATTTATTATTAAACTTGGTTTCACACAGGAGTCAATAGCTAAAAAACACAAAACTTAACATTATAGCTAAACAAACTGTAAATTAAAGTATATATATATATATATATATATATATATATATATATATGTGTGTGTAAAACCAAGAGTATAATAAATAAATAAATAAATAAATAAATAAATAAATATATATATATATATATATATATATATATATACATGTATTATACTGTGTATTGTATAATAATACAAAAAATATAATACATTATACTGTAATATTTATAATATAGAATATTAGAACAATATTCTAATACCTTACATCTCCTTATTTTACTAATATATATACATATATATATATATATATATATATATATATATATATATATATATATATATATATATATTTAATAACTTATAATAATAACACTTATGTGAAACCAAGTTTAATAAATAAACACACACGTTTATATATTTATTTATTAAACTTTGGTTTCACATAAGTGTCACCGGCTAAAAAACACAAATCTTTAAATTACAGTTAAATAAAACTGTAAATATAAAGTTATATATATATTTATAAGTTACAAAAACTGTAAAAATATACAGTATATATATATGTTATTATTATAAGTAAAATAAAAAGACATAAGGTATAAGAATATTAGAATATTATTCTAATTTTCTATATAAAAAAATATTACAGTATAACGTATTATTCTAATATCTAAAGATATTATTTAAAGATAAAAGTTTGAGTTTGTGTTATTTTCATGCCTTAATTTTATTTTAACCCTACTACTAATAAATAAATAAATAAATAAATAAATGGTTTTTTTTTTTAGATAATACTATATTTCATAATATATATTAATATATTATACATCAGAATAATATTCGTACACCTCACCATTTCTCTTAAATTTTACTATATTTAAATAATTGTAAAATCAAAAATTGTCATTTTTAAATGTTCTCTGTGAATAAATTTGAGTTGAACAAGGTGCCAATTTTATGGAAAGCCACTTGAACAGCCCAAGTGCCCTTTTAAATACAATAGCCCTACTAATAATACTAAGCAGTATTTGTCTTCTGTATACTGCAGTAGATTTCTTAAGCTTTAAGAAACCTCTCCTGCAGTTTAACACAGTACTCTGAATAAGGTGTCAGTATTGGACTGGACTGATATCCAGCATGTTCTGCTCTGGTCAGAGAGACTGTGTGCTGGTCATTGTTCTCATGGGAAACCTCATGTGCAGCCTGTAACCACCCCAGAAAACACCCCAAATACACTTTTTAACAGAAATACAGCCATGAAGAACAAAACCCTGCAACTAAACAGCATCTTCAGATGTTGCATGCAAGATTAGAGCATCATAATTCAAACTGAAAGCTCAAACATACGAATGGCAGCTCTGATTTATGAATTATGTATGTTGACAGGATAACATCTGCTGGCGCAAACGATTGCAATATGTCTGCTTATATATGCATGTGTGTGTTTGTTTTACCTTTCTGAGGCACTTGACTGTGATGATAAACTGGAGGTGTCACTCCGTCGATGGCTTTATGGTTTTTCTTCCACTTGAAAGTTGCAACAAATATTCCCCAAAACGCTTAAAATATTCTTAAACATACTTTATAAATCGCTTAAAAAGGTTAAGAACAAAACCAGAGCTGTGTGGAGTATCGTCAACGTTACTGTGAATCCAGCGGCTCTTTAAAACTTCATTTGCTTTGATAGGTTTGGTTCTTCTGAAACATTCAGCGTCAAACATGTAAGTTCCATGGGTTTGTTCGCACGTTAAACTTGTCGTCTGCGTTAAACAGTGTCGTTGTTTGTGGTCCAGCTGAAGTGAATATCCTCATGTGTGAAGTTTCCCGCGGTCTCCGTCTCTCAGTCTCAGTCCAGTGAAGTTTGTTCAGTCCATGTCGTTACAAACACAGACGGTGTGAAACACGCTGCAACGTTGTAGGGCTGCTGCTCATTCACACACATTCACATTAAACGCCTCTCTCTCTCTCTCTCTCTCTCTCTCTCTCTCTCTCTGGTCTTTCTACTGATTGTAAAAGGAAAATAGTTCATATATAGGCTATATTACAACAAAATATTAAACATTTTAAATTATGATTCAGTATTCATTTTTATTACATTGAGATTCACTTTTTACAATACTAATTTTTGTTCATAACCTGATAACAAACTGATTTTATTTATTGTGTTATTTGTGCTTTTTGGACATTATTAGCCTTCAATAATAAAAATTACACCTGTTACACCAGAGTTTCATGCTTTAAAATGTGGGTTTTAATAACAAAATTATTATTTTATTTTTGTTTTGTATTTTAGTATTATTTATTATTTTTATCTGCTGGTTATACATGTTTTACACTCTAAAAATGCTGGGTTAAAAACCCAAGTTGGGTTGAAAATGGACAAACCCAGTGAATGGGTTGTTTTAACCCAGCAGTTGGGTTAAATGTTTGCCCAACCTGCTGGGTAGTTTTATTTAACTCAACTATTGTTTAAAAATTACTGTATTGCTTGATTAAAATAAACCCAAAGTATGTTGGAAATTAACATTTATCAATATGTTTAATAAGTTAACATTTATCAATAAGTTTAATGAATAACAATTAAACAATAAACATTTCTTAAATTGCTTATTAATAAATGTTCACCTTTTGATTATTATTATTATTGTTGCCTCTAGTAATTATGTGTCTGATTTTTAATTTATAACCTATTTTGGATTCATTTTAAGCCAGCCATATAGTCATTTTTAAACAATAGCTGGGTTAAATAAAACTGCCCAGCAAACATTTAACCCAACCACTGGGTTAAAACAACCCAATCGCTGGGTTTGTCCATTTTCAACCCAACTTGGGTTGTTTTTAACCCAACATTTTAAGTAAAGTAAAACTGACCAGCCAAATTGTTTCTCATTTCAACATTATGTATCCGATATGCTATTCAGATTAGAAAATAGATGTATTATCTTATGCTTTTTATGACATACTGTTTGCTAGTTTTAAAATATGTTTGTTTTTTTCCAAAAAGAATTTCAATGCTGTTATTTTGAGCACAAGTTCATTTATGACCCACACGGGGGCGCAAGTTGACCACCCAAAACAACTACAGTAAAGGTAATTTTTGTATCACTGAAAAACTGAACAATTCAGTTTTTTTTTTAAAACTGTGCAATCATGAAAACAATCAGATTTCAGTTTAAAGCAAATGATTTAATCATAAAGCATTCTCTGTAAAGGCAATAAAATCACATAAATGAAAATAAGTTATATCCAGTGGCATGACATCAAACATAAACATGGAAAGTTTGCAATGATGCTTTTTTCATGTCATACGCTAAATTACTTAAATTAAAAATGAAACCCTTTTGCTTTTAATTTCAAGGACAGTTTAAAACGGTAACATTAACTTAGTTAACATGTTAAGACCAATCCTCAAAAATGAGCAAATATCACATGCTTAATGACAGATTTCAACCCTTGTGCAATCCTTCAATTTTTTGTAAAATATAAAACAGCATGTGGCATGTTTTGAGTAGGTTTTCTTGCTTGTTCCAAAGACCTGTAACTCACTACAGCATACTGATATAACAACTGAACTGTGACCTGTTTTAATTACAAATAATGGTATGAAATCCTTGATGAAATGATTTTCCTCACATGAAACATACTAGTTCATGAATTCAAACCACCTTCTCAGTCTATGAAAATTTAAAAAAAAAAAAAAAAAAACGAGTGTCAAGTCATTGTGACGTGGCAGACATCAGCGGCAGGAAAACGAGGTTCAGATCTCTGTCACATCAGCAGGCTGACAGTACGTCCCCGTCGCTCAGTCATCAAAGTCAGGGATGTCATCGTAGGAATAACCGCGGTAACCCTTGGAGGCGTAATAGGCGATGCGCAGGTGGTAAAACCCAGGAAGAAAGACCAGGATTCCAATAATCAGGACAGGGATGGTGCGATCACGGTGCTGTGAGTGACAGAGAGACAGGGATGAGTTTAACTGCCCGCCGGGTCAAACATGTGCACAGCTCATTAAAAACTGTCAAAAATAGATGGTTTTCTGAGGACCTTACAGCCTGTCATCTACTGATCAATCTATAGTGCAATTTTGTATTCTCGATATCAGCTCAAACACATTTTTTTTGTTCAAGTGACCTTATAAATGTGGCCCATTTCAGAGTATTTTATATTTTAATGCATCAATTTATTCATTTCAATAGATTCTTTATAGTGCACAATGAATGTCAAGTTAAAAATCACACTAATTCCAATGTGACTGTTCAAACAAATCAGATACTTATCAGGGCTATTTCCAAATAAGGTCATATTAAAAGGTCATATTTAATTGTTGTCACATAGTCATCCAAAACGCAGATCCATGTCACATTCAGTCCTTTGAGGCACATTGTACTGCAGTATGAATGTAGTAGGAAAATAATAAATACTGTTAGACTGAATGAAAATGTTTCTCTTTTAACATGAAGCTCTAGTCTGGATTCTGTGATCTGAGCTCCATTAGCTGGACTAACTCAAGAAATATAGGACAGGCCACAGACGGAGGGGTTTCTTAAGAGTGGTGTTACTAAATCTGGAGGATTAACCTCCACATCAGGTGCTGCACAGCAGGGACGTAATCTCACCACATTCTGCCACTCAATAAAACACTTCCAGAAGTTCAATGTAGGATGCTAAACTGACTGACTGAATATATGGCCATGCATTTAGCCATAAAACTTACTCTGAGGCTAGAGGAAATGTCCTTCTCAAAGAGTTCTCACATTTTGACCAATAAATTTAAAGGGGATCTATTACGCCCCTTTTCACAAGATGTTATACAAGTCTCTGGTGTCCCCAGAATATGTCTGTGAAGTTTCAGCTCAAAATACCCCACAGATCATTTATTATAGCTTGTCAAATTTGCCCCTATTTGGGTGTGAGCAAAAACACGCTGTTTTTGTGTGTGTCCCCTTTAAATGCAAATGAGCTGCTGCTCCCGGCCCCCTTTCCAGAAGAAGGCGGAGCTTTAACAGCTCGCGCTTCGGTTGCTCAACAACAACAAAGCTGGAGAATCTCACGCAGCCAAAATGAGGATTGTCAGTAACGGTGTTCAGCCTTACATTGTTCAAACCGGAGTCGACACTGATGGAGAGACTCAGGAAGAAGTTACAACTTTTAGAATGAAACTGGACGTTTCTGAACGGTTAGTGGATAAATTTATGTAGTTGCTGTGAAGTTGATTCAACTCATCGACTAGCATGTGCCGTCATGTTAATCTTTTGTGCAAAACGTTGAATTGACCCTCGTTTGTAAAGGGGTCCGGCGTAAAATGACGGCATGGCAACAACACTCGACTACAACAACTCTTCCTCTTCTCTAAAGCAGCCCAACATGGCCTCACCTCCTTTGTCGCATGTTCTCGGGGGCGGTAAATTTTGGGGTTTGTGATGTCACCAACCCGGTAAGAAGCTTTTTGTAGTCCCTACCAGCTGTTTGTTGTAGTCCTTAAACAGTGATTTCTGTAAAAGAAAATATCTCCCTTTGCATTGAACTTTGAGCGTCGTAACTTTGCAGATGTTGTTTATGCTCAAACAGCAACATTACACACTAACTAAAGTTAAAAAAGTGAAATCATAATCAAGGACCCCTTTAAGTCTTTTCAAATAATTTGAGAAGATTTTTTTTTAAATAATTTTGATATAAGCCAATTTCTAAATTGCTTTGATTACTAAAACTAAAACTGAAATAATAATAAAGGTAACACTTTACTTAAAGCCTTTATGTATAATGCATTATAAAAGGTATTCATAATATCCATCATAATGCATTATATCTTTTCATAAATAATTGTAACCAAAGTTAAAATGCATTGTAATATTTGCAGATTCCTTGTTACATCTGAAATTGGTTGTTTGTCATGTGTTTTAATGCACTTTATACTTTCTAAAGGCGTAACAATGAATAGATAAGTATTATAATGTATTATAACCGTTTATAATAATGTAACTATAACTGTTACAATTATTCATGAAATCATACAATGCATTATAAGGTGCATTACAAGGAATAATTAATACATTAAAAATACTTTTATAATGCATTATATATAAAGGCTTTAAGTAAAGTGTCACCAAAATAAGTTAAAGCTATATAGAAATATCAAAAAAATAACAATTAAAATGACAAGCACATAACAAAATTACATGAAAACTGAAAATATAAAAATAAAAGAAAATTAAAAATATGAAAAAAATACTATAATGGTATATAAATAATACTAAAATAAGGCTGCCTGGAAAGCACAATTAGACTGTGTGAAGCCTGTGGTGTTTTCCTCTGCATTGCTTTTAACATTAGTTTGACAGAATGCAGAAAATGTTGCTTTACATATGAGAAATGCATTCACGCTGCAAATGCTCCTGAGGCTATTAGGATTGTGTAAATAGAAAACATAAATCAACAGGTCTATGAAATCAAACTAATGCACACTAACAAATGCATGAAGAACTTTTCTAGATATCTGAATGAAAAGCTAATAATGGCACAGTCTGTAAGAGCAGAGCTATAATAATGTGCTACAGCACTCACATCATTAACTTCAAAGTATCCTGCTAACAGGAGGGATGCGATGGTGATCAGTATGGTGCCGATGAGGAAGAGAACGGTTGCAAGGGCGATCGCTTTATAAGGGACTTTAGGTGGACTCTTCTTAAACTGAGAAGAGAAAGAACAATGCTCAATATTACCATGAATTCATGCAGCATTTCAGTCAAGAGCAGTACATGGAAAATAAGTTAAACATTTTAAAATGAATATCTGCAATGATTTGTGTGTGATACATATTTATAATTCATTAAAATAATATATGTGTTAAATTATTATTTATTTGTGATATTATAATGAAGACATCATTTATGTGTGATAAATATTTAAATTTATACATATATTATGCGTGATAAATACTGTACATACATACATACATGCACAGATATATAAAAAGACATACATATACAGACAGGCAGACATATTAATAAATAGATATGTAAATACAACCTGGAAATGACTAATATTAAAGTGAGCAACACTGATATATGCATATATGCATCTCACCTGCAGATCAATGTATCCGTCATCATCACTCGCTAGTTTAGAGTATCTGACTCCACTGTTGATCGTGTTTCGAGCTGGCATCTTCTCACTCGGATTCAAAAGCATATTTAATACTTCATAAACACACACGAATGAAAACAATAATCAAAGCATATGCTGTTATCTATTACTAAACTACTAAATCAGGTCGAACATTTTTAATGGTAATATGTAGAAGAGATATTTACATGTCAACGTATCAAAATAAACATGTTTAACCTGTAACTTGCTTGCTAAATTAATTACCTTTAACTTGATATTGCAGCCTCAGAATAATCTGATGACGAATTTTCCTACGAATCACAAGAAAAAATTATTTATATTTCCGTTTTCACAGTCATTTTAAGCTCATGTTTATTAAAAACGCCATTAATGTCAGTTTGGGACAGTCGCACATGAGATTATGTTTATAAACCTAATGCTTCCGGATGTATAAAGCACGCATGCGCCCTCTACTGGTGTCTTCCGGGTTCACTTCAAACTACGCATGCGTGTTGAATTCGCTGCCAAAACCGCATGAGGGTGCTCTATCATTATCATAGAGAAACTTGTTATTGATTACCACCAGTCTTTGGTAAGTGAGTTTTATAAAATATAAATAATATACTTAAATAAAGGATTTGGTGATTATCTAATTATTAAATTCATAAGATAAGTCTTATAAGGTCTAATAAATGTACGAGACGTAAAAAGTAATAGCGTCTAGATGCACGTGTCATCATCCAATTAAAAAATAACTAAAGAAATCATTACGTCAAATGAACAACAAATAATATCAATATATGATACCATAAATATTGAAAAACGCTTACAGTTACTCATTTGAATTTGTCCAAAATATTGTCAGAAAAAAACAAAAACTTATGTTTATGTATTTCTACCAAAAGGCACAGGTTAGTATGTTAAAGTTTAGGCCTACTCTTGAAACTAGCATGTCAGGTCACATATTTTCATAAATATTACAAAAAATATAAAATATTTTAATTTAATTTATTATATTTTGCACAAATAGCCTATCGCAAAATGCAGTAAGTACTTTTGTTCTTAAAATTAGAATTTGTCCAAAATATTGACAGAAAATATTTTATTTTATTTTATTTGGTTGTGGGTCTAAGTGTGATATCCTATGAAAGAAACTCTTAAAGTTAATTTAAGTCTTGAATCCAGCTTGTAAGGTCACACATTTTCATACAGACAGAGATGAATATGCCTGTCTCTGAATGCTGTCAAATCACTATAGAAACATTTCATCACTTAATGATGAACAGTCTGGCTTGCTTAATACAACAGCAGATGTGTCTATTTCTTCTTTCCCCCTGTTTCCGGATGTTTGCTCAACTGCTTTGAAGGTTGAAAAGTGACAATGAGCGGAAAGCAGAGAAATGACTCATGTTTGAAAACTCAACATTATCTCATTACGTATATATAACCCGCAGTAAACAACTAAATAAAAATAGTGACCACCCTCCATCTAACAAGCTCAACTAATTAGCAGTTTTGAAATAATTAAATCCCTCGTGAATGTAAAGAATCAGTGGCATTGCATGTTTATTGCTGGCAGACTGTTAAGACTATTCCTCTGTCTTCTAGAACAGGGAGAAAGTTTAGAGAAAAACAGTGTAAAAATAAATAAATAAATAATATTAAAAATAAAATTAAACAATAAATAAACTGATTAAAATAAATAAATTAATTTATACATAAATAAATACATCTCTTATAGTATAGTTCTATAATGAGTAGTAAAAACTAAACTAAACTAAATACTTTCCATATAATATTTTAGACATATTTATAATAAAAATTTTCACAGTAAAAATTGGTGCTTTATACATGAATGAATGGAGGGATGGGAGTCCCTCGCACAAGGATGATCATATTTGGGGATCCATAAAGAAATTTCATTCTCAAATTTGCAGGTCTTTTCATTATTTTATCAAAAATAATGATAAATTCTAGTGCTGTCAAATCGATTAATCGCATCTAACCTAAAAGTTTGTTTACATAATATATGTGTGTGTATATATTATTATTATACAGTATATTATGTAAACACAAGCTTTTATGTTAGATGCGATTAATCACGATTAATCGATTTGACAGCACTAACATAATAGAAAAGAATGCAACAAACTCTATAATCGTGCATATTTATGAAAGCAAAATGCGTGTAAAAGGTAAAGAGAAAATGCGTCTCATACTGTATATTTTGTTGTTGACGTCAAAGGCTGTGCATCCAATAAAACTCTGTTCAGTAACTATAGTAATTTGACGGAAATGCATCTGTTGCTAGGTAGAAGCCAAATTATACTTGTTGCAAGTGAATCAGAATTTAAAGGGGACATATCATGAAAATCTGACTTTTTCTGCGTTTAAGTGCTATAATCGGGTCCCCGGTGCATCTACCAACCCAGAAAATGTGAAAAAGGCCACTCAGATTTCACCCCCCTTGTGACGTAGGAAGGGGATCTTATTATAATATTACCGCCCCTTAATCTGCATGTTTCCATCCATGGCGCCGCCATTTTGTTTTCGCAAGCAAAAATGTGTACCAGTTCTAACGCCATGGCAAAAGTTCGACCAAAGCATGCTAACTGTTCTGTCGTCGGCTGCACAGATGAGCACAGACACTATTTAGAGTCTCGTTAGCTTGGATACCTTACAAGTTGAGCCTGGCAAGCTTGATTGCTAAAAAAGGAGCGTTTCTGTCCGAGCGATATTTTGGAAAAAATATTAGACCATTCACAGCATTTGATAGCAATCATAAACGTTAGCCTGGTGTGTGTGGCTCTGTTTGAAAAACAGGTACGCTATGTATAGTGGGCGTCCATACGGGTTTTGCACAAAAGATTAACATGACGGCACATGCTAGTCGATGAGTTGAATGAACTTCACAGCAACTACATAAATTTATCCACTAACCATTCAGAAACGTCCAGTTTCATTCTAAAAGTTGTAACTTCTTCCTGAGTCTCTCCATCAGTGTCCGACTGTAAGGCTGAACACCGTTACTGACAATCCTCATTTTGGCTGCGTGAGATTCTCCAGCTTTGTTGTTGTTGAGCAACCGAAGCGCGAGCTGTTAAAGCTCCGCCCTCTTCTGGAAAGGGGGCCGGAAGCAGCAGCTCATTTGCATTTAAAGAGACACACAAAATAGGGTCAAATTTGACAAGCTATAATAAATGATCTGTGGGGTATTTTGAACTGAAACTTCACAGACTCATTCTGGGGACACCAAAGACTTATATTACATCTTGTGAAAAGGGGCATAATACGTCCCCTTTAATTGCTTTTCATAATATGACTGGTGACCACAGTGTTTTGCGCTATTATTATATTGGCTGCCAAAAACATGAAACCATCAAAATTGAATTTTGCACAACATTTTTACTACCCTGTTGGGTTGCTACTTGGTCCTGAAGGCAAAACTATTTGAGTCTAGACAGTGAGGGATAAAGGTTGATCCAACACATTTTATAGCTTCCATCCTCTTGTTTTGTCCTCTTTTAGATGGATTAAGAGGATTCGTTCCAGGACAGAGATGTACAGTTCCTCTTAGACGAACCATTTCATAACACATAACATCAGCAATGAGTTTGGTAATGGCCCCACTCAGCATTAATTACGGTATGTAGCCGCTGGCTTCACCCCACCATCACCCTCCACTGCACCATGAAACAGCAGAAGGGTAAAAAAAGGTTTCACAACAGGAGTCAATATATGGATTGTGATGTGGATGGTGGTCTTATTTAAAGTCTGGGAGACGGGGAGGGCTGGTGGAGGTATCGATTTAGACGCTGGACCACTGATCCATCACATCTCTCACTGTGGGCGCTGTCTGTGGTCTGGGCTTTTCTGTCAAGTCTATTGTCTTGACCGCGTTTAACGGACCAGCGAGTATCTGTTTAACGTTTGGAGTCAGGGTTGTGTTGAATTAACATTGATTGGGCAAAGCCTGCAAGCTAGGAAGGGATTCTAAAACACTAGAGTAATTAAACCTAATTATAAAACAGCTATTTCTGGTCCTGGATGCTGACTGGTCAGCCTAGTCATGCTAAAATATACTATATAGTGAAAGACAAGATATTGCATTATATGTACAATACCTGTCAAAAGTTTGAAATAATTAAGATTTTTAAATGTTTTTGAAAGAAGTATTTATGCATTTATTTGTTCAAAAATACAGTAAAATTGTTAAAAATTTGATATATTATTACAATTTAAAATAAGTGTTTTCTGTGTGAATATATTTTAAAATGTAATTTATTCCTGTGATCAAAGCTGAATTTTCAGCATCATTACTCCAGTCTTTAGTGTCACATGATCCTTCAGAAATCATTCTAATATGCTGATTGTGTTGTAGTGATGATTATATTGATGACCTCTCGTACCTTATTGCTTAAATATGCAATTTTCATCCATAAAATCATACTAGTTCACAGAGGTCAGAGAAAAGCTGTGGTTTTACCGCGGTCTCCCGCTTTAAGCCCTCATGATTACAGCTCCTGTGATAAGCATCGGTTAATTATCTAAGGGGTCGACTGAAAGCACAGGCTTGACAAAATGATTCCTCTCTGCTGCTCGCGTCAGCTTCATGATGAGCATTGCGTCTGTGACGTCCACATGGTCCAAAACACGCTTTTCTCATGCGAATGCTGCTATTGGATGGGCACTGTGAAAGTTGAAGTGATATATCACTAGTTTTTGCTTCTTAGAGTTGGTATCATTGATGCTAGATGTATGTATCGGTAATCAAGGTGATGAATGGTACAAGAGAGAGGTGTAAATCTCACAAAGTTTTGTTCAAATGAAGAAAAATTATATTACACTTTTTCATTAATTTATTTATATTTTTGCATCATGATATCATGCATCATAAATGTCTTATATAGTTTTTTTGTTAATTGTATGAATTATACAATTGTATGAATATGTTGTTTATTCTGTTTTTTGCCATGAATGAATAAATACATAAATAAATAAATATAAAGCATCATGATTATTTTCATGGCAATTAAGCACATTCAATACCCAAAATCTCATTACTGTAATTTGACATTTTATTTTTCTAACTTTGATTGGTGTTTCTTATTCTCAGTGGCGTTTCATTACATCTTTTTTTATTTAAAACAGAATTAAAGAGGCTGTATGTAAAAAAAAAATTCCAGATCTATATAGCCTATAGTCCCAAATAGGCCTATAAGCTACTTTATAATCAAACTATCATAACGGTGTAATTTCAATTACCTCATCTGTCGACATGATGCCGGTGAATTGCAGAGCTGGTGCAGATATATCCATATTGCTATGATCAGATGCTTTCTGAACTGCTGTTTTCTCTCCACTGTCATTTTTTTTGTGTGTGTGTGTTTACTTTGTTATTGAGAAGAAAGCACGTAGCACATATTTACATAATCATCTAAACGTCGCTCTCAGCAGCGTGGATGGCGTCTGGATTATCGTTAACACTATATTGCTGTATTTCCAATTTCTTTTTACCTCTAAGCGAAGAACGAAAAAGAACGTCGCCGTGAGTATATCGGGTGTTGAATCACGTTCAGTCTGTTGTACGTTACATGTGCACAAGCGCGAGCAGGAGCTGTAAGTTGCTGGCTGCAGTTCACTTAACAGCCACTGGTGTCGCTACTAACAAGGGTTTCTGAATTCTACATATAGTCCCTTTAAAGCAACACCATGGAACATTTGCTCATGGTTCCTCCATGTGGTTGATAAGCGCAATTGTCTGTTACCAGTGTCGTAAATACTGTCGCTGTATAAGCTTCCTCGTGGACAGCGTTGAATTTGTTGACAAAGCTGGCGGAACCGGCGAATGCAGAAACCTTGTTTGGAAACCATGTCCACCGACCAGGTAAAGTAGCCCGTGTTACACTATGTTCTACAAATATCATTACATGGTTTTATTTATTGTTACTCCAGAATTGAAAAGTACAATGACAAAAAGAATGGTATGTTTGCCTAGTTTTTTTGCTTGCATTGTTCATATGTAGCATTGTTTGCAAAGGGCGTAATTTGTATAATGAAATGTTGTCCGCATGGTTTTGAGACTTGCATATTAGATCGTTTCATCTTATAGTTAGCTGTTGGCTAACTCCACCCAGGCTACGAGTAAAATATGTGACGTATGCCGTAAAGCAGGTTGCACTTTTCCGCTGGCAGGGGATGGGCAGGGCTGTGTGTACTGACCCCGAACACGAAACTTGCAGAGTGTGGTTGTAGCCGCTAGGAGGCTGCTCAGGTAGCAGCGGCAGTAGAATTCGTCCGGGTAAGAGTTGTTCTACCACTGAAATAATTTTAGAGGCATTATTTTAAGGTCAAAGAACTACATAGTGTTGCTTTAAAGGGGACCTATTATGCCCCTTTTTACAAGATGTAAAATAAGTCTCTGGTGTCCCCAGAGTGTGTATGTGAAGTTTTAGCTCAAAATACCCCACAGATTTTTTTATAGCATGTCAAAATTGCCACTTTTTGGGGGTGAGCAAAAACGTGCCGTTTTTGTGTGTGTACCTTTAAATGCAAATGAGCTGCTGCTCTGGGTCCCCTTTCAAGAAGAGGGCGGAGCTTCAAGAGCTCATGCTCCAGCATACCGGTGTAGGACAGATTGTCAGAACACTGGCAACAACAAAACAGGACAATCTCACGCACTGAAAATGTCAGAAACTGTCAGTAGCGGTGTTCAGCCTCAAACCGGAGTCGTTGAAAAGACCCTCGTTTGTAAAGCAGTCCGCCGCAAAATGATTACCGCAAACATATAAAACTTTACTGATTTTCTTCCGGACATTTCTTTCGAAAATGATATTTAACCACGACTGCCATTTCTGTATCTTTGCTGTAGCAGCTGGAGTTGTACAACATCTGCGCCAAAGAGGCATTACAAGTGTTGTGTTTTGGGATGTACCAATGCACATAAGAGTCTCCATAGATTCCCGCCATCTGAGTCACTGAGGACTCAGTGACTCAGATGGCGGGAATCTATGGAGACTCTCATGTGCATTGCACAAAAAATACTTTACTATTTAATTGTTTTAATTATTGTAATTATTTTTCTTTCATTATAGTAATGTTTTTGTGCAGTAATAAGTAAGGGTGGAAATGTTCTTTTTATCTATATTATACTTTTTTAGTGCATTTCTATTTAACATGTCGTTAAAATAATGTCTCAGTGCTAGACAAAATACTTTCTTGCATTGTAAAGCAAGTTGAAATAACACTGTTACATGTTCTTGACCAGTTTTGTAACATTAATCTAGAGAGCTTTTTCTTGTGTGTGTGTTTCATGCTGCCGAAATAATGACATTCATTGTTGTTTTCTTTTATTATTGCTTTATATACAGTATATATAAAAAGTCGTATCATATTATCTCACCACACACAGTCTGATCCATTTAATTTGCATGCCGAATGGGAATGAAAATAGCATTCAGAGTAAGTAATGAGTATTTGGCAGTATTCTGTAATTTGTAGATCATATTTTCTCAGGTTCTTGGCTGCAGGGGTGAGGGCATGACTCAATATATATAACAGTGATTTCATTTTAAAGAGTTTGTATCATAATTTATCTGAGCATCTGCATAGATACGTGCATTGAAAGATGACTAGCACTCTGTAAATATTGTTAGAAAAGCATTATGCAGGTGTATTTGGGCACTTGCACCACACATAGAAATGTCATTGCATTAAATAACAATATACTAAAGCATGCCTCATTTATTGCAAAGAAAGATAATAAAGAAAAACACATTTTGTGATTTTATGTTTGCTTTTGGTTAGTGGAGCATGTTGATAGTTAATGTGTGATCTTTGTGAACTGACTACACCCACTAAAAATCACTAAAAGTTAATCAAAAGACATTGAGACTTCAAAAATGGAGTAAAAAGTTAATGAAAGCAAATATCCTGCAGCATTTAAGAAGATACAGATACTTGTTTAGTTTACTAATACAATGACATTCAGATGTCAAGTGTATCCAAAAACATTTTAGGGCCCCTATATATTTTCAGTGAGTGTTAAAAAGAGGAATGCCATCCATCCACCCATCCATCTTTATTAGGACAGTAAACACTGCCAATCTCATCAGCCTTTGTGTGTGTGTGTGTGTGTGTGTACATGAGTGCATTTGTGTATTTGTGGGAGTGAATGAATGGTTGTATATGCTATATATTTGCTCTGTAATAACCTAAATGTGTCCTGCGCTCTTGGTAGGAGGGTAAAAAGCAATAAAAACAACAGCAAAAAGTTAATCTCGAGGTCCACAACTTCCCCGTTGTTGAATAATTGATGCACTCTGAATTGATAAAGAGAAACTGTCGGAGTCCAACCCACCTGGATCACTGAGACTGCCTGAATATTAGCCTGTCACGTAGGCCGATGTGACGCCCCCTGCAGGCACTCGCCTGTACGACAGCTAAAGCACTAAACTCCATTACAAATCATTGACAGGAACATTATAGAAATGTTCCGGCTTAAATACAACTTAAACAATATTAAAAGGTTAGTGCACCCAAAAATGAAAATAATGTCATTAATTACTCACCCTCATGTCGTTCTACACCCGTAAGACCTTCGTTCATCTTCAGAACACAAATTAAGATATTTTTGATGAAATCCAATGGCTCAGTGAGGTATCCATTGCCAGCAATGTCACCAAACTTCTCAAGATCCATAAAGGTACTCAAAACATATTTAAAACAGTTCATGTGACTACAGTGGTTCTACCTTAATATTATAAAGCGACAAGAATACTTTTTGTGCTCCAAAAAAACCAAAATAACGACTTTTCAGCAATATCTAGTGATGGCCGATTTCAAAACACTGCTTCATGAAGCTTTACGAATCTTTTGTTTCGAATCAGTTGTTCAGAGCGCCCAAATCACGTGATTTCAGCAGTTTGGCAGTTTGATACACGATCAGAATCACTGATTTGAAACAAAAGACTTGTAAAGGTTCAATGCAGTGTTTTGAAATCGCCCATCACTAGATATTGTTGAAAAGTCGTTATTTTGTTTTTTTGGCACAAAAAAAAGTATTCTCGTCACTTTATAATATTAAGGTAGAATCACATGAACTGTTTTAAATATGTTTTGAGTACCTTTCTGATCTAACCCTTTAACAACTTTATTCATTATGACTAGACTTCAGTTTTTGAAAACGTTTCTAAAATCCAATTTGTTTGAAAGAGTCTCTTCTGCTCACCATGGCTGCATTTATTTGATCAAAAATACAATAAAAACAGTAATATCGCAAAATATTATTACAATTCCCATTGTAATATATTTTCGAAATGAATTTATTCCTGTGATCAAAGCTGAATTTTCAGCATCATTACTCCAGTCTTCAGTGTCACATGATCCTTCAGAAATCATTCTAATATGCTGATTTGCTGCTTAAGAAACATTTCTTTTTATTATCAATATTTTTACTTAATGTTTTTTGTGGTAGTTGAGTTTTTTTTTGATGAATGATGTTCAGAAGAACAGCATTTATTTGATATAGTATCTTTTATAACATTATTAATGTCTTTGCTACTTTTGAACAGTAGCATTTATTCATTATATTGTATATATTGCAGTAATTTATCAGGCTAATTTTGTAAGATGAATTATACAGTTAAATTATTTGTTCTGTAAAGCTGTCTAAATGGCCCTTTTAAACGGGTCGACTTTTCCAGGTGGGAACATCCTGCACCGTTTGTGGATGATTTCTCTAATCACATGTCTTGTTGAGGAGATCTGTTACTTTACTAGGTGACCAGACTTATGATTTTTTTCATCCGGAGGCCTATAAAAAAAGCTGAAAAAATCTTGAGGACTTGAGGATGCGTGGGCTCATTTGACTTAGGCTAGTTAGCTACCACATAGCAACATTATATCATTTATAATATCATGGCAGCGAGTTGCGCAGACAAACACCACTCAATTTTTTTTGAGAAAATGTAAAAATGAAGTGTTCTGCTGTAATTGATGTCATGGTTTTGAGTGTTGGTGATATTTTTAGTCTGTAATCTAAGTGCATATACGGCCCACATCAGCGGGGATCCCACACCAATTTCATGAATTTAATTGGTTGTTAGAGCAAATGCAAATAACCTTAGTGCAATTCCTCCAGAGGTTGTAAAAGACACAGTTAAGGATGGTTTTAAAACCCGATTTCCCTCTTCAGCTTTGAGGTGGATGACAGATTCTCTACACATGAGCGGTCTTGTTGCCATACGCCGTTGTAATGAGGCAGCGTTGTCGCTTGCTATCTTGTTTTCGAGATGCCGTCTCGCTGATAAAAGGGATTCAGATACAAACGCAAGTACAGGAGGGCAGATTGTTGTTTTTGTAAAGTATTTCATAATTGATGGGCTGCTTTGATTTGATTTGTAGCCTGATGGATTTATCTGAAGTAATTAGGGAGAGCACGGTTTAAAAGCAGCAGTCATCTACGGCCTGAGTACTTTGATATTTTACGTGAAAGAAATAAATGAATATAAACAGACGCACACACATTCCCACAGGGGGCTTAACTGTAAGTCTGGGAGACATCCGGGGTTCAGTAATTTAGTTGAGTCCATTATGAGACGAAAGAAGGTTGTGGCGAAAAATGAAAGGGGTGGTTTGGCAAGGTCTTTAGGTGAGCTGTTAGAAGTAAATCTTCTGATAGACTCTCGACACACACATGCTCAAAAATACATTAAAGATTAACATAGGAATAAAAAAGAATTTCTCTTTAACATCTCAGTTGTTTCTGCTACTTCTGCTAAAGTTTCCTGCTTCTCACATGTTTCTCTCAAGAAAAAGACCTTGTTAATTTCACATATCAACAATGGCTGCATTTACACTTGGCATTAAAGGGTTAGTTCACCCAAAAATGAAAATTCTGTCATTAATTACTCACCCTCGTGTCGTTCCAAACCTGCAAGACTTTCGTTCATCTTCGGAACAAAAATTAAGATATTTTTGATGAAATCTGAGAGATTTCTGTCACAGACAGCTACACAACCACTTTGACGCTTCAAAAAGTTCATAAAGAGATAATAAAACTAAATTATAATTTAATTTTATAGCTATGTACTTTAACTGTATGCAAACATTTGACTCAGTGTCTACGTCTTTTTAGGAGTTTTAGAAGAAACATCTGAGAGAAAGTTGATGCTTAAATGAACCAACATTACGCCTCTATTTTTTGCTGAAAACATCACAGCTAGAGTTGGAGTTATAATGCGTGTTGTTATTTCTATGTAGATGCATCTTTATGTCGTCAAACCCCGCTATTTATTGGATTTAATGTGTGTGTTTGCTTAGCTATAGTTAGACAAATGTGTCCCCAGAACTGAGTTAAATCTGACCTCCTGTTGGGGACGTCCTCAATTGACCGTTCACAAAGACCCGCCCCCTTTAGTTACTGTTGCTATGTCCGACAAGCCATGCCGTTCTCACGCAGTGAAAAAGGTACATCTCAGAGCAAAGAAGACACTGACAGTGCGTCGACAGACAAGGCAGAGAAGGTTACTTTCGATATGAAACTCTCAAATTTCAAATATTGTAATTTTTTAAGAAATTTAAACAATAAATACCATTTTATGGCTCTTTAATGTGTCGGGACAGATCGCTGTAGCGCCTCACTTCAAGCGGCTCGTGAACCGATCATCTCTTCCTACTAGTTCATTTATAGCATCAAATAAACATGAATGAACATCAGAAGGAATGTTGTTTCAACCGCGGAAAGACGTCAGTACACACCATTTTTCAAGTTCAAGTCCACCAACGTTAATCTGCTAACTCCCCTGACTGCTTTGTCGGACATAATGGTGGATTCGGCGTTATGATTGGTTAGATCGCCTGTCAATCAAACTCCTGACAAAGGGTCAATTGTAAAAAATATTTTAGAAGAAAAATAATTAAATAAATAAATAAAAAATGTCTAAATAGTAATAATAATATTTACAATAATATTAATTAATTTATTTATTATTAAATAAATATTTATTTTATTTTAAAGATATTAGTATATAATATAATAAATGAAAAAGATCTAATATATTTGATTTAAATGGATGTAAAAACTAAGTAAATAAATAAATATTAATAATAATATTTACAATAATATGATTTGTTTATTATTAAATAAATAATATTTTTATTTTAAAGATATTAATATATAATATAATATTAATATGATATATAATATATTTACTTTAAATAAATTTATTACATATTTCAATGCAAAACATTGTATTTTAGGGTTAAAAATAGAAACCTAAGCTGCATTTTTACCAAAATTACCTGGAACAATTTGTCCCAGGAACATTTTTCCCCCCAGACCTGTTGCTGTCTGTGTTTCCATCGTGGTCTAAAGTACCGTGAAGATTAAGTCCAGTGACAAAGGATTTTCCAGTTCCCACTGGATTTCGTCCTCCGGATATAAGCTTAATAAAGCCTGAACCTCGTCGTCGGTCCGTCGGTCGTTTGTTGATTCGAATAGCAAACAACTCTTACTGCACACACCGCAACAGACTTTTAAAAATGGTGGTTGAAATAAAATGCTGCGTGGAGTCAACCAATCAGCATGTTCAGCGCACAAGTCCCACCCTCGAAAGTTACTGAACTTTGAAAAAGTACTACCTCGTGAGCAGGGACTTTCTGAGGGGGAAATTTTTACCCGGAACTTCATTTAGATCCTGGTTCCTGCGGTCGAAGTACAAAGTCCCTAGTTCCTGGGGAAAGTTCCTGCGGTGGAAACGAGGCTCTATTGTCATCATTTTGATAGCTGCAATAGTGTGTGTGTGTGTGTGTGTGTGTGTGTGTGCGTGTAGTATATAAGTTTACACAGCTGTGACTTTGAACCCTAGTTCTCTTTCTCTGTCTTCAAACCGCTGCCCTGCAGGTCACACATACAGTATTTCTCAGAGCACAATACACTGGCTCATGTTCCTGCTGCTCGTTTACTGGGTTCAGTGCATCATTTTGAGTTATATTTAAAGTTTCTATGTGTATTTTTCATGTTAAAATACTTTTTCCATCCCAGTTTAACAAGCAGAGACAAAGTCAGTGGCAGTTTGACCTTGTGACGAGTGAAACCTCGTGACTGCGATGCTTTCAGAACATTGATCTGTTTGTTTGGGTGGCCCGACATGATGACTTCTGGCACAAATTAAAGGTAAAGTTTGGGGCGGGACTGTCTGTTTGCTTGCCCATTGGTAGATGGGGACAGGGTAAAAGGGAAAACATTTTGTACAATGTGTGCTAGGCATTAGATGGTATCACATGCAGTCTGCACGCATGCACATTTACACAGAACCACAGCTTAAACTAATTTAATTGGTACCAGACCAAAAAAAAGCAGTTTGCAGTTCAAAAAGTCCCCAACCCTCCCAAACAATTCAAAGTTCAAAGTTTCTGTTTTCATCTGCCAGAGTGGTTTATTGATCATTTGAGGAATACAGCTCTATTTTGAGGATGTACACAGTGACATCGGTCAAAGGTGTGTGTTTGTGTGTTGTTCTGCTGATGAGAGCTGGAATTGGCTCTCTGAGGTACAAAGAACATTTCTGGACATTACACGCTGTAATTCACTCAACTAGGACTCTCTCTCAGATATCGTAATGCTTAATTTGATCTGTTGCCTGTCTGAGGAGACACCATAGCACTTCATCAGAAACAATTAGGAAATTAGGGGAGCCTGGGGCTAGTTGTCACATGGAGAAATCATCACAAGACCTATATATCTGGAAAATATTAGATGTTTTGTTTTCAGTAGCAGTGGTTTTGTATGTTGGTTTTAACATCTTGAATTAGCATCATTTTTTTGTTAGTTGTCGAATCTAAAATTCCAAAATATATGTATGTACATATACATACACACACACACACACACACACACTCTGACACACACACACACACACACACACACACACACACATATATACAGTCAAACCAAAATTGATTCAGACACCTTGAACATTTTATTCATTAATACAGTTTATTCACAAGATTGACAAGATCTCAGAGTTAAACTGTGCCAGAAAAAATTAATCTTAATTATGTCAGATAACAATTATGAAAAACATGGTCAGGTCAAAGTGTCTGAATAATTTTTGGTTCAAAATGTTTATACATTTTACTGGTAGTCCACTGTATGAAGAATTTTTGGGTATAATATGTCACGGTTTACTTTATTTTGCTATCCTCACTTACATAAATGAACTATAGTGTCCTGCACTCACTAGTAAAAAATATCAAAAATGTCTGAATAGTTTTTGGTTTGACTGTATAATATTGTGTAGCATACTTATTTTTTATTTACTTAACTCAGTAATGAAGGTTTGTTACAAGGGCTATTTATCAGAAACTATTAGATGTTTTGTCGTTGTTGTCTTTTTTTTTTTTTGTCTTTGTTTTTTACTTTTTATTGGTGCAAATTGTCATGTTTTGCTTTCATTTTAATGCATTTCTTTAAAATAACATTTAGATATTTTTTGTAGGTTATCTTTAATATTTTTGCTGTTTGTTATGAATGTTATGTAATTCATAATTGTTTTGCATAAACAATTTAATGGCTGATTTATAATAGCCTATAGTACAATTTAAAGGATGTCATAATATTATAATAGTGTATATTATACTATAATAGTTTCATTGTTTACTCATGCCATTCAAATACTTATTTTATTTTTGGGTGAACGATTCTTTTAAGAATAAATATGTTATGTCTTGTTTTTAATTTAGGTGGTATTTCATATTTCAAACAGCAGGTTTACCCCACTTACCCCATATGGTGTGGCAATACTATTAGACCAAAGAACCATATCTTTTTTCCCCTAGCCAATAAAGGGGCAGATGTTCAATAGCTGTGTTTTGTAGTGAAGACTTTAAGGTTTGTTTTTACTAACTCTAGCCTCCACTATTATCATGTATTCTGATTTGCATTTAATGTAAAATAGTAGTTTTGCTGCAAAACAATGTTAAATGTATGTTTATCCAGACAATTGACTGTTGAAAAGGGTTCATTTGTGAGTCTAACTCTGAGTCAGAATGTTTTGTCTGCATGGGAAACATCTCCACGAGAGAGGAGAATTCATTAATTTGCTCAGCAGCATTTGACTTTGCATGCTTTTCCATTCATTAACTTTTAACAGTCAAATGACCCTGAAATTGATTTTCATTTCTCTCGGAACCCTTTGAAGTTTCTGCCTCCGCCAGTTCTTGTGAGAAGAAACCTCAACCCCAAGATAATTGCTCATCTGACAAGCATCTCAGGATATTCTTGGAGACTAGGTGAGCATGTATTCATGCAGATGCTCACTCAACATCTCTTGCCTGTTACCTTTCTGCCTGCATTCTCCACCAAGTAAATGAACTCGAAAATATCAGTGTGGATTTCGCTGATTTTTTCACTTGGCAAAATGCAGGTATTCTGTAGGGCTTCGTAAAGTAAGCAATTCCGAGGCGGAGACGCCCCCAAAAGAATAGCCCTCAATCTGCGGAGGTCACAGTTGGGACACAGTTTCATTACACCACTGTAGGAAAAGTAAAGGTCCATCATGGTTCATCCCAGTGATCCATGCGATTTCACTATGTTTTGGAGAAAATGCCATCAATTCTTTAGTATGTCAATGCAGTGGAGGAATAATTCACCCCAAAAATTAAAATTCCTTCATGCCGTTCCAAACTAATACGACTTTCTTTCTGCCGTGAAACACAAAAGGATACATTTTGAATGTCCATACTGCTCTTTTCCATGCAGCTAATGTTTAAAAAAATGACACACTAAAGTACAGTCAAAGCTGACTGAAGTGCAGATGAAAACATAAAGGCAGAATCTATTCACGAGCAGTCTCAAAAGATCACAAAAACATAAACTTGAATGGAATAACCAACTTTACACAACGAATACCAAACAATGACTGAAAACAAGCACAATATACTGTATACTACAAGACTAAACCAATGACAAACAGGTGCAACTGATAATCAAATCAATGAAAAACCATGGAAACTAATGGCACTTTTCCACTGCGTGGTACTACTTGGCTCGGCTCGGCTCGCTTTACTTTCAGTTTGCTTTTTCATTGCAGTTAGTACCGCTTCAAAGTGGGTGGGATTATAGACTAATCGTTATAGTTGCGCCGCCTCTACTGCCATGGATCAGCTCCTGCACCTCATCTACTGACCACGATACAGCCATTTCTTTTTTCAAGTTGTGTGCAACGGTCGTTTAAAGCAAGTCCTTTCGCGAACAAATGACACTGCGGTGGCTGTTACTGACTATTTAAATCTAGCGGGTTTGGTGTCTCGTGTTTCAAATCCAGTGACGTTGGTAGTGACGATTCTCTCTGACCAATCAGTGATCTGCAGTGTTTACACGTCACATTTAGTATCGGTACGGCTCGCTTGGAACCTCAACCGTTCCGTACCGAGCCGTCCCATGCAGTGGAAAACACCAAAAAGTGAGCTGTTTCGAGTCGTACCGAACCATACCATGCAGTGGAAAACACCAAAAAATGAGCTATATCGAGCCGTATCGAGCCGTACCGAACCGTACCATGCAGTGGAAAACACCAAAAAGTGAGCTGTATCGAGCCGTACCGAACCGTCCCATGCAGTGGAAAACACCAAAAAGTGAGCTGTATCGAGCCGTACCGAACCGTCCCATGCAGTGGAAAACACCAAAAAGTGAGCTGTATCGAGCCGTACCGAACCGCACCATGCAGTGGAAAACACCAAAAAGTGAGCTGTATCGAGCCGTACCGAACCGTACCATGCAGTGGAAAAGCGCCATAACTTAGGGTACATTAACACAACAACAATGTACTAAAAACGGAAACGTTTTTCCTTTGCGTTTTTCGTGTACAGACAACAACGTTGTCAAAACGATCCCCGTTCACACGGATCTGCGAAAACGACTAAAAGCTGTATTATTCATGCCAGGCCAGTAGTCGGCGATGTCACTTTGTAAAAAAACACCATGCGACATGCATCTTAAGAAAATGATTGCAGTCGGGGGGCCGCCATACAATCAATGCCCCCACCCACACATCCCAATCCGCAATCCGCAATCCCTTCAAATTGAGTTTGGAGAGAATATTAAAGGAATAGTTCAGGCAAAAAATAAAAATCGTATAATCTGCTCACTAAACAAATAAAAATAGTCCATACAACTTGTGCACTATCTTAGGAAGTCATTTGATAGCTTTATGTGAAGAACAGATGAGTTTATTTACTTTTTTAATTAACAAGCCTTATTTATTCTGCTAAAAATAAACTGTTTTATTAGTAAATTGTCCAACAAATCACAGAATGCCCACCAGATTGTCCCAAAAACTACAGAAAAATTGTCCAAATTATTAAAGCGCCTATAGACTGAACACATAATGACGTCACCGTTTTCACAAATTCGCATTTTTGTAGTGTACAATGACGACTGGGATCGTTTTCAAAAACTTGCAATTTGAAACCCGTTTTCAAAAGTTTGCTTTTCCAGGCCCCCAAAATGCCATTGTCGTGTAAATGAACGGCCAAATCGCATAAAAAGTTTTCAGTTTTTAGTTGAAAACAGTGTCGTATAAACTGCCCCTGAAACACAGGAAACTGAACTAAACATGCAAAACCCACCCAAAAACAGAAACAATACATGATCACCTGTAACAAGTACAATAAATGTAGCCAATATGACCCATGTGAAATCATATGATAGCAACAGTTAAACATTTTCATTTATTAAAATGTGCAGATGTTCCTTTAATAATTTGCAAGGTGGGAATTTTTAACCAATTTATTTATTAGAACAATTGTTTTGATATTTTTTCTGTATTACCGTTTACATTATTTTTCATATTCATTGTTTTACATAATTGTTTAATGACTGATGAGCCTAGAGCCCAGAATTTTCTACTTGTTTGAACCAATCCTTTCGATACAAATATGTTATTGCTTTATTTATTTATTTATTTATTTTTTTACTTCATTTCATATTTTTAACAGTACAGTAGGTGCCTATTGTGAGTTTGTGACAACTTACCCCATATGGTGTGGCAGATGTCTTCACAGTGAACAGCAAATTAAGGTAAATTAAAAAACTTAAATTTGATATGTAGTAATTTGCAGATGCTCTTTTAATAATTTGGTCATTTTTTTCTGTAGTTTTTGGGACAGTCTGTTGGGCATTCTGTGTTTTGTTGGACAATTTACTAATAAAACTGTTTATTTTTAGCAGAATATTTTTATTTGTTTAGTGAGCAAATTATATGATTTTTATTTTTTTGCCTGAACTATTCCTTTAATATTCTCTCCAAACTCAATTTGAAACCTTATTCCATGCTTGCTGATGATACCAGTCCTCATGTTCGAAATCCAGACCCATGACATTTGTTTATTCAAATCACTCCCTGCTGAAGCGATACGTTTCATTCTTGCCATCTTTTACTCAACTGCAGAATGAATCTCGCCACCCTTGATGGATATCCATGCGGATTGGGATGTGTGGGTGGGGGCATCGATTGTACGGCGGCCCCCCGACTGCAATCATTTTCTTAAGATGCATGTCGCCCTCCCTCCCTCTCCTCTCATATCTAAAGCTATTCCTGAGCAGTGATTTAGGAGATAAATACAACCTAAGAGTTGTCATGGTGATTTAGACTCGGGAGGTGGCGATAAGGCGGCAGAGGAGGGCACAGACAAAGACAAAGACGAAGATGAGAGACACCGAGCGCAAGAAAGAGAGAGAGAGAACACGGAATACCGCTGCTGGAGGGCATGATAATGTAGAAACCCACTTGATTAGTTTGTGTTTCCCTCTAAAACGAAACTGCAAGACAAATGGTGATAGCACATTAGAGCTGGAGACCATGGAGTGAAAATGGGTTTGTGTGTGCGTTTTGATAGGTAGGGGAAACGGACTCTGGGAACGACTTGACACGAAGACAAGAGAGCTGTTCGTTTGGATCAATAGATGCTGTCTAATAAAGTGCTTTTGAATAAGTCCCATCACCTTTAGTGTCGCAGGTATTAGAAAGACGCATTTAAAAATGCCCTTCCTTCACCTGAGAGTGAAGCGCTCAACTATAACAAATAAATGTGTGGGTTCCTGATAAGATTCCTGACAATCTGACCCCGTCAAATATTGAACAATAGAGCAAAAGTCACTTGAGATCAAAAGCATTTGCGCTTGTGACCTCTTCTGCTCAGTCAGTTTATATGTAAACAAACATCTTCAAAGATTCACTATCATCTAATGTAAATCGTCTCAAGGGCAGTCAATAAATCGGAAGGAGAAAGACGGACAAATATAGCCCTGAACCAAAAGGCAAACCCAATAGACTCCTGAACATGAGCCTGTCAATCCAATCATAGCCTGACCTGAGCTTTAGGAAGACTGTCTCGGGTCTCCCGGGATTGACTGTGATAAAGGAAGAAGGTGAAATAATAAAGAAAACACATTGAAGGTCTGTTCAAAACTTGAAGTCAAAGGGAATGTCACTTGTTGTTGTTTTACTCATTATGTAATTACTCAATATGTAGACTTTATGGAAAGTAGCTTCAGTTAACTTTTTCCTTATCACGTTCTCTCTTTTTTTTTTTTTTTTTTTACATCGTACATGCTATTTTTTGCTGTAAGTGTTTACCCCCTTATATGTCATTGCATGCAAACCGGGGTTTTATAGTTAACTGAGACTTAAAGTCTCCCTGTGGTGAAAATCAAGTATTTAATGTTGTTTATATGTCTATGTGGTGTTTTTAATATGCTTTAAGACGAACCATGTGCAAATTCATAAGTCAACACCATTGCTGAGTATTTTCTCTTTAAAACTGCAGTGATCTAAAGACTACGATTTGAAATCGCTGGTGTTTCTTACGTCACAAACTACCTTGTAACCAATCACATCAACATGCCGGTCGGCTTTAGCATATCATTAACTGATCTGAAGCAGGAGAGTCTCAAGAGAAGCCAGGTTATCCCGCTATATTTTTCTGTTGATATGAAAAATCCGGTAGATTTAGTAATATAGATGTATATTATGATGTTATGATGAACTATGTCTTTCTCCACTGAGTTGTTCAAAGCGTTTGTAAGGATGCTGATTGTTAGAAGGCAGCTGTCTGACTCTGAGATGGCGAACGGGAACATGGTTTGTGTAACATTAGCAACACATTATTAGCTGTTTGATAATGTAGTTGTAACAAGTCCACTGGAGGCAAGTTGCAGAACCCAAGTGCAGTTTATTTAACATAAATCCAAGTATAAAACAAAGACTTGGGAAAACAAAACATGAACATAACAGAAGCTTACCAACAGTGGTACAGGGAACAATGCATGACAAAGACACATGGCAAACACGATGGTTTAAATACACAAGGGCTAATGACATAACACCTGAAAGCAATGATTAAACCAATGAAAACATGGGACTTATGACAAAGGAGCACATGGCAGGATCACATGATACAAACAAGGGAAACACATGGCAACAGGGACATGAAACATGACAGTAGGCTAGTTCGACTTGATGCAGCGCCGCACAGACCGATTGGCGGCTGACTTGAAGCAGTGCATGCCGGTAAGAAATTTTGTCCGACTTGAGACAGCGCCATGTGACTGTGACGTATGGCTTCGAGAGCAGCCGCCTGAGTCAGCCAGCGCAGTTTCTGAAGAGGAGCTGCGCGAGCTCTGATGACGACACAGCTGTTTCACGATTGGCCGGATTCACCGCATGACAACAATCACGTGTGTTTCGTGTTTATTCTCACGCCTTCAATCCCACTAATACTGACAAATCTGTATTTTTATAACAGTTAAAGCTCTTTTCATGTAGGCGCGATGTTATATTGTGTCATGTTTATCAAAATAAAGCTGATAAAAGACCCCACTACATTGGTATTTAAATAATATATGCTTATGTTGAACTTTATTCTTGTAAAAACAGACACTGTAAGCAGTACATAAAGTATTGAATGAAAATGCCTCTGAAACGTCAGTGTATTAGTCAAATATTGCATTTATTTCACTTCAGCTGTGATAAAGTATGCAAACGCAGCGCAAGCGTCACTATGAGAAGCAGAAAGTGTCCGACTTCACGTCTCCGTTTTCAGCTCCTCCCCGCCTGCACGCGGCTACTGTCACCGATCGGTTACATCCAGCCGCAGCCGATGTCGAACACACCTCTTGACTACTTACAAAATAAGAGACATGAAACTATAAACATGAAACAAAACCCAACACCATCTGTGACATATTCCCCCCTCTATGGGCGGCTCCAGACGCCCAAACATGAAACAAAACCCAACACCATCTGTGACAGTAGTCAAGCAAAAGGCTAATCATATTAATTACCGTTGTGTCCGACATTGTAAAAAGCGATACCATTGTGCAGCGTTTACCTCAGTAAGTTGACTGAGTGGATCTCTGAGCTCATGTGCCTGAGCGGAGGCGGGGCTAATTAGCATATTCATGGATCCACGTATATTAAATGAAGCATTCAAGCTATTTTAAGGCATGAAGAAAATTTTTCACAGGAAAAAACATTTACATATGTCATTTTGATGAGTTTTAAGGGATAAAATTATTGACTACAGGGGGACTTTAATAAAAAAATATAAAGACATTTATTATTAATAATAATTACAAAAACAGCAAAAAAAGAAAAAATGAAAACAGAACATGTATTTAAAAAATTAACAAAAACGAAAATAACACTAAAACACAGCTTGCTTATAATCTGCTGTGAAATTAAACGCAATTACACAAGAATCACAATTGTGGGAAGCATTGTATCATGCACCTAACACTCCAGTTTTACAAATATTCTCTTTATATATTTATACTCGCTTAGGACATATATATTTGAAATTCTCATGCAGCCAATAGAAAACATTACAGCAACACCAAGTAACACAAGTTCTGTCAATTTATAAAAATAGTTTAGTCTATTATATATAAATCATTTTTTAGTATTCACTGAAATATATTTATAATTATGTCTCTTGATTCCAGTTGCCATCTTAGATGGACAACATTTATTGCACTGCATTTTTGGATTTTGGTGAAGGACGTGTCCTTAAAATTTGTCCAAAATGAGACTTGGAAGGCAATCGGAACAGCCTTCGTGTGATGTCTAGGTTGACAGCTCACTTGTTTTTGGAACAGAGCTTTATAGTGAGTGGGTGGACAGTTAATCACAGCTGCTATCAGCATCTGTGTGGCTCAGGTACACAACCACTGCTTTTCTCTGACAGTGATGAACATTTCAGAATGACTGCCTGCTCATGCATCATTTCACTGAGTGATTCTTCTACCTGTACCTGTTTACTAAGGATAGCATCACTATACCTATTACTATACTTATATGTTTTGACATTAAATAGGCTAAAAAAATCCTGTAGACTTAAACTGAAGGAGGGACTTTATAAATCTAAATCTAGAGACCAAAATATCACACTTTTTAAAATTGGGACAGTAAGCAATTACCCAGAACACACTAGCAACTGCACAGCAGTGTATTAACCTCTCTGAAACATCTTAGCAACAGCATAGAAAGAGAGTTTTGCATGGGTAAACTCCAATCACATTTACTTTTGAAAAAGTAGAAAACTAGTTTGAGCTATAAATGGATTATGCAAGACGCATATTAGCACTTTGTTCCAGGAATACTCTTTGAGTCAAAAGTTTACATTTAAATGATTTAACAGACATCAATTATTTATGATTTTAGAATGCCTTCCTTGAAATATTGATCCAAAAGGCAACATTCAATACAATAAATCTTTGTAGGCAGATTTAGAAATGCTCACATCAAATACAGAGTGACACCTCGCAGCTGGTAGTGAGATTGATTTCTAAATGTAGAAATCTTTGTATGTTCATAAATGGTTTTGGTTTGCTCGCTGGGGTTTTGTAAGGCACTAGTCTTTGTAAAGCTGATTTGTGCTGTGGAAATCACCAAACACATAACTGTGAATTTTGTTGGACGTCTGTACTTTCTTATACCCTAATTACGACTAATTAGAAATTTATTTATTTTTCACATTTGGATCACGTCTGAAACAGATGGTTTGAAATGCAGAACTACAGTATATATATATATATATACAGTTGTGATCAAAATTATTCAAAATTATTCATTTTGTACAATGAAATATACTGCTGGATCTTTAATGTTGTGGGCCTATTTTTCTGCTGGAGGTCCTGGACATCTTGTTCAGATACATGGTATCATGGATTCTATCAAATACCAACAGATAAAAAATCAAAACCTGACTGTCCCTGCTAGAAGTCATATAATGGGCCGTGGTTGGATCTTCCAACAGGACAATGATCCAAAACAAACATCAAAACCAACACAAAAATTTGTCCCTGAGCACAAAATGAAGCTTCTGCCATGGCCGTCCCAGTCCCCTGACCTGAACCCTAAAGAAAATGAGTGGAGTGAACTGAAGAGAAGAAGCACCAACATGGAGCTGGGAATCTGAAGGATCTGGAGAGATTCTGCATGGAGAAATGGTCTCTGATCTCTTGTCAGGTGTTCTCCAAACTCATCAGCCATTATAGGTGAAGACTCAGAGCTGTTATCATGGCAAAAGGAGGTTGCAAAAAGTATTGAATAAAAGGGTATGATTAACTGAGCTATGTGTATTAGAGAAAAACATTTCTTTCATAATGAGATTTTCCCCCCATTTAAAATTCTTATTCTCCAATGAAAGGTTGGATTTTTGTAGATTTTTAAAATAAAAGATCAAAAGGATTAACAATGCAGATTTATTTTCATAGCTTTCTTTGGTCATATTTACCAAGGGTATGAATAATTTTGAGCACAACTGTATATATATATATATATATATATATATATATTTGAGACTTACTGTAGAGGAAAACATCAGTGAACAAAATGTTTTTTTTCAGTCATATGGACAAGTTTTGATACTTTGGTGTTTTTTGAGTTTGGCAGTATACATCAACATCAATTTTATGGACAGGAGCAGGACACTCTACAGAATTTGTCTTTTATGTTCCTTTTTATGACAAGAAACACTTTGGAACAACAGGAGGGGGAGTTTTCACTTTTGCTTGAGGGTCAAAGACGAAAAAGGATTTTCAAGCATCAAAACAATGTTTTTCAGTACATCAGAATGGGTCCTGTTTAATTTGTTTGTTCTTTTCTGAGCAAAAATTAAATATAATACATTTTTACCATGATTTACAGAAGACGCACACTAAAATGTCATTCAGTGTAACAATCTTGTCAGGAATATTTACAACAAAAATCTATTTATGCCATATTAAAGACTAATTACTTTTACCCCAGATCCTAATTACTTGTAATTTAAACTTTGCCACTATTGTAGGTTTTGCCCATTTGTCAGCAAGAATTTTTTACTCATTTAAAATGCAATAAAATTTAGTATGCTCACTTATTCTTTTATATATTTTAATATGTACAGGTCAGAATAAGTATGTTTCAAGTGTTACACTGAATGACAATGGAACATTATTTCTCCCAAAACGTATTTGAAACCTTAAAAGAAGACATTTTACTTGCATTTAACGTGCTCTCTATGTATATAAAATCACTTTTGTAAATTTCTATTGATGCGGACATCTAAATGTCTTTGACCCTTGAACTTATGGGCGACTCTCACAAAAACATGTCTGGGTTATTTTCGTTCCATATCTACATAAAGAAAAACCTATTGTGAAGACCATTAAGATTTTGTTGCATTACCATGATGTTTAAGCACCTTTAGTCCTCATTAACTGTAATGAAATATAATTTCCTATTGATGTTGGAGTGAAAATGACTCGTGTGCATTATTAGGTTCTTGTTAAGTTTCTCGTTTAGGACCACGGTAACAACAGTTCATGAACCTCGTGGAGCTTTGGGTAACCACCCTTCTCATGTCTATTTTAACTTAATAGACGATGGAGGCTATTTTAACCAGAAATCGCGTCAGCAGCTGATTCACCCTTCATTGAGGTGATGTTCCATTGCTGGCCAATAGCCACGTCTACATCCACGAGCTCAGAGCACAGCAAAGTTTGTGCGTAAAGGAGGAGGCGCGGCGCCATGACTCACTCACTGTCACCTCCTCTGAGAAATACCGATGTCCCGAGGACCCTTCCGCTCAAATGTGCGTGTGGAAACACAGAACTGCACTTGACTAGCTGAACTTGAGCTCTGCTGCCGTTTCCACAGCGATGACGGGAGAGAGTGAAGCGCTGAACCGGAGACGCGCTGCGCGTCCATCTACCCAAACACCTTCGGATCGAGTTCTCGCGTTCGCCGACACGCTGCTGAGGTGAGTGTTCATTCAATCGTACAACTGCTAGACAGTATTGAGCAGGCAATCATTATGCATCAAACAGTAGAAATGTTATTTTCCGTTCACAAACTTCGTGTGATGTAGCGGAGGCAGATGTGCGCTGGACTGAGTCTACAGGTTGCTTCGGATAACTTCACAAATATCCTGTCGCGTTCAGTTTACAATCTTCAAAATTAGGGATTGCGTGTGTTTGCTTGTTTAGCGGTTGTATTGGTGCATACTGATGTAATGCATCGATCAGCTGTGTTCCAGAGATTTCTGCATCCTCTCCCAGCTGTCAGAATGATTTATGCATGACGGGGAACATGAAAAGGTTACTCTTGTTGGTTTGCATTGACTGGAGCAAAAAATGTTTGATTAGGCTATAAAGCAGAATTTCTCGTTAGACTCTGTCAAACAAACTGTTGAATCAGAAAATGTGAACTGCGATACACATATGCATAAAGATGCTGTTGCTTTTCAATTATGATTAGTCAGAATTGCATCTCAAAGTTACTGCTTAAATCATGGAGCAAACGGTTAACGCCTAATTAAATAGACCAATTCTAATTACATTTTATATGATCAGTTTCTGATTTTATCAGTAGTAAACAATTCTTGTTTTATAATAAGACACATGCTTTTTGTAGCAACATCAAGATTTACATGAATAATGCTCATAATTTTTTAAGTTTCTCTGTTTTTAATCACATTTTTACTTTGGTTTATTTTAAAGTGTAACAATACATTTTTAAGTAGGCAATAAATATTCCATGTCTCTTAATTAACCCTTATAAGCTATTCGGGGTCTTTTCATCCCCAAATGACGTTTGTTGAAATTAAAAATTTTTTTTTTCAATTGATCCAAATGGCATGAAACTTTGTAATGCTGTCAACACTTTGTAGATCTACAAAAAAATAAAATATATAAAATTGGAATGATGTTTTATGTTAGTGTGAGAAAAAAGTCACGCTCAAGCTGTTCAGGGTATTTTTTAAAAATATTTATTAATTTATTTATATAAATTTAAAACATGCCATACATTCCCCCAAAACTGCACAAATATAGAGTAAAAACATTAATAAAGTGAGAAAAATTACATTTGTTTTTTTAAAAAAAAACATTTTGATACAAAATCACATTTTATTGTCTGGGGTCTGGAGACTAAGTGAGTGTACATTCCAAACGAACAGCTTACAAGGGTTAATATGAAGTCATAAAAGCTGCTTAATATATCATGCCGACTGCCCATATTTTAAAAAATAAATAAATATGTATTTAAAAAACACACACAATTTAAATATAAGCCAGTGAAGCACAAAAGGTGATTAAAAATGGTAAGAAACTTAATATATATTTCATTATAAGACATTTTAAAACTTTCACAATTTAATAAAATTCTTAAATATACATATTGGCATATTGTTTCACACGTAGTTGCCGAAATTCCATAGACTGACCGCCTTCAATTTCAATAATTCTGCTATTTCTCGCTCAGTCTGTCAGAATGCGTCGTTTCGTGCTCCTGAAGATGAATGTTCTAGAAAGCCGTGGACCTGAGCTTTCAGTCAGCAGAGATATGGCACTGCCCGCGTGCCCTCTTCACCCTCCGCTGAGGTCTCACGCTTTGATGTTACATAAACACCGAGCCAGTGACGGAACTCATTTCTGTCTTTTTGAAGCCTGTACATTAGTACGCTTCGACTGGCATTACCTTTCAGTGTTGAAGCCTAAATATTTACCGCTCTTTATGTAAAAGCTGGCAACTGTATCCATTCATTTCACCGGTGGCGTTGGAGATTACAGAGAGAGCGCTGCGGCTTTGGTTACTGCGCGCCCCTGCAGGGCTCTGATAAGTACTTGGCAAAGAAGACCAATAATTGTGATTTAATCTCAGTCAGAGTAAGTGTGGCCTACAGGCCATGGAGGGAACACCGAGCCGAAACCCAACGGATCGACTGTTTCCATGATGAGTGAGACTGTTGGACTGCCCACAGGCCGCCCTGATTTCTTCACTATCTGTTAATGAATGATAGAGACTCCTCTGAAGTCCTTAAAGGAAGTGCCTTGAAACGTGCAGCATCATTCAATGTGTTGACGTAATTTCCACTGAAACAGGAAGACAGGGCGGGACATATTGAACAGCTCCACTCATATTAGCGTTTCATTTTAATCACAGCTCAACCATTGAGCTCAGTAAAGCCGCAGTTTCGTCCTAATCTCTAACCGTTTCTCCTCTTAATCTCCTCCATATCGCTCCATGTGCAGAATTCAAATGGGTCCGATGCGTTTTCCGACTCGCGCATATGATCCACTCTGTGCTCTCGTGTCACTGAACCGGAGCAGACTGTGCGCACTGCGGCAGTTCGCGTGACACTAATGTGAAACCAGACTTAATTTGCCCCAATGGAAAGCATATTTACACTGTCTGAATCGTTCCCTATCCCCTATATAGTGCACTATGTGCCATTCACCATGTAGAAAATAGTAAATGTGTGAACAAGTGACCGATTTCAGCCGCAGCTTCAGTGTCTATTTATAATGTAGGGGGAGGGACGCTTTAGATTCTAGAGAGCATATGACTGGACAGAAAAGCTGATGCAAAGCTGAAGTGCAGCGTGATGTCATCAAAATCATTGATCCATATTGGCGGAAGTGAGATTTTTGTCATTGTTTTGGACCACACAAGCTTATAGATAACAGTGTGGCTAACATATTCATACTAAAAGACAAAAAAACTTAAATTTTGATTTCATGGGGACTTTAAGGCAGTGGTTCTCTGGTCCTGGAGACCCCCCGCATTTGGAGGTCACACCCATTTCAGGTCTTGGAGTCTCTACTAATGAGCTGAAGACCTGAATCAGGTGTGTTTGATTAGGGAGACATCTAAAACTTTTTTTTCTAAAACTAAACCACTTTTTTTTACTGTGTAGTCTATGTATGCGTGCATTGATCGGTTTGTTTCAGAAGACTTGAGATATACCATTTGAGTCATATTGATTACTATCACACTTCCTTTATGTCCTTTTTGAAAATTCTGGACCTTACTGACTTCTATTGCATGGACAAAAACACTAAAATCTTCAAAATATAATATAAAATAAAAAAAATTATATAAGTATAATATAAAAAAAGTAAATATCAAAATATAATTTGTGTTCTGCAGATTAAAAGAAATGCTTAATACACTGAAAATGGTAACATCTAAATTAACTGGTTTTATTCAAATCAAAAATTATTATTAAGTCGGAAATGATAGCCTCGTGAGCAGCATGCTGACGGCCGACCCAAGTTTCAGTCCCGGCTCGCAGACCTTTCCTGATCCCCGTCCCCCTCTCTTTCTCCCACTTCGCTTCCTGTCTGCTTACTGTCCTATCATAATAAAGGCAAAAACGCCAAAAATAAATCTTTAAAAAAAAAAAAAAAAAAAAAAAAAATAGCATCGCTGAATCAACTTAAATACATTATTTTATACCAACAAAACTCATTTTTATGTGTTAAATCAGATTAAATTTATAAAAATATATATCATGGCGACGGTATAAAATGTCTATCGTTAGAGATTTTGCTATATTGTGTATATTGCGGTATGTAAATATATAGCACTACTGACACTTTAGAGTGATGAAACGCACGAATGAGAATATAAAGGGTACTTCTATGTAACAATGCATTTTTAAGTAGGCAACAAATATATACAATTTATATAAGTTTATTAGATTTATATTTTATTTATATAATACAAATATATAAGAAATAAGATTTTGGTCGTATTGCTCACCCCGACTGTATGGTGTTTCATGTTTTTATCCTGTTGTAGTGTTGTCAAAAGTACCGACTTAGATATGAAGTCGGTACTGAAATTTTAAAAATGTGACACTTTGAGCACTGTTGAGCGGATTTGTAAACACCTCTGATTGGCCATTGTGTTCACACGCTCATCAGATATGTCTGTGATTGGCTACAATGATCAAGGCACGGGAGTGTTTGAAAGCACACAGAAGTGTTTGAATTTGAAAGCACTTTGAAAGCAGGAGTGGGAGCGTTTGAAAGCAGGCGTTTATCAGCGGACTGATAGACACCTGCTTTCAAACGCTCCCATGTGTATCTGTGTAAGCTCTCGGTGAAAAGCGTCATTGATGTCTATTTACAATGTTTTTGAAGCGTTGATCATTGTAGCCAATCACAGACATTTCTGTTGAGTGTGTGAACACAATGGCCAATCAGAGGTGTTTACGAATCCGCTCAACAGCGCTCAAAGCATCACATTTTTACAATTTCAGCACCAACTTGGTACCAAAGTCGGTACTTTTGACAACACTATTCTGTTGTACTTATTTTCGTTTTTTTTAGTTGATGTTGTTCAGTGCAGTGGTCAACTATTGTTGTGCTTTATAAATAAATTGAGATTGAGATAGATTACATTAAAGCAAAATGTGTTTTAGTATTCGCTGGTACTTATATATCTCTTTCAAAAATATAAACTGAATTTCTTTTGTTGCTGAGGCGATGAGCTGTTTTATCAAATCGATTCTTGGACACGACCATATGGGTGCCAGTCTGGCGAAGCTCAAGGTTTCTTACTGACGTTATTGAGAATCATCTGGCTGTCAGTTTTATTTACGGTTTGCTGGAGGACTAAAACAACAAGTGCTTCAGTTGCGTCCCTCACCATAGGCGAAATCTAGGAGTCTTGTCGATCAGATTGAGCGATGCTCATTAATATGTATAATTCAACTCGGCTGAAGTCGGTGAGCGCTGATAGCAACGGCACAGGAGCGGATGGTGTAGCGCAGGCAGGAGGGCTGCTGTGCAATGCAGCATGGCAGCTCAAAGCGAGCCAGCTGAGGCTCTGAACAGCTGGCCTGTCAGCGTGGATTTCCACTCGACGCACCGGTGAGGCCCAAAGGTCAGACGCGGTTGATGTCGTGATGGGGAGATCAGAGACGGAGAGACCATTGAATGAACGCTGAACTCCACAATCACATTCCTTGGACTATTATTATCACGCTGAGTCTGGCGAAACCTGGAAGGGATTCTGTTTCTCTCGCCTGTGTGGATAATAAGGCAGTTGCTTTTAGACAGAGGAAATGAATGCTGGCATGCACAAAAGAGGAAGGGAGATAATGCAACAAACAGGGGATTTGTGTTAAAAACATTTTTTTTAAGGCAACATGAAATCAAATTTGAATTTCACTGGTCTTATTGTGTGTGATTCATCCATGCAGTTTGTTTATTTCTATAGTCTTTCATCAAAATGCAATAACTTTCCCTCACAGTCCAGGTGGGTGGGAAAAATATTAATCTTTTCAGAGCACAACATACACCAACAGGTGAAATCCTGATTTTAATTCATACAGCAGCATATGACTTTCTGTATAACCCGATGTGCCAAAATGTGCAGTATACAACCACAGCGCACTGCATATTGTATCCCACAATGCAATGACCTCGACACAACAGACCAGAAATATAAACCATAAACAACTCATTATTTGATCTGACTGCCAAGATTTAGGACATTAGTATACACTACTGTTCAAGTCTCTTCTGCTCACCAAAGCTACATTTGTTTGATCAAAAACACAGTAAAATCAGTAATATTGTGAAATATTATTACAATTTAAAATAGCTGTTTTCTATTTGAATATATTGTAAAATGCAAATGATCAAAGCTGAATTACTCCAGTCTTCAGTGTCACATGATCCTTCAGAAATCATTGCTGCTCAAGAAACATTTCTTTTCATCATCAGTGTTGAAAACAGTTAATATGTTTGTGGAAACCATTTTGTTCAGGATTCTTTGATCAATAGAAAGTTCAAGAACAGCATTTATTTGACATGGAAATATTTTGTAACATTATAAATGTCTTTACTGTCACTTTTGATCAACTGAATGCATTCTTGCCAAATAAAAGTATTAATTTCTTTCAAAAACAAACAAACAAATCATACTGACCTCAGACTTTTGAACTGTAGTATCAATATAAATATAAATGCAGTTGCAGACTTTAACGATGGTCATTTTCAAATTGATTAATTCATTTCTAATCAAATGAATACATTTAATTTGCTGTGGCTTATAAAAGAAAAAAATCCTTATTGTCTTAGAGAAGAGAATGTTTTTATAGGCTTGTCTTGAAGTGCAATATAATTTCTAAACAGAATACAAAAGAAAATAATTCTTTGTGTTAATACAGTTGCACCAGTCAAACCCTGAGCCTGTGTGTATGTGCGTGTTTGTGTTTCAACACCCGTGTTTTCTAAAGCACAGTTCACGGTCGAGTGCAGCAGGAGTAATTTTGTGTCCTAACACCTCCGTAGTGTCCAGGCAGCAGCAAGAGTCACCTCTGTGCCTCATTAGGCTGGAAATCAGATCAATATTACGACTAATGTCGGAAACGCGAGAGCTTCTGAGTAGGAGTGTTAAGCTTGCGTACATTTCTCCTCTCAAAGTTAATTGATAGAGTCACAAACGGAGGGTAGGCGATCTCATTAGAAGTAATTAGTGTCAATCTGGAAAAATAATAGCAGTGTAATGAAAAAGATGATTTTTTCAGTTTAAAATGAAGCGTGTGTGCGGTTTATAATCAGTGGTTTGATCAGTTTGTGCAAACTCTACTCTCACAGCTTTGCACAGCTGAATTTATTCTGACATCATTATAAATAGAGATCCGCAAAAAAGATTAATTTTCCTGTCTGTCTGATTGCTCATGCAGTTTGGCAGAACACTGGTTAAGGTAGAAGAATGACAGAACAGAACAGAAGATTTTAATTTCTAAAGGTCAGGAAGCCAGAAATCTTTCAAAAGAAACAAAGCAATACGTCTTTGTCGACAGACACAGAGAGAAAAAAAAAAAAAAAACAAGAAAAGGGATTTTGTTGTGCAACTGAGGGATTTGCCTGAAATCATGAGATATTTGAATGTTATTAAATATGTTTTCTTAACTTACTAAGCTTTTTCTGTTTCTTATGGCAAGCAGCAAGAATTGGCTTGATTAAAGTGGGAATTAGAGAGCATGAAAACGGCAAAAATTGTTTTTGAGGCAGCCTGTGTTTTTTACCCAGTGTGTGCGTTTTTTCACAACTGTGAGGTAAAGAAAAAAAAAATCTGTTGCTGTTTCAGTTCGTTTTAAACCGGCCAGAGTCTCACAGGACACAATCTTGTTAAAATCCCTGTAAGAAGGTTGTTTTCCGCATCTGTCACTTCCTTCGCTCAGAAACAACCTGAAACTCGCTTTTTACATGTTCTGAAGGAAATGTGAGTGGTTGTCAGAGCGTTGCTATCTTTTTTATCTTCTATTCCCTCATCAGTTTGACGTTTTCAGGAGTCTTGGAATAATCTGTGACACAGCATTTATTCTATCAAGTTCTCAAGGTGCTGTTAATGTTTGTCTTTCTGTAAATTTGTGACAGATAAATGATGGTGTAGTCAGTGAGTGATCTGAAATGGTGGGTGGTCATATGTTAGTGAGCTCATACACGTCATTTTGAACTATCTTTTCAATATCTGCATGAACTGAAATGAGAGGTTTGCATTGTGAATGTTATGACTTCATAATCTTTGATTCAACTCAAAAAAAAAAAAAAAAAAAAGTCCTATTTAGACTGCTTTGTCAACAGTGTTGGGGAAAGTTACTTTTAAAAGTAATACATTACAATATTGCGTTACTCCCTACAAAAGTTACTAATTGCATTACTTTGTTGCTTTTTATGGAAAGTAATGTGTTATGTTACTTTTGCGTTACTTTTTCTCATCTGGGCTGGGCTGTTTGTTTGTTTGTTTTTATAACAACAAAAAAGTTCTATTTTTGGCAAATGTTTTTCGGCCCTTTCACACCAAAAGTGAAATGAATAAGCCTCAGGCTGAAGGAAATGCAAATTCACGCCTGTACAGTAGAGGGCGCAGCTCAAACAAGCTTTTCAGATGTGCTGCCATTCTGGATTGCAGAAGAATAAGACGCAGGAGAAGTAAATGTGTAGCGCTGCATCCGAAATCGAATACTTCTCTACTATATAGTACGCGAAAAACAGTATGTGAACAGAGTAGTATGTCCGAATTCATAGTATTCGAAAAACTGTAGGCGAAAAGTACCCAGATGACTTAGTACTTCCTGTGAGATTCTGAAGATGGACACTTTACTATCCCATGAGGCCACGGGAGAGGATTTGTGAATGGTCATGTGACAGTAACAACATGGCGAATTCATTCATACTACAGGCATTCATACTATATAGAACGTACTTTTTCAACAGTCGTGAAGTAAATTTAAATTCAAATGTAGTACCTACTACCTACTTAACAGTTCGCGATTTCGGACGCAGCTTAAATGTATGTTCGCATTTAGTCTATAACTAGTCTAGAATAACCATCATGTTCACACAACGCCTCTGCAGTCCCGATTTCTCTCAACATGGGGACAGGAGTGGTGTCAGTCAATAAATGGGAAAACAAAGTAACTTGTGTTACTTATTTGAAAAAGTAACTGCTATTTTGTTGTAAACTAATGCGTTACTTTACTAGTTAATTGAAAAAAGTAATCCGATTACGCAACTCGCATCACTTGTAATGCGTTACCCCCAACACTGTTTGTCAATATACGTTATTTGACTTGTACTGCCTAGGATAGATATTAAAATCTTCCTGATCATCTATTAGTCTGATTTGTGTGTATTAAACAGTGACCATTCATTTTATTTTATCCCATTTGATTTTGTGTTTGACATCACAGTAAATGAATCACTTCAGGAGAAACATATAAATAAAAGCATTTGTTTTGGTGACGATCACTCATGGAGAGAAATCCATTTGCAGGTCCTTTATCAGAGAAATATGAATTAATGAATCTATATATCATTCACTGGAACCGGTTCATAATTTTATGCCAAACGATTGCACACTTCATTATAATGCATGAGTAATGGCTTAAAAGTTCCCTGTCTGATAAATGAATCCACTTCACTGATAAAACTCCACTTTCTCTCCCTGTTTTTCAGGGTTCATCAGTGTTCAAACCAAACCAGCATGGCTGCTTTACAACCAAATCTATTCTGATTGAAGCTGTTCACCTAAAATTTGCACCAAGAACTGCTCTTCAGTCAAAAATATCTCCTCAGCACATGCCAAAGTGCTTTTAGCTTCGACCTTGTTATCCGCCAGTGACATCAGCCAACGCCGTGCAGACTTTCAGCGTGAATCTACGAGTGACCGTCAGCACCATGTGGACCGTTTCCAACCATGGCAGACGTGCGCAAAAAGATGAGAAGCCTTTCACCTTCACAACGTGTGTTAAAACATTTGCAGTGCTTTATGAATGTGCAAAGCAAATTGGAGGTTTGCAGAGCGTTTTGACACCTTCACACATCGATGCATTGATGCACATCTAAAACAGATCACTCATGCATCAAACCTCATGCTTGGAAATTACAGACAAACCTCTTTTGTATCTTAATAGATCACACAAATTGCAACAACGCCGTTTGTGCCATTCTCATTGTTCTCTAAGATGTTGCAGCTGCACATGGTTATGAACATGTCAAAACATCCTTTGAATTTATGACTTTATGACAAAAGAACCTGACATTCTCCTCAGCATAATATGTTTAGTTCCCCATGTTTGTTTCTTCACCCACAGCGAATTTCCACGAACATGCATCATTAAAAGCTCATCTAGGGCATTGAGAAATGAGAAATGAGAAATGAGACCGCTTAAATTTCATCCCGTTCCCTCAGAGCTCTACTGGAAATGCCCTGATTTTCTTGTACCACGGCCAATGCAGTAGAACTGTTTTCAACTTTTCCTTGGATACAATTCGATATTAAGGTGCAAAACTGAACTGGATACCACCTGGCTCACAATCAGACCATTAATAAATGCCTGGACATCTTGAACAGATGGTTCCCTTCAAAGACAACATGACCCCGGAGTCATTCTCCGAGAACTGTAGCAACTGCAGCCAAGTTCTCGCCCCGGAGCTGAACGTCATGAAAGCTGTCGTTCTGGGAATGGTGTTGGCGATCTTCATCGTTTTTGGCGTTTTGGGCAACATCCTGGTTATCCTCTCGGTGGCTTGCCACCGTAATCTACGCACGGTTACGCATTACTTCATTGTGAACTTGGCGGTCGCGGACCTTCTGCTGAGCTCCACGGTTCTTCCCTTCTCCACGGTCTTTGAGATGCTGGGTCGTTGGATCTTTGGACGGCCTTTTTGTGATGTTTGGGCGGCCATGGACGTCCTGTGCTGCACGGCGTCCATCATGAGCCTGTGCGTGATCTCGGTGGACCGCTATATTGGCGTTAGCTATCCTTTGCAGTACCCGTCCATCATGACGGAGCGACGAGCATTGCTTGCATTAATAGTTCTGTGGGCTCTATCAATCACCATCTCCATCGGACCTCTTTTTGGCTGGAAGGAACCAGCGCCAGACGACGAATCCATATGCAAGATAACCGAGGAACCCGGCTACGCCATCTTCTCCGCATTGGGGTCCTTCTACCTCCCATTGGTGGTGATTCTGTCAATGTATTGCCGCGTGTACGTGGTCGCAAAGAGGGAGACTCGAGGACTGATTAGTGGACAGAAAACAGAAAAGTCCGATCATGCAGCGGAGGCCGTCACCTTGCGGATACACCGCGGGAACGCGACGGTGTCCGAGGACGAGGCCTTGCGCAACCGGACACACTTCACACTGCGTCTGCTCAAGTTCTCACGGGAAAAAAAGGCCGCTAAGACCCTGGGTATCGTGGTTGGATGCTTTGTCCTTTGTTGGCTTCCATTTTTCCTGGTTCTTCCGATCAGTAAGTGTTTCACTTTCTACATTTGATTATAGGCAAATACCAGCTTTTTTGGAAGTGTCTGATTAAAATCCAAGCCAAAAATGCACTTGTAATGTCTTTGACATGAAAGAGCACTTGTAGAAAAATAAACGAGGAAAAAAGAGGCAGCGGCTATTTGAAAATAACATTTTCTTTGCAATAGATGCTATTTACACTAAGTGCAAATAGCTGTAGATGGTATTTACACTATATAAAAGTAGCAGTTCTTTGCAATAAGTGCAAATAGTTGTTAGATGCTATTTATACTTATAAATAGTGGCAGATGCTATTTGCACCTCAGTATTGTACATTAACAGGATGCAATAAAGTGTAAATAATAATATTTATTAAAATTATTAAATGGACGCCACCTTATTGGGACAATAAATCTCTCCCTACACCTACCCGATAAATACTTTATTAGCCTATTAAAACACTTGTTAAGCACTTTATTTCCATTTTTCATATATTTTCTTAATTTTTATTGAAAATAAATGCCTTTCCAATCTGATTTGTGATGGGAAAAGGACAGGGGTGTCCAAACTCGATCCTGGAGGGCTACTGTCCTGCAGAGTTTAGCTCCAACTTGCCTCAAGACACCTGCCTGGAAGTTTTATTATGCCTGGTAAGACCTTGATTAGCTGGTTCAGGTGTGTTTAATTGGGGTTGGAGCTAAACTCTGCAGGACAGTGGCCCTCCAGAAGCAGGATTGGACACCCCTTGAAAAGGGAGAAGAGCGAGTTCGCCAGAAGGCAGATTCAAACTCAGGCCGATCGACAAAACAACAAGACAGGCTATTTACTCTTAGTATAAATAGACACTCCAGGAAAAAAATGGCGGCTGTAGGAAAAGGTCTTGTCTTTCATTTAAGGATCATTCTACAAAATAAATAAGATTTTATGACTTTTGTTCTTTATTTTAAATATCTTTTTCCCCAATTAGAATTTTTCGTACTAACATTAAACAGTTACACCAATATCACGTTTAAATAAACCTTATGAAAAATAAATTAAAATGCACTGTTTGAACAGCCCATTTTTTCCTTCTTCTGAACTTTGACATTGCAAGTATTTTTTCACAGCTTTTGTATTTTTCAAAACACATTTTTAACGTTGATAAAATCATTGAAAAAAGTGACAATTTTAATTATTTTTGTTTTTCTCTTTTCACAGTTTTGCTTTTTTCACAATGTGCAAAACAATACCGAGTAAAAATATTTAATGAGGCCTTTTATATGCAATTGTTCTTCATTATTTGTGAATGTTTGTCACCATATTTTTAGAATAACCCTTAAAAGAGCCAATAACCTGTTTGGCAAAAACACGGCCTTGTCTTTTTTGTCTAGAATGTGCATGTGTATTATATGGAAGAATTGTGAGATAATTTTTGTCTGATTTATTGGTGATTTTGCATTGTGTTATTGAAATGTAAGCATGGTAAAGTTTAGGACATGTTGACCTTTCCCCATTCAGATTGACTGGAGTTGTACAGTGTACTTTGTACAAGATGGCTACCAATTTACCTCAAAAAGGACAGTGTGGATTAAATTAGTATAGGTTTGAAAACCATTAGAAAAGTTGCCTCTGAGCTGGGGTTCTCTTTGCAGTGTGTGTAATATCTGGTCTGTATGTGTGATTTTCACGCTTTTCCTTGACAGAAATAGGTTAACAGACATGCACAGGGACATTTTTTAGGTTTCCTGTCTGAAATTCAGATGCACAGAAATTTTTCCAAGTGCTAGAAAATGGGGAAAATAATTACCTCAAGTGGGTAAAATGCTGCCATGTGGAGAATCGAGAAGATCAGGAAAATATTTAGGTCCACATGGGCTTTGTCTGTTAACATGCACAGTTAGAGTTCATCTTGCAATTTTAGTATACAGGTCGAAAGAATCAACTCGCTTGTGGCTCCGCACATCTTGTAGTGCGGCAGAAGTGTTTGTTGTACCAGTGGTTTAAAAGATGTTTGTTTAAACCTTCGTTTAGAGCGTTCTCTCAGACAACAGGGTCACGAGTGTTTACGCAATATGTTTGGCTCCAGAAATGAGTTTCACAGAGAGTCAGAACGATCAGTAATTCCCTTAATGCACAGCTGAGCTTCTCGGGTTCCCCAGATATGAATTTTAGCTGTTATTATATTTCCCATCCCTTCAATAGGGCTCTTGTGAGACCTTTCGGTTCAAGGTCAGTCCGAGTTAAACCACAAAATAGACTCAGGAAAAAAACAAAGAATCCAGTAAACGGTATTATTGGAAGGCCAATGCAAACAAATAGCATAGTTTTCTGAATCTGTGGTAAACGTGGGATTCTGTTTACTTAAAAGGACACAAAAAATGATTATGAATCCGCATGTAGATTTGTAAGAAACATGATTTGCACGATACTGAAACGCTTGCTAATTAACTGGCATTAAATTGCATAAAATAGAGTGTTTAATAAAGCTCAGGGGATTCAATGACCTTATCAGCATGACTCAGTTCGAGACAAAAACGTCCACGCTCTCGCTCTGCAACCACATCTGTAGTAGCAGTGAAATTTAAAACACTGCGTTCAATAGGAAAGTTGTTCGTTTAATGTTACGGTGATCGATGCGACTCTATTTTTGCATGTATAGCATCTCACGGTGGAGCAGAGAGACATTTTGCACTCATAATGAAGTCACAGTTTAATCCGTGATAATTAAAAACAACAGGTTAATTGTTTTCCCAGTAAAGTAATTACATGCTATTTTCATCACAGAATCCACTGGACGCCCGCAGCAGAAAGACTTCATATAGATGCTGTGTGGTGGAAACATACTGTATGGTATAATATCAAGGGGATTTTGCTGACAAATGTGGGTATTAGGATGAAGAATTTGCCCTTCGGACAGACATTCTTCCTTCTAAATCTTCCCTCGATGCTTCCAAAGCAGTAGCAGCAGTGAAGAGAGAATCATTTTTATGCCTGGCTGAGTCTCAAGAACATCCACTGCATTAAAGTCAGTGTGATAATACTGCATGAATACAGTGACTTATAACATAGTGAAAAATCACTATGGTAAACAGTTTACTATATTTTTGTTGTGCATCCTCAATAGTTATGAGTTGTTCTAAAGGGTTAGAGAGTCAGTAAGCCACCACTGGCGAAAACACCCTAGCAACTGCATAGCAACAAGGCACTGAGTTTTGCATGGGCGAACACTCATTTTTAGAGACAAAGCACTGATGGTGCAAGGATTTTCGAATTGATCTGTTTATTATTTCTTAAATTGTTAAATTCTTCTTCGTGATATATCAGTACCATATCATTTAGAGAATTAATTTTTTTCTTGTTTAAGCACTTCCTCTGTTTTTTATATATATATATATATATATATATATATATATATATAAGGGATGATCCACGGCTATCTGTGCATTAAACAATTTTAATGCAAGACGTGGAGTCTTATGCCCTTCCCTCGCTAACTTCCCTCCGTCTTGTTCCCTTGGATGTATGTCATTGCTTACGTTGCACAAGTGCCCACTACTGGTGGAACCCTTGCAAGGTGTTTAAATGGAAAACCCTAAGCCCTTCACTGGAGTCTGCAATGGAGCCGATGTATTATTTACAGTTTTCCTTCATTCTATAGGCCTGTATGTATGCTTGGGCTGTTAGAGAACATTTAAAAAATTACACAAACAAAAATGATAAAAATTAGGGGTGTGACACATTAAAATGTGATGAGATTTGAGTGAAAAGCTGTCACACGATATTGCCATGATGGAGCGTGAAGGTGAAATTAGCATAGAATATACCACCTCTACGTGTACATTACATTACGGTGCCCACCGCAGCACCGCCTCCACTGTTGTTTTGCATATTTTTATAGAAATAAAAACCACTTAATCCAGTTGGATAACGCTTCAATTGTTAACGTCGGCTCTGCTCATCCAGCACAAGCTGCAGAGTCGCACACAGTGCAGCAGGAATGACGGTTCACTGATCACGTGACGAGAGTAAGGCGAGATGACTGACAAGACCATGGCGGAGGATTCGTTGCGCAACAGAGCCTAAGCCTCTGATAAATGTCTTATCTTGTAGAATGTGCGCTCAGCACCGTCGCACACAGAGTGTGCGATCACGAATTCGAAAGCGAAAGTAAAATGCGAGCTCCCTGGTGTGCGCAAATTAGGCTACATACAATAGCCTGTCTCCCAATATCAAACCTATCTTGGGCTGCGCTGTGTAGTTGTAAACACCTCTTAGCTCTGGTCTGTTTTGGTCTCTGTTTGCACTTTGAATATTGAGAGAGTACTTTGATTATGGTTGCACTTATTGTTTGCACTTAATAAGACTAAGAAAAAACTGTTATTTATTTTTGTTATTTATACTGTTTTTATTTCTATGTTCAATTTGTGGAAAGGAGTTCAATTAGGAGGTCACACACAGCCTCAATCAGAAGTTCTGGAAGCTCATAATTCATGTACAGTAAGGTCTGAAGAGACTTATGTGAAATCATACAGGAGAGAAGGCAGTCAGTTGAGTTTGTGGCAAAAACCTTTTACACTGCTTGAGTATTATTGTCTTTCAATGTATATGATAATTCAAACTCAGAAAGTAGAACTGAAATGACATTTATTACAAGATGATTAGTTAAAACATTTCAAAATGCACCTGCAGACCAATTTTCCAGTCATGAATTTTGTCATTGAGGATTTCTTAAAAATACTGTGCAAAAATCTTGTCTCGTAAACCCAATCTTGTGTCTCGTCTCGTGAGCTAAGTGTCTCGTCACACCCCTAATAACAATACAATAAACTATAACAGTCAGCTTAAGGTAGCTACATGTATTATGTGGTAAAATGTCAAAATAACTTTAATATCATAAACTAGAGTTTTGTGTGTATGTGTGGGGAGTAAATTAAGCGCAATCTCCAGTGACGTCACATTGTGGTCTATGGATCTGCCTGACTCACTCACTCCCTTGGTCAAAATTGAGGGGTCGAGGGTCTGTCCAAATAAACTTCCCTCGCCCACTTGAGGTTAACGCACTTCAAAATGGTGGCTAGGATTCCCCTTGAGGGGAAGAGCTTAGGGAAGTTTGCGAGTGTATGTCTAAAAGTGGAGTTAAACACAGCCTACGTTGGCAACGACGGAACTTGCGACCATAGTTGGCTAACAATGCTTTTGGGAAACGCACCCCTGGATGTTTTTATCACCTGTAGCCGAGTCTGTTTCAGGGTTTGTTAGTTCACTTAGAGACTCCTAGAGACTTGTGCTCTGTGCCGTCTATTTGCAGTCAAACCTGCGTCAGACAGCATGAGTTGCATGACCAAAGCACTGCTTGTATTTCAGGGAGTACACGGTCATATACCGTGACGTGTGCATAAGCCCTCGGTCAATCTTTAACACTGAATTCATCTCTGAAATTCTCACATGGCATAAACTCTCTATTTTCTCTGATCATTTGCCCTGACAAGGAACCATGGGAAATGAGACGGGAGGTACCAAACTGCTCAGGCTGAAAAAATGAAATTGAAAACGAGCTCAGTCATTCTGTATTTTTGGAAGCATTAGCACAGTGGATGCATAAATGGAGTAAAATTCAGTTGGGATTCGTGAGGCTTTAATAAATAATGGGCATCAGTATCTGCTGTGGTTAATATTACATTAGAGCTAATATGAAAGAGCAGCGGGCTTGACATTAAGAAAAGCACAGGCAAACGTTTTTATGTCTACAAGTTTTTGAAAGCAGTCGGTTCATTCTCAGTGACGTGTGTCTCCATGGCTTATACTGATATAATGAACAGGGTGCTAAAATAAGTCACATTATTGTGAATTTTTAAAATAATACATTTTTTAAACACTTGTTATTGGAATATTGCAGAAGCTTGTTTCTGCTACTTAATAAAAAAATAAATAAAAAAAGGTAATTGTTACTTTTTATCTCACAATTCTGACTATTTTTCTCGCAATTGCGAGTTTATATCTCACAATTCTGACTTTATAACTCGCAATTCTGACTTTATATCACGCAATTGCGATTTTAAATCTCGCAATTCTGAGAAAAATTCAGAATTTTTTTCTTTTCTCGCAATTGTGATTTTTTTTTAATCACACAATTCTGACTTTATATCTCAAAATTCTGACTTTTTTCTCAGAATTACGAGATACAAACTCACAATTGCGAGTTATAAAGACAGAATTGTGAGATATAAAAACGTCAGTCTTTTTTTCCTGACAAATGGACATTATAACACACAATTGCGAGTTTATATCCCACAATTCTGACTTTATATCCCACAATCTGACTTTATATCGCGCAATTCTGACTTTATATCACAATTGTGAGTTTATATCTCACAATTTTGAGGGAAAAAAAGTCAGAATTATGAGATATAAACTTGCATTTGCAATTTTTTTATTTTTTATTTTTTTTTATTTCATGGCGGAAACAAGCTTCCACAGAATATCAGCCACTTTGCATCTCCGCATTCATTTTAATGGGATATATAGAATTAAACTTATTTTATTTCAGCTAGTTGCCAAGGCAACATTTCTCATTTTTGTTTAGTTTAAGCTGAAGTAAAATAACCAAAACTAAATAAACAAAAAACATAATAAAAACTATATAGACATATTTAAAAAAATAAATAAATAAATAAATAAAAATGCCAAAACACACAAAATTACAACTTTAACTAAAATTAAAATAATAGAAATACTAATTGAAAATATTAACAAAAATAGTTCAAACTTCATATTTATCATATTATTTCATATTTATCATATTTGAGGATTTAAGATCATAAAAGTATTTTAACTAGATGGTGTGAATAGACAAGTTATACACTTGATCGGTATTTCATTATGATTATGTGTAAATTGGCATTATCAAGCTCACTAGTTTGTTTATATAATAATGTATGGAAAAAACAAATCATAGTGAAAATTTGATAGACTTTTTTTCTTGGCCCAAAGTACAAAAATATTGATTGACTACTGTGGTGCAGTGCAGTAATATACAGTTTCATAAGGATGTTATTAGTCATGTTTGCACTGACCCTCAACCCTTGAACATTTTGAATGTAAATAAAAACACTAGAATTGACTCGGTTATCTACTGAAATTATAAAAGCATATATGTATTACAAATTTACTGTAGTGGAGTGGAAATCATGGAGTGCTTTTGGGTTAGGAATGACAGCAACTGGTACTTTGCAAGGCTGTAACCACATATTTAGCATTAAAGGGTAACAGTCAGTGGATCATTTTATTGAACAAAATCTAAATAAAAGTTTGCATATGTGTTTTATGTTTTGTATCATATGATACATCAGGCTTTAATGGCTCATATGATATAGTGAGAATATGGCGCTCAAACTCAAGGAGGAAAAAACACCTCAGGTTTTATTCAGAGGCTCAAACTGAACAAAAATATGCAATTTGGTGCAGATGCTGATATTTATATGACCAAAAAGTAAGATGAAATTCTGACTGTAATGTAAATCAGTGAGATTTTTATAACAGTATGGCAGACTACTGACATAAAATGCATATAAATATCAGCCGTCATGCTATATCTGCCAATAATATGTCTTAGTAAGATGATATTTAAATGCTTAGTTTTATGATCAAATCTCTGTAGTTTTAAAACATATAATGCAATACAATACAATGATGAGAGAGATGAACAAATAAACCCTCCTCAAAAGCCTGATGGATCATATTTGATACTGGCATTTTAACATGATTTTTCTAGAAATAATTTGGGCCGGATGATTTCAGACCATCAGTCATCATTTCAAATGATAATTACTGGGAAAATGTCCAGACACAAATGTCACAGTTTCCTCAGAATGTCCCAGTCACTGTACTGCAACATACGGCCGTGTCAATTTTTTGACAACACCGGATATGCCCGGCAGCCCTTTCTAATGATGACTAACAGAGGCGTTCCAGCAGTCAAGGACAGCGCTGTTATGCATATGCAATGTGATGCTTCAGCAGGACCTGGTGGCTTGATTTAGCGTCAGATGTACGATTGTTTATTTCCGTCCTCTATGGCTCGTAAAGGGCTTTAAACCACACCTCAGTGCACCGAGGACATAACTTTTGATGGAATCTGACCTGATAAACAGTCACTTTCATTGCTCAGGATTTTTACGAGAGCCTTTATCCACAGTCGCACAGAAAGTCTCAGGGTTTGACTCGAGGAAACACACTTTCCCAGTAGAAAGCGTTTGCGTTTCAGTCATTATCATTATGGGTTTGGATGAAATCGCTTTTGTTTTCTCATTTTGACTTCCTTCAATTTAACACATCATTTAGTCAGATCCACTATTTATATTTCTGCACACATCACTCGAGATAGATGGTAGAACATCAGTCATTTAATGTTTCCATTTTTATATTTTCCTCTCTCTTTATACATTAAAACACATTGTGACTCCTGATAAACAATTCTGAGGATGAGTTGTTACCAGTAGCTGGATGAATCTCACAAGACTAAGAATATGACCAGGTTACAGTTTTTTTTTTTTTTTTTTTACAGCAAAAGTAAATTATAATCTATCTATCTATCTATCTATCTATCTGTCTGTCTGTCTACATGTCTATCTATCTGTCTGTCTGTCTATCTATCTATCTATCTATCTATCTGTCTGTCTGTCTACATGTCTATCTATCTGTCTGTCTGTCTATCTCTCTGTCATCTATCTATCTATCTATCTATCTATCTATCTATCTATCTATCTATCGATGTATCTTCTATCTGTCTGTCTGTCTGTCTGTCTCTCTTTGGGGCTAAATCACCTCAAAAATGGAAAATATTTATTTTATATTTATAATTTTATGATCATTAATTTTCATCATTTATTTTTTTATACAAATTTTCTTAGAATCATTAAGTTTTTTTTTTGTTTTGTTTTTAAATCTTTTTTACAAACATGATGCAAAGATATGTTTAATTGTCATGAAAATAATGTCAAAATATACATTTCACTCCAGGTTACATTTCATTTGCAAAATAAAGAAACTGATTTTTAATAATAAAAACCCCAAAAATGTTAATGGTCCTAAAATAGGCTTAATGTTCTTTATGCAAAATAAATCATCTTTTAAGTTTGGGGTGAAATATGACCTGGTGGAAAGAAACTAAAATGTAGATGAAGAAACGTCAGTTTAACCTCTTCCTCTTGTTTAGCCTGCAGATAGTAATGATTAAAGTGTGGCGTTTGGAGACTGTTCCCACAGCCCTGTCTGTCAGTCTCTGGCTCTCCTTCATCTTCTACCCTGCGTGTAAAAGCCCCTCTAGACTCGCTCTTAAAGTGTGTTACGAAACGCTCCAGCTTTTAACTCTGAAGACAGATGCTGCATCTCAAGGCCAGGTGGTTTTGCTAGACACTTTAATTCTTTTAATGGTACGGTCAACGCAGTATTAGAAGAATCCAGTGGGTGTGTGAACAGTTAAATATATAACCATGTGATTCTCTTTTCTGTGCCTGCGTCCTTTATAACGCCGAACAATTCCTTTCCTCTGAAGGGACCTTCTCTGATCAAATTGAGCTGGATTTATGATGGCAATTTGAATAAAACTATTAACCTTGATTAACGGAGGAACGTTCCAGCGTGAGATCAGATCAGATGCTATAAAAAGACTTGGACGGCATTGTGATGCATGACGTAGTTATCTGTCCTGTCACACAGAGGCAGCGGCGGTGAGAACGATGCTTTCCGAAGCATTCACACGTTTTTCTCTTTTCCAGATATAACCTTTTTCATTTTCTGCTCCATAATTTCAGGTCCCATTAATCTTCCCCATCTGAGGGAATGAAACCATCTTTTAAGAGCCTTACTTTATTTATCGATTGGTTACCCATTATTATCCGAATCCAGATGAATTTTACTCGATGTGGTCACATGCACATCTTAACCAGACAGTGTGTAGAGGCATGGAAACACCTGAAACTGTTCTTTTATCAGGGAACTGGTTTCACTTTGCATGGAAACTCATCTATCTGCTAGTTTTGTGAGTTTGTTTTACATTTATCCTTCAGTGCACATTGTGGAAATCCTATTTTCATAATATTTCCTTTTCAGCTGATGTTCAATTAAATTAAATTAAATTCACATTATTTGTATAGCGTTTTTCACAATACATTGTTTCAAAGCAGCTTTTCAGAAAATGCATGTGTCTACATTACAATTTAGAGGGATCTGTTATCAGAGTTGACTATGTCCAAGTAATGTTTTTCAGAAATGTGTAATCATATGTATGATTACAGGTGGATGTCTCCTCCTCTCCATCCACCTGTCATATTAAGACACTTTTGACCACACAATCGATTCCTGGTTGATAAATATTGGTGAATATATCACTCAGAAATATGTCAGATTATGGAAGTTTGGGTTGACTTAAAATGATTTTGATGGTTATCAGTGTTTTATTGTTCATGTAAACACACTGATTGTACAAAGTCAAACTACCATTCAAAAGTTTGGGGTCAGCAAGATTTCTTAAAAAGAAATTAACACTTTGATTCAACAAAGATGCATTAAACTGATCAAAAGTGACAGTAAAGACATAAAAGGATTAGTTCAGTTCAGAATTAAAATTTCCTCATAATTTACTCACCCTCATGTCATCCAAGATGTTTATGTCTTTCTTTCTTCAGTCGAAAAGAAATTAAGGTTTTTAAAGGAAAACCATCTCCATATAGTGGACTTCAACAGTTACCAACGGGTTGAAGGTCCAAATGTCAGTTTCAGTGCAGCTTCAAAGGGCTCTACACGATCCCAGACGAGGAATAAGGGTCTTATCTAGTGAAAATTATATACTTTTTAACCACAAATGCTCGTCTTGCACTGCTTTGCGATGCGCCACGCATTACGTAATCACGTTGGAAAGGTCACGCGTGATGTAGGCGGAAGTACCGAGCAAGTGTCTACAAAGCAATCAGGCAAAGACTAAGACAAACGGCCTTTACAAAAAAAAGGTAAAACAACGATATCGGACGATTTTGAAGTTGGAGGAGAAAATGAGATCCGCCTACGTCACGCATGACCTTTCCAACGTGATTACGTAATGCGTGGTGCATTGTAGAGCAGTGCAAGACAAGCATTTGTGGTTAAAAAGTATATAATTTTTTTTTTTTTTTTTTTTTTTTTTTTTAGAAAATGACCGATCGTTTCACTAGATAAAACCCTTATTCCTCGTCTGGGATCATGTAGAGTCCTTTGAAGCTGCACTGAAACTGACATTTGGACCTTCAACCCGTTGAACCCCAGTGAAGTCCACTATATGGAGAAAAATCCTGAAGAAAGAAAGACATAAACATCTTGGATGACATGGGGGTCATTAATTTTAATTCTGAAGTGAACTAATCCTTTAATAATGTTACAAAAATTTCTATTTCAAATAAATGCTGTTCTTTTTAACTTCCAATTCATCAAAGAATACTGAACAAAAATGTGTCACAGGTTCCACAAAGATATTAAAGGGTTAGTTCACCCAAAAATGAAATTTTCGTCATTAATTACTCACCCTCATGTCGTTCCAAACCCATAAGACCTTCATTCATCTTCAGAACACAAATTAAGATATTTATGAAATTCGAGAGGTTTCTGAACCACCCATAGGCAGCAACATCATTGCAACTTTCAAGGCCCAGAAAAGTAGTAAAGACATCATTAAAATAGTCCATGTGTATACAGTGGTTCAACCTTAAAGTTATGAAGCGATAAGAATACTTTTTGTGCGCAAAAACAAACATAACGACTTTATTCAACAATTTCTTCTCTTCCCTGAACTATCCCTTTAAGCAGCACACCTGTTTTTAACACTGATAATAATAATAATAATAATAATAATAATAATAATGTTTCTTGAGCAGCAAATCAGCATATTAGAATGATTTCTGAAGAATCATGTGACACTGAAGACTGGAGTAATGATGCTGAAAATTCAGCTTTGCATCACAGTATATTGATAAACTCATTAATGATGATTAAAAATAAGTAGTAAACATTTTATGATGCCAGACTAGTAAAATTCCTTACACTTTTTGTCCATCTAGGTTCCATCTTCCCGACGTACAGACCCTCGGACACAGTCTTCAAGATAACGTTTTGGCTGGGCTATTTCAACAGCTGCATCAACCCCATCATCTACCCCTGCTCCAGTCAAGAGTTTAAGAAAGCCTTCCTGAGCGTGTTGGGCGCGCGCTGCCTCCGCAAGAGATCCACGCCGTCCCACCCGCTGTACCAGGGCCACAGTCCGCGGCACGGCCAGTCTCAGATCCTCGGCCTGACGAGCCGTGACAATCCATCCCGCCTGAGCCCGTCCTCTTCCATAGTGCTGTCCCGCAGCCCTTCCTCCAGGGACGGCCGGGACTGGCAGGCCCCTTCCCGGACTTCGTCGGTGGGGACGACCGGGGTCAGCACCGGGGTGAGCGTGGGAGCGAAAGTGGCGGGAATGTGTGGTAAGAACCTGGTGAGGACGTGCTGCTGCGTGATAACGGATTCGCCGCAGCCTGAGCCGCCTGCACACAACTCGCTTCCCATCATCAAAATCCATCAGCTCTCGCTGTGTGAGGATGGGGATGCGGTGTGAATGAGCACCACGCTGGGGAAATCACTCTAAGGAGACTAACACTGGCTGTGATGCCACTTTGCCACTTGAGTCTCAGACTCGAGAACACAAACTGATGAACAAAAGCCAGACGCTTTGAACTGAAACGATCTGCGCTGGGAACATTGAAAGCTGCTGCAAAGCTGTTGATGCTTATTAAAGGGACAGTTTACCAGTGAATGAACACTGTCTTTATTTACTCACCCACATGTTGTTCTAAACCTGTCGAATGACAGTCGATGAGTTGAAACGCATGAGATTTTGCGGCGTCAATGGAGGTAAATGCATAATGACTTAACCCTGTAAAGCCGGAATTATGAAATAATAGTCAGAACAATCTAATTTTTTAAATGGAACAGTTTATTGAGCAAAATCTAAAAAAAAAAGTTTGCATATGTGTTTTATGTTTTGTGTCATATTTGATACATCAGGCTTTTATGGTTCATACTGAGAATATTGAGCTCGTAATTGAGGAGGAAAAAACTCCTTAATTTTATTCAGAGGCCCAAAATGATCAAAAATATGCAATTTGGTGCAGATGATGATATTTCTATGAACAAAAAGTAAGATGAATGCAACGGCAGGTGCAACGCAAGTGTTTTTTGCTAGTTTCAGCCCGACGCAGTTATCATTTTCACGTCCAGCGGCACGTTGTTTAAATCGCAAATGCATTTGCGCCCATCTGTGCGCCCATAAGTGTGCTGGTCTGAAAACGAGGTGTGTTCAGGCGCATTGTTGGCGTGTTGCTATTTTGAGGCAACTGAAAACGACTTTTTTTTTTTGTTATTTAAAGGGCGCATTAGTAATATGCACCTATAGGTGGGTGCACAACGCGCGTACACTCTGCTTATTACACACACAGGGACGCACAGCAGCACACAAAAATTATTAAATAAAAGGATTACAATGTAAAAGATTATTATTGTGTACATAAAGATAAAAATGGCTACACGTCATAATGGATAGTCATTGCATGTATCAGAATTACCTATTTGCAGTAATGACGAATGAAATTGGCTAATTATTTGATCAATCGTGTCAATACACACATGTATTTAAACTGACACAGGTTGAGGGTGTCTATATTCCACCATGTAAATAGCGAATCCTCCATGGTGCAAGAGCACCTCACTTTTAAAGGGAATGGGAGATGAGACTCTGATTGGTTTATTGCACATTACGCTCAAAACACACCCATGATCCATTAAGAGAATAGGTACAACCATTTTGGACCATGCGTCTGTCGCGCCGACTATTTTTTCCGTCGTTATACTAGCAAAAGTGGATTCAGCACCTGCGCCATGCGCTTAGATCGTTGACATAGGGCCCCTATATCTGCCAATAATGTCTTAGTAAGATGATATTTTAAATGCTTAGTTTTATGATTAAAGCTCTGTAGTTTTAAAACATATAATGCAATACAATACAATGATGATTGAGAGATGAACAAATAAACCTTCCTCAAAAGCCTGATGGATCATATTTGATACTCACATTTGAACATTATTTTTCTGATGTATGGATAATCAAGTAATCCTAAGTTGCTTCAGCCCAGTAACAATACTAACAGTACTAACAATATTAAAGTTATTTTTACATTTACTTTATAAAAAATCAGCAAAGATTTCACAGCAAAAATACATGTGAAGCATGAGCTGAAGGTGGATGATTTATACTAAAAGGCCTTTTTCTTGCTAAAAAACTATGAACTATCAATCAGACAACAGAAGCCCGTATAGATTGTGTGCAACAGGTTTTTCAGCAAAGTTTTGATCATGTTGATAATTAAGAGGCCTTAGAAATTCTTTCATATCAAATATGATACAGAAGCCTTTAAAGGGTTAAACTCAGTCTGTTCCTCACACAAAGCTGTCATGTTCTTCAGAAGAAGATGTTGAATATATAACGCACAAGTCTTATGGACTATTTTATGCTGCTTTTATTGTATTTTTTTGTGTGTTTTTTTTTAGACTTTGACAAACATGGGCACATTGTTTTATGTTTTTAGGTTTGGAATGACACGAGCATGAACAAATACTGACAGAAATGTCATGTTTAAGTGAACTATTCCTTTAAAAGGAGACAGTGCACGTGTTTGTTTGCTTGGAAATTATGGTGGACATCATTCTGCATGGATCTGTGATGATAAATACCAGCAATTTTATTATTAATATTATTGTTATTGACTACAGTTATTTTAACAATGTCTGATGAGTGTTTCTATACAGGGTTTGACATTAACTTTTTTGCTCACCAGCCATTGTGCTTAGTGGTTACTAGCCACTCAGCATTTTCACTGGCCACAATTGTGACATTGATACCATGCGGAAAAACTGCCATATAGATATTTTTAATATTATCTCATAATTTGGCAGCAGGTAAATTAGGCTGCTGTCACTTTAAGACCTGACGCATGGATCCATTACACTGTTACACATGCGCTTTCTTTCTCTACTGTTTACCTTCACTTAAAACATAACTGACTGTGTTTATGTGAATACTCGCCAAGACCGGCATTTTATTATTTTTTTGTGTGTATTTGACTGTTTGTGCGCAATAAGCAGTGAAAAAGGACTCAATTTAGTACTGAGAGCCCGTCTTATTTGCGCACACTTTGGGTGTGAGCACAAAATCTGCGGGAATAAGTAAAATTATGCGCAATATGCGCAATCCCATGCTGAAATTAAAGCCCTGTAACACGAACAATATTCATCCAGACCAAATGAAACGAGTGAGTGAGGGGAGGCGGGTTCTGTGGACAATGAGTACTGGAAGCGTTTCAGATATTTCAGTATCAATATGTATCGAAAAATCAGTATTTTTGTCAACACTACATTATTTCAGATGCCTTATTAAAAGACTACAATTGAAAAATGTATATTATATATATATTATATATAAAATGCAACCCGCCGAAGTGGCTAGTAGAAGTGACTGCGTTACACGCCACTGCTGAAATCCACCCGCATTTGGCGGGTGTTAATGTCAAGCCCTGTTTCTATATATAAAAAAGAAAAGAATATTATATTATAATTTCGACTGATCACTTTCCAGTTCAGTTTACTTTCTTGTTTGTTCAGTTTTCTGAAATTGCACTACAGTTAATGGCCATGGGTTGTTTGCATTGAGTATAATCATAAAGACTTTCCATTACAGAAAACCCATGTCACCTGATGATTAATAGTGATGCACAGAAACCTTTGTGAACAGAGAATTGATCTTATTGGTATTCCTGCATGGTCGCCTTATTATCTGTACACCCCTGCTACTGTATGTCAAAGATGAGCGTCAGATACGGCTTTCCATGTGTTTCACCCTGGGACCAACAATCACCCTTCCCATTATTTGTGTTTCCATTACTGTGATCTGGGAAACGCACAAATCTCCATGTGATATTGATACTTGACCTTGATCATAATGAATATGTGATGATGACCTCAAAATGACCAACTTGTGTTGCTTAAATGCCTTATAACAAGCGGCACTTCTGTTATTGTGTTTGTTTCTCAAATTAAAGAAAATCATGTGATTCCAATATGGATAATATCCAATAAAACATACTGTTCATAAGTGTTTTGGGAATAGTTCTGATGAAGCGTCCCATTTAGCAAAGCTTCCGATACAACCCACCATGGGATTGTCATCATGGTTTCTATGACATTCCAGCAGTGGTCACATTCCCCTAGTGACGGATGGCTATTCACAATTACATGGAACTGTGTCATGCTGTATCCATCATGGATGAGAAATGAAATAAAAACTGTGTTTGCTTTTAATATTTTGGGGTTTTATATGCTTGTGAAAATAGACAAGAAATGAGATGATGGGGATGTTCGGGAAATGATGCAGTGTGTGTTCAAACCTGGATCTCATGGGATGCTACAACCCTTATATATCAAGACCATGTGTTTTATAGTTATGACTGTACTTTTGTTTTCTTACAAGATGTAATTTTTCCCTTAAGTCCCTTTTAATTTTAGCAAGGATGTGATTTTTCCATGTTTATACAATTTTTTTTCCGAGTCACTTATAATGACCCAGGTGAAAAAAAAAGTACATTTCTATAATGTACTCGAAGTGCTCTATTTTTGCGCACTAATTTTGTACTTAATATACTAAAAATTCTTCTTTAGTACTTCTTAAGATAATCTTAAGAACATCTAAGAGTACTCAACTGTACTATTTTGAGACACCATGAAATATGAACTAAAATGTGCTTTTAATATACTATCTCTGTATTAAAAAAAATTTATTTAGTTACCACTTGTAGTTCAAGGGTTCAGGTGTACTATAAGTGGTAACTAAATACATTTTTTTAAGTACAGAGATAGTATATTAAAAGCAAATTTTAGTTCATATTTCATGGTGTCTCAAAATAGTACATAATACACAGTTGAGTACACTTAGATGTTCTTAAGATTATCTTAAGAAGTACTAAAGAAGATTTTTTAGTATATTAAGTACAAAATTAGTGCGCGAAAATAGAGCACTTTAAGTACATTATAGAAATGTACTTTTTTTCACCTCGGGAGCATTTGAAAACGCAACACACACCAACTATCTTCCCAAATTTGTAATGAAAATGGTTTATAAATCTGTTATCAGCAAAAGTCTCACTGCAGTTTTCCGCCAAAATAAAAGCTGCAAAGAAATTAAGGCAGCCATAAATATTAGTATTTTAATTTTACTGTTGTTCTGTAAAATAAAATTATTATTACTATTAATATTAATATTAAATACTATTTTTTTTATTTTACAGTGCATATTTTTTTCATTTAATTTGTTAATTTGTTTTGTAAATTTAATTTATTAATTTATTTAATTTTAATTGAAATAATTCAATTTAATAAAAAAAAATTCCTTTTATTATTATTATTAATTATTATTATTATTAAATACTAAAAAACTGCACAAAGACTTATTTTTAAAATTTAAATTAAAATATTTTGAATATTTATATTATTATTATTATTAATATTGTACAAGCTGGGTTAAAAACAACCCAAGTTGGGTTGAAAATGGACAAACCCAGCGATTGGGTGGTTTTAACCCAGCCATTTTACCCAGCCTATTTTGGGTTCATTTTAAACCAGCCATACAGTAATTTTTAAACAATAGTTGGGTTAAATAAAATTGCCCAGCAGCATGTTGGGCAAACATTTAACCCAACTATTGTTTAAAAATTACTGTATGGCTGGTTTAAAATGAACCCAAAATAGGTTGGAAATCAAAAATAAGACATAATTACTAGAGGCAACAATAATAATCAAAAGGTGAACATTTATTAATAAGAAATTTAATAAATGTTTATTGTTTAATTATTATTCATTAAACATATAATTTTTAAACAATAGCTGAGTTAAATAAAACTAACCCATTAAATAAAACATTTAACCCAACCGCTGGGTTTGTCCATTTTCAACCCAACTTGGGTTGTTTTTAACCCAGCATTTTTTAGTGTGTAGTATAGTCAACAGGAAAAATAGGTTTTGCTTCTTTTTTTGGTCTTTAGCTGATCACATGGTTAGTCAAGGATTGCTGCACCAAAAACAGCTGTAAAATTGAGTGTTTTATGACCTTTTTGGAGCCAAATTCTAATGCAGCATCGTATGTATTATTTACAAAGACAATTCCAGAATGCATTGCCCCAAAGCGGCAATATCAGGTTGCTAGGGTCTTCAGGGTGGTTGCTAGGTGGTTATTTAGTCAAAATAGTCCATCCGCAAGTCTGTTTGATATTCCGGTCAATAGATATGGCTTGGGTCCCTGCTGTTTTATTTTATTGTTAGCCTGCTTTATTGTCTGAAAATCACAAGTAAGCCTAGAGATGTAATATACTTCACAACCAGCTGCACCATTTGAGGTGTCACTCATGCCTGAATTCAGGGCAAGTTATTCACCGAACTTTATACTTTAGCACAACTCTGATTTTGAGCAATAGTAATCATGAGGCTTGTCTCAGCACTAATATTGTAAACACATTGTGGTCTGTTGTGGCATCTCAGAATGGCTGTTTTTGATTTATGGCAGCACTCAAAAAAAGCCTGTCTATGGAAGCATAAACTGAGTCATCTGGGGAAGGTTATTTTTTGCAAGAGTACTACTTTTGCTTAGTCCAAACACCCTCCCCCATATCTTCAACATCTTATCAGCACTGTTCACAGCATTTCTGAGGATGAAGAGACACAGAGAGCATCTCAGATCAGTTGGCGCCTCACATTTGACCACTTATTCTCAACAAGCAGACATTTATTGTACAAGTGTCATATTCACCATCTCCCTAGCTCTTTATCCCTGTGTTGCTATGTGGCATCAGGCCAACATTTTACTTCTAAATGTAAATTTAGTTTAGCGCAATGATATATTACAAAGCCACAGAAGGTCAAACGCAGTGGGCCGCTACTAATAATACAGTCACAATGAATCACTGTGGAACGCAGAATTATAAATGTGAGAGCAGGTTTATCAGACAAAATGTTTTTTGATTTTTCATGATTTTTGAAAAACGCTGTTGAAAGTGGATTACACCGAGCACCACAACAAATTTATAGCCAATCAGCAGTAGTAAATTGCTTAGACAAAAATGAATCATTGATGACTTCATGATATTCAAGGTCATATGATCTTCTTTCTTCCGTGAAGCATAACAGGAGATGTTTCATAGAATTTCCAATTGTTTCTTTGCATTTGTTGAAAGTCAACAGTGACCAAAGGCTGTTAAAGTCAACAATAAATGCCATTCGAGACCCATTTTAATTCCGTAACAATATACAAGTAAAACACAACATTCAAATGAAAAGAAAAAGGTTTTTTTTTTCTTTTTTTAAATTTGGAATAATGTGCATGAATGAATTGTGCACAATAAGATCAAACAATTTATTAAGAAAGTAAATTTGCTCAATTGACTTCTTGTTGACTTCAAGTTAAACAAAAAAGCATAATAAAAGTAGGTGTACGCTCTTAAAAATAAACCGCTTTTTGGAACCTTTTCGTAGCGATGCATGCAATAGAAGAACCACTATTGCTTCCCTAAAGAACCTTCTAGTAAAAAGTTCATAAAAGAACCATTTTTGTCTTAGTTTGAAGAACAATCTGAAGAAACTTTTTCCTTTATAAAGAACCTTCCATGTTTCCATAGATGTTAAAGGGGCTATAAGTAAGAATTTTTCATGTATGGATCGTTTTTTATTGCCAATGTGTGAACATACTGTAACGAAACTTAAAAAAAAAAACACGACCTTCCTCTACTTCTTACTAGGTTGTCTATACACCTTTTCATAGCACCGCCATCTTTGATTTTTAACGGAACGAAAGTGAGGCTGTGAGGGATATACATAACGTAGGTTGTACTGTTATTTCATGATTTTTTTATTTATATATATATATATATATATATATATATAGTTCTGGTGAAGAAACACTGCAAAAACATCCTTCCAAAAAGCATTCAGTATACTTATTTTTATGTGAAGGACTCGAAGTTTTGGGAAAATAGAAATGTCGTGACGGTTACGCGCGCTCCCGAGAAAAAAAAGGTATTAATTGAAACTATGTAGTCTCACATCGCCAAATTTATATAGTCTATAAACATAGCCTCCTTTATAATCAAACTATCATAACAGTGTAATTTTAATTACCTCATCTGTCGACATGATGCCGGTGAAATGCAGAGCTCGTGCAAACATAGCCACATCGCTATGATTAGAGAGAAGCACCGCAGCACATATTTACATATCCATCTAAACGTCCCTCTCAGCAGTGTGGATGGCATCTGAATGTTAGTTAACAGTATATCTGCAAAGGTATTTTTACTTCTAAGCAAAGAACGATAAAGAACTTAACCGTGAGTATATCAGGGCCTTGAATCACGTCCATTACATGTGCACGAGTGCGAGCACGCACGAGCAATAAGTTGCTGGCTGCAGTTCACTTAACGACCACCGGTGTCGCTAAAAACATCCTTTTACTTCTAAGTGTATATGACCCATGCACTATATTTCAAATCTTCTGAAGTCTTTGTGTAAAAAATATTTTTTTGAAAACCACCACATGCATTATATGTGGACATGAACTGAACATGAACATGCATTATATGTGGAAATTAAATGAACTTGAATTCTAATCTACGTGTTTTGCATTAAATAAATAAAAGTTTAAAGTTTTATTTTCGTCTGAACTATGAGATTCTAATAAAAAGTCACCCAAGAAAACTGTCCAATCTGTCTGCGTATCTGAAAGGAAAGTACAGGAAAGTTTTGTTTTCATGCAAGTCTGTCTTGAATTTGTCATTGGTCTGACACACCAAGGTTGCACATTTCCTGGGTCTGGGTAACGCAGCGTTCTCACGGGACTGAGATATGCTTCATTCAGGCCTTCGTGAGAGCCGCTCCAAACATAGAGCACGTGAGAAAGCCATCGCCCACAGAAACATGGCAATGGTCTGCTTAAAATTCCAGTCCTCGCTCGAGGGATTGTGTGTTTAGACCCCAGAGCACCATTTACCTCCACGCTGATGATGATCATGGGCTCTGCAAATGGTGTGATTTATGTTTACAAATGTATGTGTTTGTATGAATCAATCACAAAACATGCACATTAAAATGTAGGCCTAAATGTTTCCTGAAACATGCACATGATTGTTCGGCCACACATGTGGTGGTTACCGTACACCAGGGTCAAAAGCTGACCAATGATTTCTTGTGGAATCATGTGGAAATGCAAATCTAAATCAGCATCACTCTCTCTTCTCAGATGTGTGGTCTATAGAAAATGTTGAACAATTACCATCATTATTTATCGTTATAATGCATCGGCCTCACAAATAGCCTATATGAAACCCCATACTAATTGTTGTTATTGTGCATTATTTAGAACATTATTGAAAATATATGAAAAAAATATACATCATAACTCAGTGTTTGGGTAGTTTTTGTGTTACCCAGCTCCTGGGTCAGACGTAATGACCCAGTGTTTGGGTAGTTTTTGTTTTACCCAGATCCTGGGTCAGACGTAATAACCCAGAGTTTGGGTAGTTTTGTTTTACCCAGCACCTGGGTCAGACGTAATAACCCAGTGTTTGGGTAGTTTTTGTTTTACCCAGCACCTGGGTCAGACGTAATAACCCAGAGTTTGGGTAGTTTTGTTTTACCCAGCTCCTGGGTCAGATGTAATAACCCAGTGTTTGGGTAGTTTTCATTTTACCCAGCTCCTGGGTCAGACGTAACAACCCAGTGTTTTGGTATTCTTTGTTTTACCCAGTTCCTGGGTCAGACGTAATAACCCAGTGTTTGGGTAGTTTTTGTTTTACCCAGCACCTGGGTCAGACGTAATAACCCAGTGTTTGGGTAGTCTTTGTTTTACCCAGCACCTGGGTCAGACGTAATAACCCAGAGTTTGGGTAGTTTTGTTTTACCCAGCACCTGGGTCAGACGTAATAACCCAGTGTTTGGGTAGTCTTTGTTTTACCCAGCTCCTGGGTCAGACATAACAACCCAGTGTTTTGGTAGTTTTTGTTTTACCCAGCTCCTGGGTCAGACGTAATAACCCAGTGTTTGGGTAGTTTTTGTTTTACCCAGCTCCTGGGTCAGACGTAATAACCCAGTGTTTGGGTAGTCTTTGTTTTACCCAGCTCCTGGGTCAGACGTAACAACCCAGTGTTTGGGTAGTTTTTGTGTTACCCAGCTCCTGGGTCAGACGTAATAACCCAGTGTTTGGGTAGTTTTTGTTTTACCCAGATCCTGGGTCAGACGTAATAACCCAGAGTTTGGGTAGTTTTGTTTTACCCAGCACCTGGGTCAGACGTAATAACCCAGTGTTTGGGTAGTCTTTGTTTTACCCAGCACCTGGGTCAGACGTAATAACCCAGAGTTTGGGTAGTTTTGTTTTACCCAGCACCTGGGTCAGACGTAATAACCCAGTGTTTGGGTAGTCTTTGTTTTACCCAGCTCCTGGGTCAGACATAACAACCCAGTGTTTTGGTAGTTTTTGTTTTACCCAGCTCCTGGGTCAGACGTAATAACCCAGTGTTTGGGTAGTCTTTGTTTTACCCAGCTCCTGGGTCAGACGTAACAACCCAGTGTTTGGGTAGTTTTTGTGTTACCCAGCTCCTGGGTCAGACGTAACAACCCAGTGTTTGGGTAGTTTTTGTTTTACCCAGCTCTTGGGTCAGACGTAACAACCCAGTGTTTGGGTAGTTTTTGTGTTACCCAGCTCCATGGGTCAGACGTAACAACCCAGTGTTTGGGTAGTTTTTGTTTTACCCAGCTCCTGGGTCAGACGTAACAACCCAGTGTTTGGGTAGTTTTTGTTTTACCCAGCTCCTGGGTCAGACGTAATAACCCAGTGTTTTGGTAGTTTTTGTTTTACCCAGCTCCTGGGTCAGACGTAACAACCCAGTGTTTTGGTAGTCTTTGTTTTACCCAGCTCCTGGGTCAGACGTAACAACCCAGTGTTTGGGTAGTTTTTGTGTTACCCAGCTCCTGGGTCAGACGTAACAACCCAGTGTTTGGGTAGTTTTTGTTTTACCCAGCTCCATGGGTCAGACGTAATAACCCAGTGTTTGGGTAGTCTTTGTTTTACCCAGCTCCTGGGTCAGACGTAACAACCCAGTGTTTGGGTAGTTTTTGTGTTACCCAGCTCCTGGGTCAGACGTAACAACCCAGTGTTTGGGTAGTTTTTGTTTTACCCAGCTCTTGGGTCAGACGTAACAACCCAGTGTTTGGGTAGTTTTTGTGTTACCCAGCTCCATGGGTCAGACGTAACAACCCAGTGTTTGGGTAGTTTTTGTTTTACCCAGCTCCTGGGTCAGACGTAACAACCCAGTGTTTGGGTAGTTTTTGTTTTACCCAGCTCCTGGGTCAGACGTAACAACCCAGTGTTTTGGTAGTTTTTGTTTTACCCAGCTCCTGGGTCAGACGTAACAACCCAGTGTTTGGGTAGTTTTTGTGTTACCCAGCTCCTGGGTCAGACGTAACAACCCAGTGTTTGGGTAGTTTTTGTTTTACCCAGCTCCATGGGTCAGATGTAATAACCCAGTGTTTGGATAGTTTTTGTGTTACCCAGCTCCTGGGTCAGACGTAACAACCCAGTGTTTGGGTAGTTTTTGTTTTACCCAGCTCCATGGGTCAGATGTAATAACCCAGTGTTTGGATAGTTTTTGTGTTACCCAGATCCTGGGTCAGACATATAACAACCCCAAGGGGTTGAGTTATTTATCGCGTTTTTTTTTTTTTTTGCAATCTCTTCAGGAGAGAGCAGTGCAGCTCCGTCAAATTGGTGCATGTCTTCGGTGAAATACAGGTTTGTGTACGTTTTATTTTATCTAAAAATTCGTTATTGTTCCGTATATCGTTTAATTCTATGCAAAGCAATAGACAGGGGCGCGATGTGAGTCTGGGCGGCGGTCTGAAGTTTGCAGTTCCCCCGCCAAACGCGAGCCATCTCCGGCACGTGATCCAGCGCCGTTACGATGGAAACAGGACAACATTTAATTTTTACTTCTAATATTTTTTAAACGAGCTTAAATGTAGGCAATTTGTATTAAAAACGATATCAAATAAACTATAAAATATCATCAAAAATAAAGGAATTATCATGCAAAGCAGTGGTTGTGAGGATTTAAGTTAATCCGTAAACATTCATTCATGTAGCCTATGTAGTAAAAAAAAAAGAAGCTAGTATTATAGTAAAAATGAATCAACCCATTAAGCTGGGTTAAATAAACAACCCAATTTGCTTGGTAAAATTAATGCAACATGTGTTCTGTCCTATATTTACCCACCCCTTGGGTTGAAAACAACTCAGATTAGGTTGTTTTTACCCAGCTTTTTATTTTCATTCAGAAACTGCAAGTATTTCACAAATAATTACAAAGATATGTAGAACACGTTGTCTTTTTCTTGTAAAACATACTCAAATAATCTCTATTATTTCAAAATTTGAAAAATCATTTACAGTGTAATTAACAGCCATTCTGTTTCACATTCAGAATTTACTTCAATTAATTGCAATTCAGTATAAAATGGACGACATGCTGTGTTTTTTGAATGGTTAGAAAAAAGGCTCGCCTCAAGAAGTAAACAATCCTCATTAAAGGTAAAACAGCTCTTAAACATCAGTTCTGGGGGCAAACGCGTCCCCTCATTTCAAAGAAAAGTTCATTTCTGACACTGCCGTACACCCACCTCCACTGCTAAAAAATGAATTATGTATGCAGAAGATCAGACAATAGCCCATCATGTAATGATCTATAACGGGCTCTTGCCGCAAGACAGCGGAGGAGAATTTAAAAACCTGTCAGGGTCATTAGTGTTGTAGTCCTGGTGCTGTGGGGGAAGACAGCGCCTGCTCAACATCACCCGACAGGAACTTTAAAAGGGAGCTCATGTACATTTGTATAACTTTTCTGATGCCCTCCTCTGTGGGAGGCTGAAATCACCTCGTGCCCCTTCGCTCTCCCTTTGCAAAGTGGCTTCAATTGAGCACACACGAGCAAAAAGTACCAGAACATTCTCATTACCACATTTTTAAAGGCAAGTTATCTTGTCTAACAAGTGGTAATATGTTTTTGGACATGCACTATGATAAAAAAAATCATAGCTTTTTGAACATGTACTATGGTAATATGTTCTTTGGACATAATGACAACACAATGGTTTTTAGACATGATAGTATTCTTTGAAGTAGTAGGCTATGTGAATATCATGGTTTATGAATATGGTAGACATTTAATACAATGATACCACCGTCAAAAGTGGCAGCGTGCAATTGTCTCCTTCAAATAGCTTTTTTCTACCTGATTTAACCCATACAAATTCGTTTTGTGGGTATAAATGTATTTAGGTTGAATCAGTGATGTTAAATAATATTTTTCATTTGAATAAAACTAGTTACCATTACCATTTTTAGGTTACTATTTTTTTCAGTGTTGTTTATCCACTCATAATTGGATCTGTATTTTTTTATAATGGTCATTATAATGATCCACGGGTCCATATGTGAAGGTGGTACTGCTCTTTTTCTGACATACAACACCTCCTACTGTTCTAATGCGAGTATAACACCCAGAGTTTCAACAATTTGGCTGTTCAAAATAGCATACTACTCCATTTCTGCAGTATACTCTGAATTTTCAGTATAAACAGAATATCCAGATGATAGAAGACAAAAAACAACTTGAATACATCTGTTTATACGTTTAACTCCAACTCCCGCCATTTCTAGATTTAAAATGAATCGCGCAGGAGGACTTGTCACCCTGGGTCACATGACCATAAACGATTAAATTACTTCCTTGAAGTGACAATCGCATGATCCCTTTGCTAACAGACTTGTGGATGGGATTCAGTTTTTCACTTTTCATTTGGAACGCCCCTACAAATGGCATCCCCTTCCCGAAGTGCCCTTCTAGGGTGCAAAAACACCATTTGGAATTTGCCCTTTAAGTGTTCTTATTGGAGTGGGAGGAGACTAGAGCAATCATCCAATTAGAGAGTGATCAGGTGGCCAATATCGATACTTGAAGGCTGCATCCGAAATCGCATACTTCCCTGAATCCCTACTACTAGGTGAAAAACAGTATGTGACAAAAGAAGTATGTCCGAATTCACAGTACTCATAAAAGAATAGGCAAAAAGTACCCGGATGACCTACTACTTCCGGCGAGATTCTAAAGTGTGCATACCATAGACACTTTACTACCGCTGCATCCGGAATCGAATACTTCTCTACTATATAGTACGCGAAAAACAGAATTCGGACAAAAGAAGTATGTCCGAATTCACAGTAGGCTATTCGAAAAACAGTAGGCGAAAAGTACCCACCCAGATGACCTACTACTTCCGGTGAGATTCTTAAGTGAGCATATGATGGACACTTTACTATCCCATGAGGCCAGGGGAGAGGATTTGTGAATGGAGTTCAAGGGATGTAACTGACGCTGGTATAGGTCATGTGACAGTAACAACATGGCGGATGTAGTACGTCCGGATTTCATTCATACTACACGCATTCCTACGCCCCATGACGCTTTGCGCGAATTATGGGTGTAACTTCCGTTAAGCTGTAAACAGTCTGTGAAAGGCTCGCTCTATGAACGCAATAATACGTTTTATTTTTAAACTGGGTACAATGAGATGACATTATTCTACTCACCCTTCAACCAACAAACATTAAAAGGACATTTAAAAGTGTAAAAGCATCAACAAGGTACTTTCAACAGGCCATGAAAAAGCGCGATTCTTTCCACAGCAAAAACGGACGGGTTAAATAACTATAGTGATATCTGTATTATGTAATATACGTTGCCTAATAAAAAAAATGTTCATGAACTTCAGCATTGCGTATTTCAAAGTGATTTTCATTATTTTTACAGATAATAAATTGTATTTACCTGTGAAAACAAACCTGGAAAGAGACGTGAGGCTTTGAGGAGAAAAACGAGAGATTCTTCCTGCATTCCAGTGAATTATTAATGGGATATATCGTAAATTATATCGGGAGAACAGACCACAAATGTGCAGTAGGTAATATGTTGTCCTTTTTCATACTATTACAGCGGTATGCAAAGGGACAAAAGAAAATAATCACGAGGATAGAAAGCAGCGACGGAAAAGAGCTCTTGCCATAGATATTCTTGCTATAACATGTTACGTTATTATGATGTCTGAAAATAAAACATGAAAGAAAAATTGACAGCTCATTCAGTCAAACTGACGGATAAGCTTTATTTGTAGGGCAACCTTATGATTTGAAACGATTCGTTTCAGTCTTTTTAAATGGAAGTTCCCCAAACCGGAAGTGGAACCCATAATTCGAAACGCAGTAGGCTAGTCAGGAATAAGGTGGATAGAATGTACTTTTTCAACGGTCGTGAAGTAAATTTAAATTCAAATGTAGTACCTACTAAGACAGTACGGGATTTCGGACGCAGCTTAGGATTTGTGAATGGCAGTGAAGCGACGCAACTGACGCTGGAAGGTCACATGATGATGAAACATGGCGAAAGTAGTAGGCCTACGTCTGGATTTTATTCATACTACACACATTCATACTATATATGCTCTAAATGTGTGTCAGTGAAGTTATTACTTAATCAAAATGCAAAAACTCGATCTCGGAAGCAGTTTGTTTGTTTCTATCTATCTATATATTAGCTTCACACATTTTTATAAGAGCACTAGCTGCAAACATGATTTTTTTTCTGTATTATCTGATACCATCAATGTGGAAGGTGAAGTAGCCTACAAATATTAGAGTAGTCTGATGAAGTATGTATGGAAATAATGTGTTTGACAATGGACAAGCTGCCCAGGTTTTGTTCACAACTGCATTTTATTGTAACAATCAAAGACATGAAGAATGATGAATTCTGTACACATCTTCCATGAGAAATGTTCAGCTTGTCATAACACTCACAGACATTAATCAAGAACTGTATCACTTGGTGAATAGGCAGGCAAAACGATTTATAAAAACAAAGCAGAGCTGCAACGTAAGAAAATCATTGTGACCAAACGTTTAATTCAGACTAACACTGATCAACCTTACACATGCCGGACGATCCGTTTGAGAGACAGAGTCGCTGCAACCTTCAAAATGTCCTCACGGTAAAGGTCGGTTCTGTTGCGGGACGGGAGAGAGGGGGTGTGTAGCTGCCCCACGGAGCGGCTGTGATGTCACGGGAAACGGTTGAACCCGTGCCGAGATCCACCGCACGAATAAAACCCCCGGTGAGAAGAGGTTACCGGGGCAATGCTCTAACACGGCACGGCTGTCGTATCTAATCAGCATCCACGCCGAGCGATCGGGACCGTTGCTATGGTCACCGCCTTCATCCTAAACCGAAATGAAAGGGTGAAAAAGAGCAGCTCTCTCTCGAGCTGTTGTTCGCCCAGAGAGTTTTCCATTATTTTCTCAACTGTATTGTATTCTTTCTGGTGAGACCCCCTTTGTGTAAACTGTGGGACAAAGTAGGAACGGACAGTTTGACATTTACATCGAAAAATGAGTGAATTCAAATCACACCAAAACCCCACAGGACTGCGCACCATGGCCAAGAACACCACTGTTAGTCTTTTTCTTTTTTTTTGCTCTAAAACGTCTCCAAAACTGCAGTTAAATAACGAGAAAATAAAGAAGTGCAAACACGTGAGGAAGACAAACGTGAGGGATTTCAGGGAGCATTGAAACACTGAAACCGAAATCAGAACATACGTACAAAAAATAAAATAAAAAAAGAAACTATTAAGTTCATTATAAAACAACATTCTAAAAACTTTTAATAAATCAGGCTTTTGTGGAAAAATTGACACTTTTGCAAAATGTAAAATGCATCCTAAACAATAAATAACTCATCGACTCTTCCTACAAGGAAAAACAACAAATCAAAATGGCAACAGCACGTTTGATACTAAACGATACAGGCGGGAGTTTTGTGCTGTTCTTTTCCAGAATGCAAACAAATAAAAACATTAAAGTATGGAGGCAAATGACGGATAGAGTACTAGTTCCTGTTCTTTGAATGTAGCTTACTAAGTTTCAGAAACACTTGGCAAAAAACAAAATTTTTGCATTGCATTTATCAAGGTGGAAATAAATCATTTATTTTGCATTTTAATCTAATTGCATGTAAAGAAAATCCTAATTTAGACACTGATTAAATAAGAAAATTACCAAAAAGATGATATTTCCAGTTCATTCGTCACATGTTAAATGGATGGTTGCATTGCATTATGGGATACAGTACGTAGTGCAATATGCTCTGTTGCATACTGCACATTTTGCAAAATGTAGTAGGTGGTTCAGTGCACAAAGAAAACTCTCGTACTATGAATAGTATACATACTGAAGAATTAGTAGTATGCTAGTCTGAATATAGCCAACTATTCCAGCACATAACCCAGTTTGATGCCAAGTCATCCTGAAACGTATTCATCAAAGTAACACACATTCAAAGAACAGGATGCTAGAAGGATGGGGGTTGGGGGTGGGTGAACGGACTGAAGTGTTGGAGGAAGTGGAGGTGTGCTTGTTGGGAAGCATGTCCAGATGCTTGGACCAGTCCCGGAGAAAAAGCCCAAGTTTCTTTAACCCCCCCCATCCCACCCCATCCTTTATTTTCCTCTGTGGAGTAAATGATTTTATCCCAGGCTGGTAATGTTGGCCCTACCACCTGGGGGCGCCACAATGCGTTGAGTGGTACGACGAGGGACGTTGTCGTCAATTTGAGCCCCTGTGAAACAGTGCAAGAAAAACATTTGAGCTATACATATAGTATACTATTTTCTTTTTTAAATGTGTGAGAAAGAGTAGGCAACAATAAAAATTGTGTTGAACAGTTATCAAATTTTATATAAATGTATATGTTATATACATTTTATTTTATTTGTATAGCGCTTTTCACACAACACATTGTTTCAAAGCAGCTTTACAGATAATCGTGATGTTAATGTTTATAATATCTTAATATCTTCATGGCTTACAGTTGCATTTAGCAGAATAGAGTTGGACGTTAATATAGTTTACACTTTGTGCCGATACTGTGAGTATACTAATAACTTAGTAATCATCTTATAAATAAAAATAAGATGCCTTTTTAAATCTATTTTTATGTAAAAATGTCAAAATCGTTGGCAGTGTGATTGAATAATGAGGCAAAAACGAAATGCAAAAAATCCTGGCTGCTAATGCTTCATTCTTCACACTGGAATTGGATGGTCATGTGGAGAGCAATGCACTGTGCGATATGGTGTGCTCTGTTTTTACTGTATATTGCACATTACAGGAAATGCTATATATATATATATATATATATATATATATATATACACACACACACACACATATTAGTACTTTAAATCGGTTAAAAAAATTAACCAATTAATCGCACATTTTTTTCTGTAATTAATCACAATTAAAAACATTGGAGTTTTTAATATTTTTATTATGGTGGTGGTCAGAATTATTGGCACCCTTGGTAAATATGATCAAAGATGACTGTAAAAATAAATCTGCATTGTTTATCCTTTTGATCTTTAATTCATAAAATTAGCAAAAATCTAACCTTTCATTGAAGGAAAAGAATTGAAAGTGGGGGGAAAATCACAATATGAAATAAATGTTTTTCTCCAAAACACGTTGGCCACAATTATTGGCACCCTTTTATTCAATACTTTTTGCAACCTCCTTCTGCCAAGATAACAGCTCTGAGTCTTCACCTATAATGGCTGATGAGTTTGGAGAACACCTGACAAAAGATCAGAGACCATTCCTTCATGCAGAATCATGCACCATGCTGGTGCTTCTTCTCTTCAGTTCACTCCACTCATTTTCTTTAGGGTTCAGGTCAGGGGACTGGAATGGCCATGGCAGAAGCTTCATTTTGTGCTCAGTGACACATTTTTGTGTTGGTTTCGATGTTTGTTTTGGATCATTGTCCTGATGGAAGATCCAACCACGGCCCATTATTGGATTTCTAGCAGAAGCAGTCAGGTTTTGATTTTTTATCTGTTGGTATTTGATAGAATCCATGATACCATGTACATGAACAGGACCTCCAGCAGAAAAATCGGCCCACAACATTAAAGATCCAGCAGTATATTTAACCGTGGGCACAGGGTACTTTTTATCCATGTGTGCACCAAACCCATCTGGTGGGTTTGCTGCCAAAAAGGTCTTTTTTTAGTTTCATCTGACCATAGAAACTGGTCCCGTTTGAAGTTCCAGTCTTGTCTGACAACTAAATATTCTGGAGATTGTTTCTGGATGAGAGCAGAGGATTTTTCTTGAAACCCTCCCGAACAACTTGTGGGGATGTAGGTGCTGTTTGATCTTTTTTTTTTAGGCTTTCTGAGACTCAAGACTCAACTAATTTCTGCAATTCTCCAGCTGTGATCCTTGGAGAGTCTTTGGCCACTCAAACTTTCCTCCTCACCGCGCATTAGGACGATTTATACACACGTCCTCTTCCAGGCAGATTTGTAACATCTTTAGTTGATTGGAACTTCTTAATTATTGCCCTGATAGTGGAAATGGGGATTTTCAATGCTTTAGCCATTTTCTTACAGCCACTTTCTATTTTGTGAAGCTCAACAATCTTTTGCTGCACATCAGAACTATATTCTTTGGTTTTACTCATTATGATGAATGATTACGGGAATTTGGCCTTTGTGTTTCCTCATGTTTATACTCCTGTGGAACAGGAAGTCATGGCTGGACAATTTCATGTTCATGATCACCCTGGTGTGCTAAATATGAATGGGAATATACTTCAGAGATATTTTACTCATAAAAAATTCTAGGGGTGCCAATAATTGTGGCCAATGTGTTTTGGAGAAAAACATTCAATTCATAATGTGATTTCCCCCCCCCACTTTCAATTCTTTTCCTTCAATGAAAGGTTAGATTTTTGCTAATTTTATGAATTAAAGATCAAAAGGATAAACAATGCAGATTTATTTTCACAGTCATCTTTGATCATATTTATCAAGGGTGCCAAGAATTCTGACCACAACTGTGTGTGTGTATATATATATATATATATACTGCACATTGCAAAAATAGTAGTATGGTAGTATGCCTTTCTGAAAAGTCTCTTTGTAGTAATTAAATTATATACAATTGTTTTAAAAATAAGTTAGGACATTTAGTTGTATTCTCACCAGACAGGCTGAATCCAGACTGGTGCAGGTTGCGAACTGGTTGAGGAGCAGTTTTGATCGGAGAAGTCTTACCAGAAGTGACAGGGGTCATGATCTTAGGTGTCACAGTGACCTCACACACTGGACCGTCATATAGACCTCGTGGGACTCCGCGCAGCTCAGCAAGCTGTGAAGAGAGACGCCTTAATTGCTCGAGACAATCGAATTTAAAACATGATTAAAATCATGAATCTCTATGAATTAAACTGGGAGTTTTATGTGTGTATATGCATCTCTCTCTCTATATAATGCATATGTACCCTGCTGCGGGCCTTTATCCTCTTGTAGACGTAGTCTGGGAAGGGTTTACGGGTGATGTAGCGTCCAGAACCCTCAGTGGTGTGTAGGTTCCCGTCCTCTAGGACGATCTTCCCCTGGCTGATCACCACCAGAGGAGCTCCACGCACCTCAGTCCCCTCAAAGATGTTGTACTCCACCGCCTGAGAAAGACAGAACGAGAGAAAAGCTCTCAGATATTTAACCATTATGTTCTTTAAATGTCTGTCTAGTTTGAGCTTTTGCAGGCTGTGTACTTTCAGCACAATCAGTAGCACATCCCTTAAGTAATTACATATTAAATGAACATAAAACATTATGGCAATACAATTCATTCTTGCTCGCACCGAATTTTTTTATGTTTTTGAAAGAAGTCTCACAAAGGCTGCATTTATTCTGTCTGGCATCATGAAATTGTTACTTCATATTTTCAAAAATCAGTCATGAATAAATTACACTCAACATGAGAAGAGTTTATCAAAATACTGTGCAAATTATATATAATCTATCAACAATGGATTCTCTAATTTCAAATATTTTCAGGTGTTTTTTTAGCAAAACTATTTAAATGTTGTATAAAAACAATTATAAATGTAAAACTACTTTTTTTCTTAATCTATTATATTGATTTATATTATATTGATCACTACTACAAATATTTTCAGAATTTGGGGTTGGTAAGATTTTTTAATGCTTTAATGAAAGAAAGAATGAATTTTCAGCATCATTACTCCAGTCTTCAGTGTCACATGATCCTTCAGAAATCATTCTAATATGATGATTTGCTGCTCAAGAAACATTTCTGATTATTATCAATATTAAAAACAGTTAATATGTTTGTGGAAACCATTTTGTTCAGGATTCTTTGATCAATAGAAAGTTCAAGAACAGCATTTATTTGACATAGAAATCTTTTGTAACATTATAAATGTCTTTACTGTCACTTTTGATCAATTTAATGCATCCTTGCTGAATAAAAGTATTAATATCTTTCCAAAAATAATCTCACTGACCATAAACTGTTGTATGGTAGTGTACAGTCATGAATTCCAGAGGTCACCAGCGCTCAGTGACAGCAAGTGTGACCTCATGATAGTTCTCTCTTTCCATATGTGACGGCATCAGCATCTCATTCCAGTCAAATTAAATCAGTGTAGACCGCAGGATCGGCCTCATTGACAAACAGGAGCGGACAGAGCGAGCGAGTCAGCAGAATATCAAAACAGCTCAGAGCAGAGCAGAGGATCATAGGAGTCAGAGCTGGTACAGACCTAATGGTGTCGCCCACCTTACGGGTCATTTAAAGAGCCCTCGGTCAGACAAGCACCCTGTGATGCACTAAACTAACATTCAGATCCCGAAGCTTCCTTCTCAGTCCACCAATATTATTACACCAAAACTCTTCTCACCAGGTGGTGACTCTTAGCAGAGATGATTTTGGTGGCGTCGGGGTCCCAGAGCACCAGGTCAGCATCAGAGCCCACAGCGATACGGCCCTTCCGTGGGTACAGGTTAAAGATCTTGGCAGCGTTGGTGCTCGTCACAGACACAAACTGGTTTTCATCCATCTTACCTGTCACCTGTGAAGCAGAACATTCATCTTAAGGACAAGTTCAGAAACCTTTTACGGGAATGATACAGTAATGAGAGTTACATTGATTTTTAAAAAAAAAATGTTTTACCAAAGTATAGGTATAGTGTGTTGTGCACACCATGAAACAGAATATTACTTCAATAAATACAATAAAAAAGTACCTTTTATTAATATAAATTAGAGCTGCACGATTCTGGATAAATTGAGAATCATGATTTTTTTTGTTTAAAATTGAGATCGTGATTCTCCCGCGATCCTGAAGAAAAAACATTAGACAACTAAACAAATTAACACGTAATTTACTAGAGATTCTGACAAAATGTTTATTGCTTCAGTCTATTTTTAAAAAAAAAATACATTATTTGAATGAAATAATTACACAAAATCATGTGAATGAAGGAGTCAATGTCTCATTCATAAACACTTGTTTCGTTATTGGATGAATCAGCGTTTGTGAATGAATCTCTTGAATTAATGATTTCAATGACAAACACTTTTTTAAACAGTCTCTTGTCACCACCTCCTGGCGTAAAAAAGATAAAACATAGATAGATAAACAAGATAAAATACAGTACATACAAGTGTCAAAACTTTAAAAAAAGGTGATTTGCTCTATTTTCATCACTACCAGATATCAGTGTTCATACCTAAACAAACTTTTATCTCCTTACACATTTGTTTCCTGTTATTTAAATGTTTATAACACATAAATAATGATAATGTGTGGTTAAAAAGACTGTTTGTGAAGCTGCTTCATATAATATTTTTACATGGCAGCTGCTGCAGTGCGATGATTGTACTTTAAAAGGTTAACCAAAGTCCATAAAGTCTTTGGTTTAAAGCCGTTTCACGTCACAAGCGCCAGCGGAGCATGAGCAGCGCTTGTTTTCGCTGCCGACCCTTTCAATCATCAACATGGGCAGCGACAAAATACATGCTGCTCATGCTCCGCTGACGCTTGTGACGTGAAACAGCCATGGTAATAGACATAGCGGAATTGTTGTCATTTAGAAACAAGATCATGTGGGTTCCTGCTGAAATCAACCGTAGTTGGAAGGTTTACAGGTGTTAAATGTCAAGCCCTGCTAATACTGATAATTAATAATAGTAATAATAAAAAATATAGCTGCGAGCAGCAATTATCGGGGTTTAAGGGCTTTAAGGCCTTTAAGCACATGCGTAAAAATAAAATTTAATATTTAATAAAAGAAATATTTACAACCAATACAGACAATTTACCATGGGAAATATATGGTTTATAAAGCTTTTTAACAGTTATCAAGGTTGAGCCAAAAACCTAGAACTAGTTTGCCAAAGTTGGTTTTTTAAAAAATCTCCAATATTTAACGAACGATTTGATGGACAGTGGCGGTCCTAGAGGCAAAGTTACTCAGAATGAGGAGGTCTACCATGTGGTACGAATGTCGTGAGCGTGCGCGAAAAAATTGTGCCATACACGATCCTTTACGCATGTGAAAAACGCGAAGGTGCCCCCCGGTGGCCGATTTCTTTTGAATTTCTCAGAGGCTTCTAGGGCCGTGAGTCAAACAGGCCCAGTGAGTTTGTTCCGATCGGCCTCCGTTAACCTTGTCTGATAGCTGCTCAAACTTCATTGGCCGATGGCGGATATGTTTTTTGAGATACGTCAATGTCCTCATAAACAGTCATGGCACCTCGGATGAAGACACTGCATGCCAATTTTCAAGTAGATCGGACTAACGGTAAAGTAGTAATAGCCATTTTTATTTTTATTTTCCTGTTATAGCGCCACCAAGTGGCCAGTCGCAGTGTCCTTTTTCATGCGACCACAGAATGAGCTCTTACATATGTGTGCCAAATTTGGTGAAAATATCTCATTCCGTTCACGAGTTATAGCCATTTTAGTAAAAATGGCTCCACCCACTTTGAACGTTTTTTGGCGGCCCTTAGGACCGTTAATCGGAATTTCAACTTTTTTTTTTTTGATAACTATTGACAATCAGACTCCAGAGAATCTCGCTGCACTGGTTCGGACTATTTTGCAAAAGTAGTTTTTTTCAAAAAATCCAAAATACCCAAAATTTTCGACTTGGCTGTCTTGAGCCAAGGATTCCAACGATATAAGACACTTGAGCCTACGCCTAATGGTTTAGGAGTTATGAGCTATTCATACTTTTCACCGCTGTAGCGCCCCCGTCAGGCCAAGCCTTGGTGACGTTGTAGATGGTGTGAGTACTACCAGCCCTCAAAGTTTCAAGTCTCTACGACTTACGGTTTGGTCTGCCCAATCACTTTTAGGGGAGAATGCTGATCCTTGGAAATTTTAACAATTACAATAGGGTTTCAGCACTGTGAGCTTGAAGCCCTAACAATGCAACATGGCCCATCTAATCAACTATTAATTAATAAATACCCATTTAGTCTGCAATAAATCTAAAAAGATAAGCCCATGAAAAGTAACAAATGATTTTGAACTGTAAACTCCTCATGTCTCATTTAATCTGGATCTGTAACAATACATATAAACATAAAGCAGATAAACTGTCTCTCACCACACACTTGTCCCAGATGATGGACATTCTCTCCTCAGTGCCGTTAGTTCCCTCTGGGATCAGGGTGAAATTATCCTTGCCAACGGCCCTTTGGGAGGTGTTGAAGGTGCAGTGGGCACTGCCAGTCACCTGCAGATCACCACTGCACAGAAAGCACATGCAAAACAGCTGTTTAAAACACTGACAAACAGTGCACATGGCAATATAATGTTTTTTTGTTTTTTTTTAAGTAATTTCTTTCATAGTCATTTGTATTTTGTCTTAGTTTGTCATTAGAAGAAGCCGAGAGAAAAGCTCACAGTAGGCTGTTCTTTGTATAATGGTGCCCTCTAGTGTTCATCCCATAAATGTTCTTCCTTTAGCAAGCAGGATAACGAATGGGTGACCATAATGAATGACCCCTGTCTGCACACACTCACTGTGGTCCAAATACCCCCTGTAATCTATGTCCCACAATGCACTAGAACAGCTGTGGACACACACCAGGCCAGCAGGGAGTTGAGATAGTCCGGGGTGGTGGGGTCGGGGCTGAGGGGTGGAGATGTGATGTAGGCTGCAGCTTTGGCCCAGTTCTTGCTCCAGTAGTGAGTGCCGTCTGTCCCCAGGCTGGCTGAGATGGGCTCCCCGTACACCACGGTACCTGCGCAGGGAAAGCACAGGGTCAGGAACGCTAGAATGGTTTGAAGAGCTGTTCGCTGCTCAGTGAGCACAGTAGATTTAAGAGCTACTTCATTCTTCATACTTAAATGCCTCATGCTCATAAGCAGACGATGCTGTTTCAAACTCTAAAGAGTTGTTTTGCTGTGTAACATCTGCTGAAAAAACAGCTAAAACCAGCCAATGAAGGATGACTGGATGTAGGTGGTTTAAGCTGTTTAAGCTGGCATTTAGCTGGTTTTAGTTAGTTGGTCAGCCAGTTACCCAGCCTCACCTGCTAAAGAAGTGTGAAAACCTCTTTAAACCAGCTATGACCAGGCTAGGGAAACCTTTTTTTTTTTTTCCAAAAAAAATAAAAAATAAAATATAATAAAATCTGTAAAGTAAGAAAATTTTTACAGATAAAACTCTTAACAAAAGTTAAAAAAGTGAAAAAAATCTGCCAGCAACATATATGGTGCTTTCAAGTCCTCCTGGGAAGTTCGTATTTACGAGGTGGGAAGTCGTGTTTACGACGGCAGGTGCGTTCAAGTCACTTTCGTCGGCGTAAGATGGCAGTGTACCTTCTCTTAATTAATAATTACACAAAATACAGCACTTTTACTTATAGAAAATGAAGAACAAAGAATGTGCATCAGGTGTGTTTTGCTTTTCTTTTTTTTTGTTTTTAGTTAATTTATGAAGCCACTGTAAACTTTATTGTTACATATTATGTTGTTATATTATAATGCTACCATATTTTGTGCAGGCAATTAGCTTCATTGTAAATAGAAAAGTCACTGCTAAATACCTATAATATTGTGGTCTTCTGCCATGTTTCTCACTGACACGACCCCAGCTCGTACAGATCGGGGTTTAAAGAAAATCCCGAACTTCCCACTCGTATTTACGACATTGTGGTGCCATTCATGTGGGTTCAGCTCGTAAATACGATCTTTCTGACATGACTTGAAGATAAAGGTACACTATGTAACTTTTTTTTTTTTGTTCAAAATTACCAAAATTTTAATAATGTTTCAATACATCAATGCTTCTTCCAAAATGTGTTTTTGTCTTACCCTGATTCACTATAAGTGTTTATATTTTAGACCTGGAGGGATGGTTTTCACAGGAAATTGCGTACTTGCATCACTCGTCTGTGTGTGTCTCGTCATATCCTTAAATAGAGAAAAGTTGCTCCGCCCACTTTGACGTGTGTCTGGTGTGGGAGTGGCTTATGTTAGTTGTCACAACGAGCAAGAAAGGTTAACATGGAGCAGTTAGATCTCCAACCTCCAGGAATCACCTGTTTTAAACAAACGCCGAACAAAGGAGAGTCTACTGGCAAAAAGATAACGCGACAGAGCTTGTAATAAAACAAGAATCAACATTGGCTTGGCTTTTCAGAGATGGCGAGAACTGAGGGATTTGAAATGTTGTAAATGCGCCAAATGTTTTTATTACTCAACAGGTTAGTAAGGTATTTTATTGAACAGATAAATTGCCATATGTAGCTCTCATTGTAAAGCATTATCTATTGTGAAGGGTCATATTCATCTGCACGAAGCACAGCCAAAACAATGTTCTTCCTCTAAATGCATGCGTTTTGTTTTTTAACCACTTGAATGTCAAAAGTTACATAGTGTACCTTTAAGATATGAAAAAAGTAAATTTATCTTGTTTTAAGGATACCGAGATATTTTTAGTCATAAAAGACAAATAAAAACTCCCTTCTAAAGGCCCGTTCACACAAAGAATGATAACTATAAAGATAACGGTAAAGATATAGTTCTAAAAATCGTTCTAAATATAAAAGAACAGCACTGTTCATACCACAGCTAACGATAACGATATAGTGAAATGATATCATTGGGATCACTTTCAGAACGATATTTTTTTCAGCTGTTGAATGATAAAACACTGACAGCCAATCAGAATCCATTAATTTAAGGGGTCGTGCATTTAAAATGGCTGATGACTTTGTGGAGACATTAATTGCCGAGGTCCAGAAAAAGCCACCACTGTTTGACAAGTTTTCAAGGATACTTCAAAGAAAATGGATATATGGAAAACAATTGGTCATACCCTCGGAATAAATGCTGAGAAGTATTAACGATGAGATAATTATGCTAGGCTAGCGAACAGTGTAAAATAAAATTACCTCAGGTATTCAGCGCTAGTTTCGACAACACTGGCTTGCTTCCTTTGAAGTTGCAGTGAAAAAGCCTAGGCGTTGTTTTTAATTCCACTATATTGACACTATATTCCACTATATCGAAACATAGCATGCTGAGGACATCTGCTGGTTAAAGCCGTGTAAATGCAACAAGAACAGCAAAAACATGTTGTACACACTTTGAAACTGCAGCGCGTGAGTTTAGAATAAACAGACCGTTATCGTTTGTTGTTGTGGACGCAAATATAGTTATCTTTATAGTTATCGTTCTTGGTGTTAAAGGGCCTTAACAGACATTAGCATAATGCTAAGCTAACAGTTAGTTTAACAGCTAATAGTTCATTTTAATTACACTTATTATAGATACTGATTAAAAATATTTTTAAAATGACATTTCCCTTAGAAAAAATCCACGAAATGGCAAGAACTAGTCTAAGGTTTAACAGGTTGGTTTTAGAGGGGTTTTGGCCACTTCTTTAGATGCTCAGGCTGGTCTTAGCATCTTAAACCATCTACATCCAGCTTAAACCAGCTTAATCCAGTAATACTAGTAAGCCTCTGCTGAGAAAAAAAATCAGCTGGTTGGCTGGTCTTAGCTGATTTTTTTTTTCAGCAGAGGCTTACTAGTATTACTATTTGGAACAGCATTTGTGTTGAAAGTTGCCTAAAAATGCTGTCTAGGTAGGCAGCTCGGTAGTGATTGGAACATCGTCAATGTCAAATGGCCTCTATTTAGGAGTCCATTAATAATTTGATAATAAAACCCATGTGACAACTTTTTCCAAGCTCATCCAAGGGTAATGGGATGTTAATCAATTCATAGGACTTTTATATCAAACATCTAATGTACCTTTTTTCCTAGCCTGGGCGATGACATCAGCAGCACTCTTGCTCATTACTTTGGTGATGTAGAGCGGACAGTTGGTCTGATTGGCGACGGTCACAGCCCGGTTGACGGCCTCGGCCTCCACCTATAAAACATCGGCCGACACTCACTGACCTTCAGATGAAATTACAGACGCAGCCGAGGTAAAGTGCTGCTCAGCACCTCCTGAACGCTGACTGCACTTTATGTGCGCCAACAGACTCGGCTAAAGGTTTCTGGAAGGCTGATGTGTCTGTGATACCAATGATCAATGACTTTGGCAGCAAAAACTGTGGGAAAGTGGAAAGTCTGAACTCCCCTGATCCCTAAAGGGAAACAAACCATAAATGTGTTTTAGTGCAGCATGTTTGAAGGTTATTTTGGAAGCGTTCTCGGGTCTTGATGTACGTGTAAGGCCAAAGATGTGCTAAAAACCTCCTTCCATGTGGTGCACAGCTGTAATTGTGCAGTGTGAATGTGTTCTGATGGTGTATTTGGTGTGGTGTAATGTGCCCTTGATTATAGCATTATAGTCAAGGTGCATGTGAAGCATTTTACCTCCTCTGGGCGGCTCAGAACATGTCCCTCTGGACCAGTAATACCCAATCCCAGAATCCTCTTCTGCTCCTAAAAACAAAAGAGAGCAAAAGACGTTTATATGGATTTCACCATATCAAAAATCCACTACAATTTGGCATATTTGACTCCAATTTATCATTACTGTAATGCAGACATTTTACTTTATACTTATTTATTTTGTATTTCTCATTTTCATGGAATTATCATTACTGTAATTTTTTTACATCAATAATTTTTTTACATTAGATTTAAATTAGCTTAAAGAAAGTACAACAAATACTATTATATACTTTTCATCATTACAAAATACTGTATATATTTTGCATAATGAGAACTGGGGAAGGGGGGATGATTAACTGTCATTAAAAATATCACAATTCAAAAAAATCTTAACGAGCCCCAAAATATGTATATTTTTTCCTTTTTTTTTTTTGAGTTGCTATACTGTATATCAAATTCAATATAAAATTCAGCATTGCCATCACAGGAATAAATTAAATTTTAAAATATATTCAAATAGAGAACAGTTATTTAAAATTGTAATAATATTTCACTATTTTAACTGTATTTTTGATCAAATAAATGCAGCCTTGGTGAGCAGAAGTGACTTTTTTCAAAAACAGAAAACTGGTAGTATATTTATATATGTTGAGATCACCTCAGCAATGATGTCACCGTTCTCTGCGTGCACCTGGGCGATGGCTCCCATGTCCCTGATCACACTGAACACCTCATACATCTGTAACAGACAGAAGAAACAACACTGGGTATGTTTCTTCTTCTGCTCTGGATCTACGGCTACAGGAAATGTGGTGAACTCTCAAATCACATCAGTGCATGGAGAACTCATCATTACTGTATTCTCAACACACCAAAAACACAGAGATCTTGACTTTATGAAGTAAATACACTCACAAAAAAGTGTCTAATCCACCTTTATAAGCATAATTAAAGGCATCTATGCATGAGAAATCATGCTTTACAGTCATACCTGGGAGTCATTTAGCTGAAAAATATCCTTGTAAGCCAAGTAGACCAGGAAAGAGTTGACGCCTGGAAGAAAAAAGACCAGGATGTTAGACATCATCGGACATGGACACATACAGAGAGGAGCTGCTAGAACAAGAGAGGTTCAAGTAACGGGGTCACGGAGAGTTTAAAGGCAGAAATGTGCAGATTGTCTTGTAACGATTCTTCCTTTGAAAATGTGTGTAATTTGAGCCATAAAGTGCCTAAATCATGACTTTCATGTGGGAATACTGTTCTAGGTGGATAAACCTAATCACTGATGTAACATTATTTTCATGAGAATTAACCCTCCTATTGTATTTGGGTCAGGTTTGACCCGGAAACGGTGCATAAAAATTTCATAAAACTTTGCAAATGGATTAAGACTTTCAAAATACACATAATTTATAACCGTTTAAATGAGTTTTGAGTTTTAACTGTAGTAATAACATAGTAAAACACTGTAACGTTCAAAACTTTGAAATGTTTGCACATTCACTCATTAATGAGAAGTTACTGATCAGATACAATATGGTTTTATTTGAAACATATTAAGTTATGACTGTTTTATAAGCTCACATTCCACCGTGTCAAAACTGACCTGGGAATGCAAAAGGTGTATACATATTTTTTTTTAATACAATAGCAGGAATTTGGCTCCAAATTCTCATGACTGTACTGCAGACATTCAGCTTTTTTGTTTATTCTAAATTATTTTTTATTTTTTGTATCTTATATTTATTCTCAGAGGTGATTTTCCAGTAAAAAAAAAACAAAAAAAAAATACAATAATTATTATTTTTATTATTATTTTTTTGTACATTTTTAATCTGACTCTGAAAATATGTCATTTAAAGTACCTAAATCAACACTTTTCATGTGGGAATACTGTTCTAGGTAGATACAGTTAGTTAATAATCAATGATGTAACTGTTGTATTTGGATTTTTCTTTATATACACAGTCACTTGCACATACAATGTGAAAGTTACTGGATTTACCCACATCACATGGTCACGACACAAGAGTATTTTATCACACTAATCTCATGTTAACATATAATGTTTAACTCCTGCAGCTAAACTTTTTAATATGTGTGTATTTGTCAGTGAAATATCTAAAGAACAATTTAAAATAATCTTCTCTGAATCAGGGGCAGAGCCAGACATTGTAAACATTCGGGGCTTAGCCCAAATCGATTTTGTCCAATGACATTTTAATTTTCTGTTAACAGCTTTACTGACATGAAAGGAGCTTTGTTGTTGTACGCTTGAGTAATGTTCATAAAATGTACATTATTTCCCACTGGAATTTGTAAAACTATGTTTTGTATACCTCCTCTAGGAAAATTTTGTACATTTTAAGGTTAAATGCATCAATCTGGTGCACTTTAGAAGCTCAAAATTAAGAGCTTCAACACATGTACAGAGTGCAAATTGACCAAAGAAACAGCATTGTACCTGGACATGAAAGAGGGTTCAAACATCTTTTTAGTTGTCATATAGAGTCTCAGTCTACATTGTGTTTTAGGATGCCAAACAATTATTACAATAAAATAATAATATAATAATGATTTAGGCCTATCTAATTATTCATATGACAGTAATATCCATATATTGTAACAAATGCACTGTAAAATAAATGAGAATTTTTATAAGTAGTTACTTTACAATACAGTATAGGGAAATTACAGTACTTTTGTACTAATTTCTACACTTGCAAAAGATAAATCCTTGAGCTTTTATTTTGATCACCAGATCACCAGCTGATCGCGGAAGCAAAGTGCACTTCTCTTTAAAACACGCAGTACAAACAGACTGTTGGCCTATATATACTTAATCACTGTATTTTGCTGTTTTATAAAGGCACAAAGCCATATCACGTTTTTGATTTTAGTTCGTTGGCAAAATACAACGTTAGAGACCATTTTGGCTATGTTTTAAATTTTCGGTTCATTATGAAACAGTGGCGGTGGCACATGGTCATTAATGGGAAACACTGAATGAATGTTTAGCTGACAAATGTGCTAAAGTTGTCATATCAGTTGTTATATCACAACAAAAACCCTTCAACTGGACCGAAAGAGAGTCTTGAGGCCTGCCGCTGCTCTGAGTGAGTGACAGGAGGCGTGTCTGTGTACAACTGCGGTGTGCGTGAACTCGCTGTCGGAAAGAAGAGAGAGAAAGCGGTATTGAACTGTTTAACATATTTTAATAGAGAGATATGTTTAGAAAAAATATATTTTGACAGCACTGTTAAGAAACCTCAAACCTGAAAGATTCGGGGCTTTTGGAAAAACATTCGGGGCTCCAGCCCCCTTAGCCCACCCCTGCTCTGAATCTTGCCTTCATTTTCATTGCACATATTTAAGCTGCAAATGTTTTGGCAATACAAATGCAGTATTTGTCTTGCAAGTTAAAGTGATGTTGATTTAAAGGTGAAGTATGTAGTTTCTGTGACACTAGCGGCTCCTAGATGAATGTCTCAACAGGTAAAAGTAGGCTACTTCCAATAAAAGGTCCAACAAATTAGGAATACTTTTAGCTGTGTTGCGATGTGTCATGAGAGTAAGCAACTGAGCAGCTAACACTCTGTCTTGAGCAAATGTGATTGTCTCGTTTTATAATCTTCACCGGGCATTTTTTGACATGTGTGACAAGTGTGAGGAACATACCATGATCTTTGACCAGCGCCTCGACCTCCTCCTGCATGCCCTTGTGCCACTCCGTGATGTCCACATGGAGAGAGTAATCACAGCAGGACTTGTGGTCGGCCCACTCCCTCCACTGGTTAAAGGCAGCGATCAGACTAACGCCGGGCTCCGGGACCACATGATCGACTGAAAACACACGTCCAAATCTAAATATAGTGATACTATATACTTATGGTGAGGAAACTTATGTATATAGAAGTAAATGGAAGGATATTAAACTTCAGCATTAAACTCATCCCACACATTTTGGACACTTAATATTCAGTAAAATTATCAATGTGAGCCCTCTGAAGCTGCACTGAAACTGCAATTTGGACCTTCAACTCGTTGGTAGCTGTTGAAGTCCAAAAAATCCTGGAATGTTTTCCTCAAAAACATTAATTTCTTTTCGACTAAAGAAAGAAAGACATGAACATCTTGGATGACATGGAGGTGAGTAAATTATTAGGAAATCTGAATTCTGAAGTGAACTAATCCTTTAAGATTCACTGAGACGTGACATCTGCTGAGCTGGAGCCAATGCTACAGTAAGTGCTAACCGAGAGGTCTGTTATTATAACTTTTTATAATTATTACTAATTATATTGGTCTGTCTAGTTGCTGAGGTGATGACTGACACTCGGCCAGTATCATATACTGGTTCTGTTTGAGTCTGAAACAGCTGTGGTACATTAGCACTGATTCTGTGTGTAAATTCAGTAACACAAACACTTTCAGAGCTCATGCAGAACAAATTAGCCAACATTTGTCACAATAAATGCTATATTTATCTTTGTTTTAGCTTCTTACTAGGTGGATTTGCATCATGGTAGTAGCATTTTATTCTTCAATGCATCATAGTACAGCTTCAGTACTTTTAGTGAAGGTTCACAAGAAGTACTGAGGCTGTAGTATGATGCATTGAAGAAGTCCAAAAAACCTGGTAATACCATTATGCTTTTGGAATGTTTTTGTTAGCGCATGACAGTCAGTTAGTAAAATATATTTCTATAAGTGCTGCCAAAGTTCACATCTGACATTAAAGAGATAGTTCACCCAAAAATGAAAATTCTGTCATCATTTACTCACCATCAAGTTGTTCCAAACCTGTATGAATTTCTTTCTTCTGCTGAACACAAAAGAAGATATTTGGAAGAATGTTGGTAACCAGACAGTTGACGGTAGACATTGACTACCATAGTATTTTTTTCCCTACTATGGAAGTCAATGGCTACCGTCAACTGCTTGATTACCAATGAGTAAATGATGACAACATTTTCATTTTTGGTTGACCTATCCCTTTAATTAAATGTGTAGTGGTATTATACTCACAGATCAGTTTATAAAGCAAACGGCGGATAATGTAATTGATTATATGTCTAATTTGTTCATAAATCAAATTCAGATAAAATTTACATTGTCTATATTTAGAAATTTGACTATCATCCAAAATATATTAGGGTAGCACTTTATTTTACAGTCCTGTTCCCAGTGTACATACTATGTACTTATTATAGTAATTGCAATAACAGAGTAATAACAAGGTACTAACCATGAACCTACCCATAAACCTAACCTTAACCTATGTAGATACCTTATATTACCCAGTACTTTCTCGGGTAAGTACACTGTAAGTACATGTAAGTGCACGTACTGTAAAATAAAGTGCAATCCAAATTAGATATAAATAATTTTGTTCAACATTATGAAATTATAATTAGGGGCAAATTACTGGAGAAAAAACAGACAAATTAATCCTGTTAATTACAAAAAATCATTAGATTATGATTCATAATTTTAATAACCTTAAATTGCATATAAATTATTATTATCTTTGTTATTATATATACATACATATACACACAATTTATATATATACAGGTGCTGGTCATATAATTAGAATATCATCAAAAAGTTGATTTATTTCACTAATTCCATTCAAAAAGTGAAACTTGTATATTATATTCATTCATTACACACAGACTGATATATTTCAAATGTTTATTTCTTTTAATTTTGATGATTATAACTGACAACTAAGGAAAATCCCAAATTCAGTATCTCAGAAAATTAGAATATTACTTAAGACCAATACAAAGAAAGGATTTTTAGAAATCTTGGCCAACCGAAAAGTATGAACATGAAAAGTATGAGCATGTACAACACTCAATACTTAGTTGGGGCTCCTTTTGCCTGAATTACTGCAGCAATGCGGTGTGGCATGGAGTCGATCAGTCTGTGGCACTGCTCAGGTGTTATAAGAGCCCAGGTTGCTCTGATAGTGGCCTTCAGCTCTTCTGCATTGTTGGGTCTGGCATATCGCATCTTCCTCTTCACAATACCCCATAGATTTTCTATGGGGTTAAGGTCAGGCGAGTTTGCTGGCCAATTAAGAACAGGGATACCATGGTCCTTAAACCAGGTACCGGTAGCTTTGGCACTGTGTGCAGGTGCCAAGTCCTGTTGGAAAATGAAATCTGCATCTCCATAAAGTTGGTCAGCAGCAGGAAGCATGAAGTGCTCTAAAACTTCCTGGTATACGGCTGCGTTGACCTTGGACCTCAGAAAACACAGTGGACCAACACCAGCAGATGACATGGCACCCCAAACCATCACTGACTGTGGAAACTTTACACTGGACCTCAAGCAACGTGGATTGTGTGCCTCTCCTCTCTTCCTCCAGACTCTGGGACCCTGATTTCCAAAGGAAATGCAAAATTTACTTTCATCAGAGAACATAACTTTGGACCACTCAGCAGCAGTCCAGTCCATTTTGTCTTTAGCTCAGGAGAGACGCTTCTGACGCTGTCTGTTGTTCAAGAGTGGCTTGACACAAGGAATGCGACAGCTGAAACCCATGTCTTGCATACGTCTGTGCGTAGTGGTTCTTGAAGCACTGACTCCAGCTGCAGTCCACTCTTTGTGAATCTCCCCCACATTTTTGAATGGGTTTTGTTTCACAATCCTCTCCAGTGTGCGGTTATCCCTATTGCTTGTACACTTTTTTTCTACCACATCTTTTCCTTCCCTTCGCCTCTCTATTAATGTGCTTGGACACAGAGCTCTGTGAACAGCCAGCCTCTTTTGCAATGACCTTTTGTGTCTTGCCCTCCTTGTGCAAGGTGTCAATGGTCGTCTTTTGGACAACTGTCAAGTCAGCAGTCTTCCCCATGATTGTGTAGCCTACAGAACTAGACTGAGAGACCATTTAAAGGCCTTTGCAGGTGTTTTGAGTTAATTAGCTGATTAGAGTGTGGCACCAGGTGTCTTCAATATTGAACCTTTTCACAATATTCTAATTTTCTGAGATACTGAATTTGGGATTTTCCTTAGTTGTCAGTTATAATCATCAAAATTAAAAGAAATAAACATTTGAAATATATCAGTCTGTGTGTAATGAATGAATATAATATACAAGTTTCACTTTTTGAATGGAATTAGTGAAATAAATCAACTTTTTGATGATATTCTAATTATATGACCAGCACCTGTATATATATATATATATATATATATATATATACTGTATATACACATACATGCATACCATTTTTGTTGGTATGTTGTGGTTCTTTTATTTTATTTTTGTTTATATATATATATATATATATATATATAATTGTGTGAAAAAAATATATATATATATACACTGTATACACATACATACATGCATACGATTTTTATATATTTTATATATAATATTTTATATATAATAATAATAATATAACATATATTTTTAATAAATCGCATATAAATTCTTTAAAGGTCTTGTTATTCATTTTTTCAGACGTACTGATCATAGTAGTGCCGCCAGCGAGAGCAGCTCGTGTGCCCTGGTAGAAGTCATCAGCGGCTGTCATGCCCCGGTCGGGCATCTGGAAGCGGGTATGAACATCAATGCCACCTGGTATCAGCATCCTGCCGTGGGCGTCGATGGTCTTCACGCCACCAGGAACTATGAGGTTTTCACCGATTTGCCTGGAGAGAGAAAGTGAGCGTCAGGTCAACAGAGGTCATCTCTACTGTTAGTCAACACTTCAGACGATGAGATAGACTAGAAATTAAATAATAATAAAACACTTGCTTGATGACTCCATCCTCCATATAGATGTCGGCATGGAAAGACTGATCATCGTTCACTATCTTCGCACCTTTGATTAGAAGACGGTCACTCTGTGAGAAAGAGAGACAGAGAGTCATACAAAAACTGCCTTTATTCCCAGCAGCTGTATGCATCTATTTATGCAATAATTGGACTGTAACTCAATAGGTCTCACATGCTATCAGTTTAAGCACAGAAACGCTTTGTTTTTGCATACTATGAACAATAAAACAAAAATGCAAGTGCATATTTCACAGTAACATTTCCTTCTTTTCACTCATTTTTAATATGTCAAAACATGCTATTTATATCATATTATGCTATTTTAAAGGCTCCTAATTTTGTTTTGGAGTCTCCTACAATAGATTTACATGCATCCAAGGTCAAAAACACTTAAATTTTCTCATAATATTCACTGTAGCATCAGCTCTTTTCTCAGTGTCTGAAATGGTTCGATCAAGGATCTCTTTAAACCCCTCCTTTCCGAGAGCCTGCTCTGCTCTGATTGGTCAGATGGTTCAGTCTGTTGTGATTGGTCGACCGCTTACAGCAAGTGTCAACAACGAAATGCCCATTACCATATCTGAATTTCAGCTTTTCCTCAGCACTTGATACACAGTGATACGAACAGCAACGATGGTGTCAGTTCCCTTTTGAAGGGAACTTCAACTCTGCGTTTGATCACGCTATGGGGAACGTCACACGTGAGCCGATGTCTGAAAGCCAAGTATCAAAAAACTCCAATCCTATTGGCCGGCGACAGCCTATGACGTCATCATAGTGCGACCCGGAAGTATATAAGGAGCGCCTAGAGAACCAGTCAGTATCTTCTCGTCTTTCGGGACTGTTCTGTCTGATTGTGATTGTATCACTCCGGTAAGGGAATCTATATTATGCCTTACAAACGTTTCAAGAGAGTGTGTTCATCCGTGTCCCAGGTTTTGACACTTGATATACACATTTCTGGGCATTTTCTGTCTGGGAGAGGAGCGCGCATAGACAGTGCTTGAGGGCGCTGTCTGTGTTTTTCTGTTATTTACTGTGAGCGTCTCCCTATTGGGACGCTCCGTTCTCGTTTGGCACTCTTCTCGAGGGAAGAGGTGTCTGCATCTGTGCCTGGTGATTCTGGCCCCGTTTGTGCTGAGGCAAAACGGCGGCTGCAATCATGGGGCTTGCAGGTGAGCTCGTTGGGAAGTTTGAGAAAGTTGTATTCTCTCTCAGCTCCCCCGGGGCTGACGAGGATGAGTTGTTGGATGACGATGACGTCCGTGTTTGACGTCATCGTGTCCGGCAGCGAGCGCTCCTCTGGCTGCTGTGTATGCGGAGCTGCTGGTGTTTCTGGGACACGCTTCTGGCAGGCTGCGGCTGCTGTGAGGCCGCATGTGTATGTGTATATATATATGTATATTTATATATATGCATGTACATATATTTTATAAACATATATCATGCTCAGATGCTTCTTATGGTCAGACTGATGGCTGGGCCCATAGTGATTATTTTCTGTCGGGCCGCTTTTCCGGTTTGATAGTGAGAGGATCTTTTAGGCTTAAAAGAACCCTAGATTCTATCCTTTCATGTAGAGAAAAAGGAGTATGAGGAATCTTCGGTCTTCGAGCCGCAGGAAGGTAAGCTGGGTCTATATTTTAGGTTTTAAAATAAGACCTTGTTTTCCTGTATAGTTTTTCCTGAGCATGTAGTTAGTCAGGAGGCTGGTCCGTCTCGAGCTGAGGCTCAGAGACAGGGCCAGAGGTCCAGTATGGCCGCTCGGGCGCCTCCTCCTTTTCGGTGCAAGGCGCAGAGACGGCTGGACTCGAGGAGGAAGAAGCAGGTTTTAAGGGAGGTGATCGATCACATACGCCAGTAGCGTCGGTAATCGATTCCCTCTCATTGCGAGGGCGACTTTACATCTGCCCTCGCCCCTTCTTCCTCCGCCTCCTGGGTTTTGGATTTAACATACTCAGGCGCTTCTTTTACAGTCAGGCTGACGGCTGGGCCTTTGATAATATTTTTCTAAGGCCCGCCTTCTGGCTTGATAGTGTAAGAGGCTCTTTTAGGCTTTAAAGAACCTTAGATTCCATCCCTCCTAGTTAAAGAAAAGGGAAGGAGGAGTCTTTGGTTTTCGAGCCGCAGGAAAGTGAGCTGGGTCTATATTTATATTTCTAAATATGTTGACCTTGTGTTCCTGTATAGTTTTCCTGAGTATGTAATCAGAAAAAGTAAGGGGTTTTGGGGCAAACTGAAGTTTGATAGGTTGACTAGTATGATATATTGTGCAGGCCACAAAATGGCCGCCTCTTAGCCACCTGTTGTTTAGAGTAGCTTCTCATCTACTGTTTGCTAGAGTAGTTTGAGTTAGCACTCGTCACTTCAGTTAGTATCTGTGTTTAGGTCGGCCTTAATCGGCCGCCTGACATTGTTTGCTTGTGAGCTTCGCTTTCTTTCTCTTATCCATAAGATTTGGAGGTGAAGCCCAGGCTTTACTAGGCGTGTGGCCCTGTAGGCCCGCAGCTTAGTGGCCAGGCTAGAGCTAGGTTAGGTGTGTTTGTTAACTACCCTATGTATGACTATCCCTTGTCAGGTTGTATAGTTCCTAGTTCTGGCCTCCTCCTCCTGAGGGAGTTGTTAGGCCGTATGCCCATTTCCCCTTGTTCATGTAGGTGCAATTGGTGAGTTAACAGCTAAGGTTGTAGACTGTTATTAGACTCCCTGGTGCTGTTTTTCTCAGGTGGTAGGCCCTTATCTTTGCGTAAGATAAGTTATGCAGTGTACGCTAGGCCCCACTTTCTAGAACTTTTTTCATGCTATGAACTGTTTTCCCCTGAGCCACTTGATTTTCCTTTCAAGTTTGAGTTGACGGTGCTAGCTTTTTAGCCTCCGTCCTCTGGGGCTGAGTATAGATTTGCTAAATCTGTTTGGTGAGAGCATTTATCCTCCTTAGGATGGCATGTATTTCAAAGCATTGTGTTTGCTTTGAGTTCTAGCCTTTTGCCCTACATTTGTTTGTGTGAGCTTTACTCTAGTGCTGCCACAGGTTAGCACCTGTTCTCATAATAGTAGGCTTGTGAAATCAGCCTCTATTTAAGAGCGTGGTGACTATTATTCTCCCCAGTTAGGGTTTATTGTGTGTCACTGAGTGCATCACCTGCTGGATTGCATACTCAGGGTAGTGTTAGAACCGCTTTCGCAGTCTGGTTTCTATTAGCTCCCTTTGGTGATCTGTACAACAGCTATATTGCATATAATTTTGGAGTTGTAGGCTCTAATGTTTTTAGCCTCCTTCTAGTTTAGCAGCTTGTGTTTCTCAAGTGCTGTTGTTATGTGATCATGAGTTTGCTCACATAATTTTGCACTGCCACAGGTTTATGCTCGTGTCTGTTTGAGGTAGTAGGCCTTGGTAGGCCTCCCTTAGACCACGTTGGCATTTATTGGTTCCCTGTAGTCACTGTTATTAGGGTACATTGCCTGTTGGAATGTGTAGACTGTAGCTCAGGTTGTAGTTAGCTTCCCACAACTGGTGTTGGGTTAGAGCTGGTTCCCTTTGAGCTTGGTCCCTTATATTCACTAGCTGGCGCCACGTGTCACTGAAGTGGTAGGCCCTAACAGGCCTCCTTTTTAGTTTACATGTTGGCACAGTTTTGTGTCTATATGTTGAAACGAGCTGAACGCCACGTGTTGCTGAACTCGAAGGCTTACTGAGTGGCTGACCTCTCAGGGTGAGTTTTGTGGTAAAACCTTACTGAGGTTTGGTTTTTCTACATCGGCTTCCTTGAGTTTGGGTTTTAACTCTAGTTGAGCTAAATAGCTACCTAGTATTTAGGTTGGTTCTATTTCTTGCTCCTAGAACCCTAATGGCCACTAGACTAACGCCGTATGTTTTACAGGTATTAGGCCCTCTGGGCCACCTTTTGAACATTCTGGTGTATGTAATAGTGTACTCCTCTCGCTGAGAGAGTTACAAGTGTTTTACTGAGTACATTTCTGGTTGGCCAGGGCCCCAGGTGATAATTTAACCTCCTTATGGTGCGGTTATTTGTCCTTCCTGGTGCTTGAAACACTGCCACGAGCTGACGCCACGTGTCTGCTGAGGTCATAGGCCCGTCTTTGGGGCCTTCCTTAGTGCGTGATGGCGTATGTTGTACTCCTCTTGCTTTAAAAAGTAAAAAGGTTCTTTTACCGAGTGCACTGCTTGTTGGATTGTGTTAGGTGGACTGTTATGTGGGCACTTTACAGTCTAATTTTGCTGTTACGGAAGTCATGTTTCTTGCTCCCAGCAAGATAGGTGTTCAAGGTGGCCCTCTCAGGCCACCATTGAATGTCCTACTATTGTGACAAAGTACTCTATCATATGTGATTCTTACTCCACATAGAACTACTATCATGATGTAGGCCCTGTCTGGCCTCCATGATTATGTGCCCACAGTATGGTCTACCTGTTAGGTTGAGCTCTGTACTTCCCTGCTAGGGTTGTGTGTGTAATAGTGCTTAGCTCCCTAAGCTGATCATTGGTCGAAGGCTTCCATGAGGCCTCCCGTTGAGGATCAGCCCTAGGCTGGTTTGTGCTCCCCTGTATCAGGGTTCCCTAGTGCACAGCCTCCTCAGTGCGAATAATCAGGCGCTGAGTAGACCCTAGGATGAGCGGATTATACTCCCCTCAATACGAGGGTTTATAGCACTCAGCTGAGTTCTGCTCTCCAGGATGCCCATCTCTACGTGGCCACTGGACTAACGCCGTATGTTTTACAGGTATTAGGCCCTCTGGGCCACCTTTTGAACATACTGGTGTATGTAATAGTGTACTCCTCTCGCTGAGAGAGTTACAAGTGTTTTACTGAGTACATTTCTGGTTGGCCAGGGCCCCAGGTGATAATTTAACCTCCTTATGGTGCGGTTATTTGTCCTTCCTGGTGCTTGAAACACTGCCACGAGCTGACGCCACATGTCTGCTGAGGTCATAGGCCCGTCTTTGGGGCCTTCCTTAGTGCGTGATGGCGTATATTGTACTCCTCTTGCGTTAAAGAGTAAAAAGGTTCTTTTTACCGAGTGCACTGCTTGTTGGATTGTGTTAGGTGGACTGTTATGTGGGCACTTTACAGTCTCATTTTGCTGTATACTGAAGTCATGTTTCTTGCTTCCAGCAAGATAGGTGTTTAAGGTGGCCTTCGCAGGCCACCACTGAATGTCCTACTGTTGTGACAAGTACTTTAGCTTATGTGAGTCTTACTCCACATAGAACTACTATCATGATGTAGGCCCCTTCTGGCCTCCATGGTTATGTGCCCACAGTATGGTCTACCTGTTAGGTCGAGCTTTCTACTTCCCTGCTAGGGTTGTCTGTGTAATAGTGCTTAGCTCCCTAAGCTGATCATTGGTGAAGGCTTCCATGAGGCCTCCCGTTGAGGATCAGCCCCAGGCTGGTTTGTGCTCCCCTGTATCAGGGTTCCCTAGCGCACAGCCTCCTCAGTGCAAATAATCAAGCGCTGAGTAGATCCTAGGATGAGCGGATCATACTCCCTTCAATACGAGGGTTTATAGCACTCAGCTGAGTTCTGCTCTCCAGGATGCCCGTCTCTACGCGTGGGTTTGAGTTGCTTACTGCCCCTCTCGCAGTCGCTCTTACTTGCTCTCTTCTCTGAAGAATGCGTTATTGAGATTCTGTATTCAGACAGGGTTGGCCAAGACTAAGTTTGTCCTTCATCAGACCAGGTCGGCCTCCCTGGTGGCATTGGGGGTGACTTCGTTCCCCTCTAGTGACTGGCCGGGGCTCCTTTCGGTTCCCTGGCCACATTCCCTTTAAGGGACCTCTTTTCCTCGGAAAATTTGGTCCCAGAAGCCTGAGCGGCCTTGGTAGGCTTTCTACGGAAGGCCTCTTTGAGGCTTAGCTGGGGCTGTTGGCCGTAGGGAATGCTGTCACTGACAGCCTTTTGTGACCCGAGGGTGAGTTGCTCTGGCGTTTCCTTCGAAACTGCTTGACGTTTGTCTAGCCATCTTTTGGCATGCACTCTCCTTAAGCATGGCGGTGTGGGTATATCGTTCCCCATAGCGTGATCAAACGCAGAGTTGAAGTTCCCTTCGAAAGGGAACGTCTCAGGTTACGTATGTAACCATAGTTCCCTGAGAACAGGGAACGAGACTCTGCGTTGCCATGCCATGCTTCGGGGCTGCCTGCTGAACAGTCCCTCAAGACGATAAGGTACTGACTGGTTCTCTAGGCGCTTCTTATATAGTTCCGGGTCACACTATGATGACGTCATAGGCTGTCACCGGCCAATATGATTGGAGTTTTTTGATACTTGGCTTTCAGACATCGGCTCACGTGTGACGTTCCCCATAGCATGATCAAACGCAGAGTCTCGTTCCCTGTTCTCAGGGAACTATGGTTACATACGTAACCTGAGACATTTTACATGCTGGCAAAATGGTAAATCATGTTAACAACATGCTAATCATGTTGGCAAAACGCTAGCAACATGTTAAATCAGGCTAGAAACATGATCGCAATGTGCTAATCATGTTATCAACATGCTAAATCATGCTAGCAATGTGTTAATCATGTTAGCTTAATGTTAGTTTCAACATGTTAACATGTTAAATCATGTTAGCAACATGTTAAATCATGCTAGCAACATGCTACCAATGTGTTAATTGTGTTACCAACATGCTAATTTATGCTAGCAATGTGTTAAATCATGCTAGCATTGTGCTAATCATGTTAACAAGATGCTAATTCATGTTAGCAACATGGTAAATCATGCTAGGAACATGCTAACAATGTGCTAATCATGTTAATGGCATGTTAATTCATGCTAGCAACATGCTAACAATGTGTTAATCATGTTAACAACATGTTAGCAACATGTTAATTCATGTTAGCAACAATCGCACTAGCTAAATGCTAATCATGCTAACTATGTGCTAATCATGTTAATAACATGTTAACAACTTGCTAAATCATGCTAGCAACATGATAAAAACAAGGTAAATCATGTTAGCAACATGCTAATCATGCTAGTAATGTGTTAATCATGTTAACAACATGCTAACAAAAAGTTAACAACATATCAAAAACTTTAAGAGACAGCTGTCCACGACAATCCTAAACCTGCCAAGGTACCAGCACAATAACACACTCAGCAAAATATTCGTTCTAATTCTAATTATTGTTATCGATAAAATCCCAAAAAATATATATCTTTGTCAATATTGCAGCGCCAAAAATAACGTCTTCTCGTCATGTCGACAACACAAACCAAACTCTTCCGGTCTCAGCTACAACTACAGTGTTTGAGGGTGAGGCAAAGAAGATGTTTGCAGGCAGCCAATGAAAACCATTATGCAAATTTGTTACAAACCTACATAGGTTTGAACAGGAAGACTGAAATTACTGATGACTTGTTTCAGGCAGTTCAGAATCGATTCTTTCTTTTGGGAAACAATAACTCCATTTATCATTTATTTTTTATCTTTGAAACTCTGCAGACTTTTTACGTTCACAAACAGCTATATTACACACTACATGAAAGGTAATGTATGAAAAAAAGCATAATAAGGGCATTGACTATAAACCTTGCAGTGTGTATGTGGCTACAAAAAGTCACCACTGTTGTTGACAATGATGCGATTTGATTTGATAAATGTCTTAGCATGACAAGGTCGCTGTAAGAAACAACCAGATGAGATGCAGATCTCTTCAACTGGAGACTCAGGACTGCACAGTCAGAATCCTTTTCTAAACCACACCATGCACTAAAAAAATGACCGGCAAACACTGGACATCAGGTTCAATCAAAGCTGAAGCATAAAGATCGCCGAGGCACATCAGAAAAACACAGTGATTCTTATCATGCTAAATGGATTCTGACACGCCATCATGTGCCCAAACGTCATTTAAGGACACCGCCATTGACTGCAGCCCGCATGCTTTCCTCCTGTTGAGACATGCAGTTTAATTTTTTTTCAATCACTACTGAATTATTGAATGCCACAGTATTTCCACTTTAACCCATCATGATAGTGCCATCCAAAGGCATGATGGGAATTGTAGGGGGTTTAAGAAGATCTTAGTTGCATTGTGCTCTGTAATTAATGACCTGAAGGGATAATTGTCATGGAAGTCTTAATCTGTAGCTGGTTGACTGCTAATGAGTAGCTATCGTTGAGCCGTGTTTCATGATTCTACTGTAAGAAAAGAGCCTGTGCTGTGGAGAACAAGACATTGTTGGGAAGACTGCCGAAAAGTTAAATATTTATGATTGACCACAATTAAACTTAACATGCTTTACAATCATATCAGAATGATTGTATTTTACAAAACAAGCACACATGAACGGCACAACAATGCTGTATTTAACAATGGGAAACCCTGGGATTTCTTTAAGCCTTATTTCTGAAATGTTTTTATCATTTCAAAAACATTGTTTAGTCATAAATAAGTTTTCATTGCGAATGTTGACTTTACAATTTAGTATGTACACAGTTTGAGTACTGTTGACGATGAGCTATTTGAGGCAACAGGCTTGCACAACAAACTACATTTCCCATCATTCTCTGTAGCAACACAGTTAAAATGAGATGCACTGATACTAAATTTCTCTGCCGATACCGATAGCCGATTATTCAGAATGATATCGTCCAATGCCGATAGTTTGGTTTTTCTTAAGGAAAAAAAAATCTCTCCCAAATAATGTTGCAAACTATACAGGGAACCTTCTCATTTGGTACACTACAATATTCAATATTAGAGGTTACAATTAACAGCAGAGGTATTATATTCAGCTGCTGTTTATTTTCAGATATAATAATTACACTCAAATAAAAACTGAAATGTTTGTATAAAACTTAGTATCACATAAGCACTTGTTGTCTTCATGACAAATTTACACAAACATATAATTAACAGTAAATAAGCTCCTCTCTAGTGTTTTTTTATATGTAGATAGCTAAGGAACTGTGAACATTGGAAAACATTCCTGAGGTAAAAGTGACATGATGTGACATATTGTTCACAAGCTGTTTTATTTAATACAATACACAGATGAAGCATCAATTACACACTTTATGTGCATTATTTGCTCTTTATTATATTCCATTATAGGGGTGGTCGAAATGACCAAAATCTTATATCACGATATGAATAATTTTATTTCATTAAAATGATATATTATGAAAAAAGCAAAAGTAAGGGTTTTACAATACTTTTTTACACACTGTAAAAAAAAATGGTGTAGAATTTACTTTGAAACAATTTTTTACTCAGAAATTGCTAGTAAATTTCACAAAAAATACAAAGAAATGGCAAGTAACATTGAATTAAACATGAAATTCTGAAGTAGAAAGACTGAAATAGTATTTTCTTGTAAAACATACTCTAATAATTTTTACTTTTTTTATTTAATTTTTAATGACAAAATTTTAGACATCATTGATATTTCACAACTCTCGACACTAATTTCTATATCACATGAAAAAAATAATACTAACCCTATCAGTATGATAAAAACAAGAAATTAATTACAAGCAACAGGAGGACAAATAAATATAACAGAACAAAAATACAAATGAAATGAATTTAATTTTTTCAGGTAGGTCTAATTCAAAACCTCTACCAGATGACAAATCGGTTTATCCTGTCAACCCATATATAGCCCAACCCTATGTTCCATTATTGCTAAAATATATATATTTTTGATTGTTGTTAGTAAGTGAAAAAGGGAGAATTGGTTTATTCAGACCAAAATACCCTGAACACACATTGCAAATATCCCCCCTAAAAAGTATTTTTTTTAACAATTCAATCACGTTTTAACCAGCCACATCAGCTAGCTAACATAATCTAAGTATACAGTATATCAACCCAGTTTGAGAAATGCAATTACTTAAACATCCAAACGGAAATGAGGCCTTATCTGTCTCACTGCTTTACTATGACACACACAGAGTCTCCAGACCGCATTTATCATCATAATCGGCTGTGCCACAGAGCGCTGAAAAACATCTCACAAACATCCAAACCATCTTAACTTTGTTAGTCACAGTGGAAGGATTGTGGTTCGCTGGAGCTCAGGCAATCACGTGGGTTATTTGTGATGTTTATACAGAGCTGGAGATCAATGTCAGAGATCAAGATGAACTCGTTTTATTCAACCGTGACAGGACTTGTGCTCTGGAGTTGTTTGTTGGTCACTCTTCTACACAAATCCATTACTAGTGCTGCGTCTAGACAAACGCTGGCTCATTCTGCAAATGGCATTACGGTCCAAAGGCTCATTAAAACAGACCTTTACATCTGCTTTACCGCTGAGCTTTTGGCTTATTCAGCAGTTGTTTAATGTTCTAATGCATATTCAGGAATACTGACCAACTAAGAGGATTGAAGATGGTAGGCAATATTTAAAATCTTATAATGATCTTATCTCTTCAGACCTTACTCTACATGAATTATGAGCTTCCAGAATTTCTGACTGAGGCTGTGTGTGACCTCCTAATTATAAAACAGTATAAATAACAAAAATAAGTAACAGTTTTTTCTTAGTCTTATTAAGTGCAAACAATAAGTGCAACCATAATCAAAGTACTCTCTCAATATACAAAGCTCAAACAGAGTCTAAAACAGAGACCAGAGCTAAGAGGTGTTTTCAACTACACAGCCCAGCCTAAGATAGGTTTGATATTGGTAGACAGGCTATTGTATGTAGCCTAATTTGCGTGCATCAGGGAGCTCGCGTTTTACTTTCGCTTTCGAATTCGCGATTACACACACTCTGTGTATAGGGAGTGGCAGTGCTGAGCACGGATTCTACAAGATAAGACATTTATCAGAAGCTTAGGCTCTGTTGCGCAACGAATCCTCCGCCATGGTCTTGTCAGTCATCTCGCCTTACTCTCGTCACGTGATCAGTGAACTGTGATTCCTGCTGCACTGTGCGCGACTCTGCAGCTCGTGCTGGATGAGCAGAGCAGACGTTTACAATAGTTTACAACTGAAGCAACAGTTTTCTCAAAAGAGAAAAAAAAACAATTGAATTAAGACAGAAATGAACACACTAAAAATATTAAAAACAAAAATTCACATATTATCCCTTAAAAGAGTATATGGCTTGGGAAGAATCAGATCATGAAATCATCGGTACTCATCCATCTCTGAGACAATCATCCCACAAAGACTTTTTTTAAGGTACTTTCATCAAATAGAGAACAGATATAAATATATAGATTGTATATGTAAATATATACAAATGGCTACAACTACAACAAAATATAGTTTTACCCATCCCTGATTTAAAAAAAAAAAGTCTCAGTTATGGTAAGGCACGTACAGTGTACAAACAATGTAATGAAAAAATATAAACATTATATAAACAAAATAAACATTAAAATACACACTGTATATGGCCACTAGTTAACATGATATCATTTCAAACCTGCTAATCCTGATACATTTTGCATGAGGTCTACACAAGGATACCAAGAAGGTGACGTAACTTCATTGTTTACATGGAGCTGAGCTGATAGTTTGACAGAACGTTGTCTTGAATCCACAGAAGAATGTAAACTTGTCTCTACACGTATCTACATGTTTATGACATTTATCAACAAAAAACAGCTTCAAAAAAAAAAAAAAAAAAAAAAAAGACACCCATCAACAGCATTCCCACCAAAAATAACTATTTAGACAACTTTACAAGCTCAAATAATACACATTTTGCATTAATGTAAGTGTATAAATGTAAATATAAGCTTCATATTTCAATATATAATTCCTGAGTTTTACTGAATTACTCAAACTGCAAACTAAAATTTTTTCTGTGGTTAGTTCTGCTTACCACAATGATGTTGATAGAGCTGAACTCGTACTGAACCCAGAATATTCCTTTAATCCATTGCAAAGCCTGTGAATGGGCTTAATTGGTCATTACGTAACAGCAAAAAGTCCCTCCTCTAGATCAAGCCGTGCAAAGTGCGTTTGTACTTAAAATGCTGAAGAACTAAACGTTTGTTATGGTTACATGTATTTCCGACAGCTAAGAGTGCCTAGTGCCGCTCTGTTTAGAGTAAAAAGACAAATGCTGCACTTAGTAATTTACTATTCCGTTTTTTTTCCCTCAGCTGCACGTAGTGTGTACTGCAGTGAGCGTGAGGGGTTGCTAATGATGGCCTCCAGAGAGCCCGTCCATACCAGACCAAATCCCTGCGACCCACTTACTGCAAATCTAGTGCATACTTTTATCCTAAAGACATACACACTAACTCAAGCTATACTCAAATTGACATAATGGCCCGTGGACGGAGGAGGCTCCCATCCTGGGTGCACGAGAAAAACTGCGCACTGAGAACTAAGAGAAGTGTGGTCCTGTAAGTGGGTCAAACACACTCAGATTCTTGAAGGTACAGTCACGTCTAACTGTAGTGGAAGTGTTTCTGTGTTTCACAAGAATAACATGTATGCATGCGGTCTAAACACAAAAAAATACTAAATTTTGAGGGTCTTAGACTGTTCTGCTCTGTTTGCTGCAGCAGTCAAACAAAACGATTAACACCAAAACTAGACTCAGCAGCATACAGACTATGCTGAATTACAGCAAGTTGACTATCACTGTTGTAAGTAACTGGAGCACAGATTATTCTTCAAAATGTCACATTTAATTCAATGTGTAACTTGCCATTTCTTTGTAATTATTGTGAAATTTACTCACAATCCGAGTGAAAATTGAAAGTCTGAGTTTGCTTCCTGAGTTCAACTGCTCTGCGCCAGCTGGAAATTTGGAGTCTTTCTGATCCAGAGGGTTAATCGTGAGTTCAGCTTCAAATCAGAATGACGTTCTCGGGTTCTGAACTAGCAATCAGTGTAATCTACAGGGTCGGTGTGCTGTCAAAAATGGAAGATCATCTTTACCATGACAATTGAGGCCATAACAATGTCATAGTTTTAACCAAATGGATGTCAAACTGTAACGAGCGGTTTGTCAACACCTGCCAGCAATCAAAAGCACATTAGGCGTTGAAACCAAGTTTATTGGCACCGACATTGTTCTAAGGAACACGTATCATTACATGCTATTACTCTGCAATTTCCTTCAGTGATTTTTCTAACCACACATTTGAAGCACACACGCTATCAACACTGCTATGATTACATGTGAAACAAAACATCACAAAGGAGATTTCTATATCTCATGTGTTTTAGGTGGTTATGAGGTTAAATGGAGAGCAAACTGTCTCCTGTTTCGCAGATAATCTCACATTCGTTCTTGGGTTTTCAGAAGAGATCTCCTCAATGTCTCAGACTTCTGCAATCAAAAGCCTGAGATCTCAATGTGAACTCAAAACAAGTCCAGATGATCCAAATTTACAACTCACTCTCCCAGCTAACAGGGAATGATCTCAGAACTTTAGCTAACGCTGTGGCAAGGTTCTCGAAGAAAGTTATAAACAAACGTTCTTCCAGTAAAATTAATAAAAAACTGTCTCAAAGTTATCTAGTCTTTAATAATGTTTTCAAAAACGTAGCACAAAAACATTATTTACACATCGTTCATGGAACGTTTTTACATGAAATGCCTTTAAATGTTACTACTTGTTACAAAAATAACAATTCCATAATGTTTGAAAAATGATAAAATGGATCGTTCCCTTAAGGTTCACATAACCAAGAAAAACCGCTGGACGTTTTGAACATAAGGAGAACATTCAGAACGTCTTTATGACTTAATGGGAACATTAGCAAAACGTTCTTAGAACATATTTTTGTTAGCTGAGTCCATGCCAACAATCAACTCTTTTCTTTCTATTATAGGAGAGACCAAGTTGATACTCCTAAGAAAAGTATCTGAGAACTGCTGAGCCTTGAGAGAGTAACTTCTGAACGGAGCAGATTCTTAAACACCTCTGATTGGCCATTGTGTTCACGCACTCAACAGATACGTCTGTGATTGGCTACAATGATCAACGCTTCAAAAACATGTTGTAAATTGACATCTTTGACGCTTTTCACCAAGTGCTTACACAGATACACATGGGAACGTTTGAAAGCAGGTGTCTATTGGCAGATCCGTCTATCAGCAGATATTTTAGGGATCCGCTGATAGACGCCTGCTTTCAAATGCTCCGTGTGTATCCGTGTAAAGATGTCTATTTACAACATGTTTTTGAAACGCTGATCATAGTAGCCAATCACAGACATATATGTTGAGCGTGTGAACACAATGGCCAATCAGAGGTGTTTAAGAATCCACTCAACAGCTCTCAAAATGCTAGGGGGAAATGCTGGGATCATCACATTTTTAATATTTCAGTACCGACTTGGTACCGAAGTCGGTACTTTTGACAACACTACAATAAAATGCTGCGTTCACGCCATGTTGTAATTACCGTAATTTCGAGTTGACAACACATGATGTTCTATTTGGAGCTGTTCATGTCCTCGGACTGGGAATTTTGCTTTTTTATGGCAACACTATCAACGCCTAAATGAATCTGCAGCAGTCAGATGGTCAAATGGTACAAGTAGGTTCTCTCTGTAAATTCCCAGCTTACAAGTTGTAATTACGAGCTATACGAGGACGTGAACGTTTTTACCAAATTGAAATCTTGTTAATTATGACATGGTGTGAACGCACCAATAGTTTCATAGAATCGATCATGATGGGTTGATGAAACACATCTGGGTTTTTTAAGGTGAGCTTCACTGCTGTCACCAATTGAAAGGTGAGTCAAGGGGAATGGACGGCTGCACTTTATCAAATCAATGAGAGCATGAGAGTGAACAACATAAAACCAGTGGACCAGACATTCGATACGCTGCGGACGATGAAATCAGGCGAAGCAGAACATTGTCTGTGGGAATGTGATTGCTGCAGAAAACATGGATAGAAAGTGGGCCATGTGTGTGTGTGTGTTTCAGAGGGAAAGGATCGAGTGCTCAGGCCATGTTTGTCATGAGTGGTGTGGCGATGTGACACTGTCAGGCAATGATAAAATGAGAAAGAAGTATAAGAAATATAATTTTAGTATAATCGTAAGAGCGCATGTGTCATGTGTCTTTTTGCTTCAAAGTCTTTACTAAATTTATACTGTAAGCCCAAATAAGTTGGCAAAACTAAAAAAATTTGAGGTAATCAGTTGCCTCAAAATTTTTAAGTTAAGAAATTCAAAGTTTAAGTAAGCAGAACTGGCAGATTTTGAGTAACTTAAAAATTTCATGTAACCTCAATGTGAACATTTTTATTAGTGTAAACTTAGCTAACTATAACAAGCTACAACTTAATTTTAGCATTTACTCTCCCTATCGAGTGTCATGGGTAAAGCATGCTGGGAAATAGAAATCCCAACCCAGTTTCAGTTAAACTTAAGTTCTTCTAAATTAAAAGGAATAAGTTCATAAAACTCAAAACAATGAAACAGTTCAGTTTACTTAAAATATATCAGTTCTGTGAACTTGAAAGAAAAAGATAGTGGTTAATACTCATAAAAGTTCATTTGACTGACTTAATTTGTTTGATTTAAGTTTGTTCTACTCAAACCAATTAATTATTTTGAGGGTCAGGGTTTACAGTGTACAGTAAACATAAGAAAAACTGGTAGTTTAGGGTCCAATTCTCACTATTAACTAGATGCTTATTAGCATGCATATTACTAGGATATTGGCTGTTTTTATTAGTACTAATAAAGCACATATTAATGGCCTTATTCTGCATGACAGTATTCTACATCCCTTAATCCTACCCAATACCTAAACTTAACAACTACCGTACCAACTATTAATAAGCAGTAATTAGGAGTTTATTGAGGCAAAAGTCGTAGTTAAAGGGTTAGTTAAAAATGAAAATTCTGTCATAAATTACTCACCCTCATGTCATTTCACACCCGAATCAGTGGTTCACAGCGCCAAAATCCCATGATTTCAGTAAACGAGGCTTCGTTACGTCATAAGTGTTTTGAAACTTCAATAGTTCATGTGACTCTGGCAGTTTGGTATGCGCTCCGAACAACTGATTCGAAACAAATGATTCGTAAAGCTTCGAAACTTCATGAAGCAGTGTTTTGAAATCGCCCATCACTAGATATTGTTGAATAAAGTCGCTATTTTGTTATTTTTGGCGCACAAAAAGTATTCTCGTCGCTTTATAATATTAAGGTTGAACCACTGTAGTCACATGAATTGTTTTAAATATGTTTTTAGTAGCTTTCTGGGCATTGAAAAAGGGACTGTTATTGCTGGCGATGCAGGCCTTACTGAGCCATCGGATTTTATCAAAAATATCTTAATTTGTGTTCTGAAGATCAACGAAGGTCTTACAGGTGTGGAACGACATGAGGGTGAGTAATTAATGACAGAATTTTCATTTTTGGGTGTACTAACCCTTTAATAGTTAGTTAATAGTGAGAATTGGACCCTAAACTAAAGTGTGACGCAAATAACTTTTATATTGTTAGTAATATTTCAAATGTGAATCTCAAATATGATCCATAAGGCTTCTGAGGAAGGTTTATTTGTTCATCTCTCAATCATCGTATTGCATTGCATTATATGTTTTAAAACTACAGATTTGGTCATAAAATTAAGCATTTAAATATCATCTTACTAAGACATTATTGGGAGATGTAAAGTGACAACTGATATTTATATGCATTTTATGTCAGTAGTCTGATATACTGTTATAAATATCTCCTTGATTTACATTACAAGCTTTCATATAAATAAAAATAACCGCATCTGCACCAAATTGCATATTTATTGCATTTTGGTGTTTTTTACTCCTCGAGTATGAGCATCATATTCTCACTTTATCATAATATATGAGCCATAAAAGTCTGATGTATCAAATATGACACAAAACATAAAACACATGCAAACTTTTTTATAAACATTTTGTCTCTCATTTTTTCTCTGCCTATTATTTCATATGTAAGGCTTTACATGGTTAAGAATCATCACACAGATCTTTCACATACAATCTCATTCACATTTCCACATATTTTAACATTTTTCCACATTCGCTTTTGATTCTGAACATGGATGCAAACGAGATTTTAAAGCCTTGTGAAGATTAAATTTGGGTCTGTTCCTCATCAAAGCTGATATATAAAAAGACTTGTAATATATAGTACAGCACATCAGTCATATGTACTAGCTGTAGGTTATTTTATTGTGCTTTTTGTCCCTTTTGGAACTAGACAGATGATGTCACTATAAAATGTCATCGTATGCAAAAGAGCTGCATGAATATTCAAACACTCTCCTGTGTTTGGAACAATGACATAACGTGAACTATTCCTTTAAGTCTTTGAGTGTGTAGTATCAGCGTTTGCCACCCACTGGCAGTCTTATCACCATCCTTTAAGATGGCTGAAGCTTAGCTGACGTCCAAGAGCTAAAGGCAAGATCTAAAGGCAGAGTTTTCATCTTTCTCCCTCCTGTCCCAGATCTGCCCGTTCCTGCAGGCCTCCGCGATCAGATCAGCGCCGCCTCTAAAACAATCACAGTGAATATCGATGCAGTGCACACTGTCTTTGCACTATGATAAGTCACTGGTGGACTGAACGTGTATTACAGGCATGTTTCACCACATACCATGACAAACACTTTACATTCACTGACCTACTTTTCAAAAGAGGATTTTCATTCATTTCCTCTGGAGACGGTTTTCTGCATTTAGCATGGCTATCAAACCAGCGGGGGTGGGTGCGGAGGCCATTGTACCGGCAGCTAAACTGAAGCTGCTTTTTTACATTAATGAACTGCACTTTTGAAGGTGAATGTTGTCACTGGAGATATATCTTGTAAGATACATTTCTGCAATAGATATATACATTTGAAGTTTCTGTTGGAATAATGCTTGATCTGATTCTCTTTGATTTGAGGCTGTGATATATCCCGAAGGAGGCATGCATGCTTTCCACAATCTAGTTTTTCAGGTTTTCAGTGCACACAAAACCATAAATCACAAAGATTTCCAAAGAACTGCAATGATGCATTGCTTCATATTCACTGAAGATACTTATCTTGTAAGAATGATCTTAAGGATCTTAAAATAATACATGCATGCATGCTTAACAGCTTTCCATATAGTCGTTTTTTAATGCAATGAAAAATACTTTTAATGGTGAATGATTTCAGTGCATGCACGAAAAAAAGTCAGTCACGAAAAAAATCACCAACAATGAATTACTGTATATTCATCATTTGGGACATGATATAGCAACATTACAAGCAACAAAATAAGAATTGAATGTAATAAATTGTAGTATTGCAATCAAATGTGGGCATGTTATGTTTATGGCTAGGGATAATGCATTCTATTCTATTTAAATGAGGTCTGTTTTATAATGCATGCATGCTTGACAGCTTTCTACAAGGTAAAAGTGTAACCTATAGCAGAGCTTCAATGGATCTAAGCGCTGACCCACAAAGAAACCCATTTGAAAGTGGGCCTGAATGTATGTGACATTGAAATGAGAGGTGACAGTAATCCAACATCTGATGTAAAGGTATTGGCATAACTGGACCACTGTGAAACCACAAAACCTAACAGCATATATAGGCTTAACTTGATTATTTCAGCACTCAAATGCCATTATATGAATCTCCGCTCCTGTTAGGAGTCGCTGTCAACATTTCATCGCCTCATCTTTAATCGCGAGTGTTTTCAGACCATCATTCGTGTTGATCTGTACTCACAGTGATGCGAGGGATGTTTTTTTTGCCCTGGTATCCGGACATCTCTGCGCTGATGGCTGGAGATCCGCACGCGTAATGGTTCCCGATGCGCGTTTGGAGAAGCGACGCCCCGCAGTTCAATGACACCCGCCGCCGTCGGCACAAAACAACCCGGATGCGATGGTGGAATGTTTCCAGACAATCCTGCAGAGATGCTAAAGGTGGATGATGAATTTCCCCTCGGTTTCAGGTGACGGGCTCTTCTCTCTTGCTCCGGCGCAGCGGCAGGACGCTCCAGACAGACACTGATGGAGATTTACGCGGCCAAAGCCACCGTGCATGCGCAACACCCCACCCTGATCCACACACACATACACACACGCGCGCGCGTACACACACACACACACACACACACACACACACATTTAGAACAAGATTCACGTTAGGGAATCAATTCTATTTCTATATATTTTCTATGTATTTCTATAGAATCACAAAATTATTTTGATGATAAATTTGTGTGAAACACAAAAGCAATCAGAAGAGTTAAATTTTCTGAATAATATGACCTGACTGTTGATATATTCTGTGGTCTCTTTTTGAATAATATACATTTTGTATATAAATAACCTAAGGGTCAATGACGTGACGGGTCATTTTTTTTTGTCCAAAGGCCTTATTAATAATAAAAAACAAAACAAAACAAAGAAATGACATTCAAAGTATGTAAGGTAGTACAACTAGATCTCTTTTATTGAAACCAAAAGGTTTTAATTATATTTTGCTACATATAAAGGTATTTTAAAGATTTTGAAGTGTCAAAAGGTCATTCGGTTTAACCGTCCAAAGGCCAATACAGCCATTTCATTTGTGATTAAAATATCTTAAAATGTAATAAATGTATATATTTTTTTTATTCTGGCATGATTTTATAACATCATATATCAACATAGTGCAAAATGGTATTAAAATTATGTGTAGAAGTTGTTGCTTTATTATGAGAAAGAATGTCCAGAAAAATGAATTTCATTGATGTCATTCAGAGTAACCAATATAAAGGGACCATTTTGGATCAAGTCATGCGGTCAATATCATGTGACAGAATGTGACATCATTCAGACACCTGCAAAGGACCACATGGTCGTGAAGCAAAGTAACTAACTCTCTAAATTTGAAAAATTCATATTTTCACTTGCTCATACGCATGTCCCGAAACACCAGGTCATTCGGTACAACCGCTATAAAACATGGCAAATGTTTTAATATTTTAAAAACTTGTACTAAATATAAATGTTTGATTGTCCTTTTGCTAGCTAGCTAGATATCAGCCTAAAACCGAAACCGAAAGAGAGTAAAACCGAAATTTTGGTTAAACCGAATGACTTTTTTGGTGACAAATTTTGTCCATCTTGTAAAAAATAACAAAAGCAGTGTTAATTGATTATAAAAACCACATAATATCATTGTTAACACTTAATAAAACTTAATTATATCTCCATTATATTTTTTTTTACACTTTTAAAAACCTTATTCGTCAATGACCCATATACAGTTTTTTGTTTAGTTTTTTGTTTGCTGTTTAGATAAAAAAATTCAATAAAATAAAACTACCAAGATTTCTACAAACCTACAAATGTCTTAAATAAAATAAAATAAAAGCTGTTGGGAAATATATATGTTATATTTACAAGTATTAATATATCTGTTCTTTTTTCATTATTCATTATGTTTAGCAGCTTTATTTATTGATAGGTCTGATGTTTCGAGAAAATCTTACTGAAACCATAGAACAACATAATATATTTGATTAGGACCAACAATACAATTAATGTATAATACAGATGAAGATATGATTCTTTGTGCCTTGTTGTATTAAACTGACTTTATGTGTCAATGTAAATAAATTTTAATGTGTATTTAATTTTAATTTTTTAAAATGCAAAAGGACTTTTCTTTTGAGAGATCTCATACTTAAATATAATTGGGAAAATCATAACAATGGAATATGTTGACAAATAATGAATTAAGCACACTTCACACACATGTAACACACAGCCCCTCCACTTCAGCATATGCAACCTCAGAACACCTGCCAGCAGCCAATCACATGAATGGAAGCCCACAGGCTCCTCCCACTGAGTTTCTATGGTTGCCGTGGGTTACTGGGTATAGGCTGGTCCTCTACGCCTGTCTCCCATAAATGAAGACCACCGGCAGCACAATGGATCCTGCTCTTGTGTGAGATAATTTGGTATTTCATGGCCTGGTTCTCACTGCATGGCTAATCGTTCTTTATAAATGTGAGCAAAATGAGTGTACAAACTAAGCATCTCATATTGTTGAATCGTATAACAAAGACGGTTTGATTGTGAAAAAGGAACAACCAGTGAGCTGCTTTACAAGCTGAAAACAGCTCCAGCATGTTTTACAGCGAGATACATAGAACAAAACCTCCACTTGCTCTTCCAAATGTGTTACGATGGTCTAAAATCACAATGAGCATCTTGTTGTTGTATCTGTGCTTCTGGAAGGATGTTTGTTTACTGCCACTGACTGCAGTTTCATTTCTACCATCCATTTGGCTTTTTAGCCATTAGGAGGCAGTAATGTGCTAATTATCACTGACTATATTTAGAATAGCATACTACCTTACTGTTCCTGCACTATGTATACTACACAATTTGTCTGATGTGTGCATCTCTAGTTTAACAAAATCCAGTATAAACTTAATTTTATCCAATAGAATCTTTTATACAACTGAAATATTTGATTCCCAGAATTATTGTAAATAATGTGCAATATTTACTCTTCTTTACTGATTCATTATAAGATTAGGTGACAATTCAGATTAAAAATACAAAATAACTTTTTATTTTCTGGGCGTGATTCAAATCATTACAAGTGAAACGAGTTACGTAATCAGATTACTTTTTCTAAGTAACTAGTACAGTAACGCATTACTGGTAAATTTACAACAAAATATCTGAGTTACTTTTTCAAATAGTAATGCAAGTTACTCATTATTCATTTCACTTTTGGTGTGAAATGGCCTTTACATTTGGCAAAAACAGTTTTTTTTTTTTTTTTGTTATTACAAAGTAAACAAGCAAGCCCAGCCTAGGTGAGAAAAAGTAATGCAAAAGTAACGTAACACATTACTTTCCACAAAAAGTAACTAAGTAACGCAATTAGTTACTTTTAAGGGTGTAACACAATATTGTAATGCATTTAAAAGTGTCTTTCCCCAACACTGCATGTGACTATGTAGCACACTAAGTTCATTGTTACATACTCACCTACTAAAGCTGTAAAAATAGTAGCCTGTAGACCGTATGTAGCCCCCTTTTCAGCGCTGCGATCGTTGTGTTCTGTCTTCCATTTTGTATTTCCACAGCAAGAAGGTAAGATACGGATTTATATACGGGGTCCCACGGTAAAAATCGCGTTCCGGGGGGTAAAATCCGCGTTTTTGGCTGGGCTCCTCAGGTAAAAGTCTCGTTCCAGGGGCTAAATATCATGTTATTTGGGGTCGCTTCAACCCGCGGACATAAAAAACAACCCGCGGCAACAGTTTAAAAGTAGTCCAGTTGCGCGCTTGTTCCTCTGGCGCATAAGGTCAGACCAGAGCCTTTAGAATAACACAAGACCCGTCACTCATATTGTTTTGAATGTGAGAAAGTGCAACGCGCAATAAGTCCCGCCTTCTAAATAAGAGCCAATCGCCGATTGGTAAAGTCATCACGTCAATGCAGCGGCCGTTAGAAGCTCCGGTTCCTAGGTAGGCGCATTTAGGACTGCACATGCGCATTAGCTTGATCCAGCCTGAAAAATACCGTTTTTTTGTCATGATTCGAGCGTTTAGAAACAAAATTTATGTGGCAGTTGTTGTCAGATTTCATTGGTGATTTCAAATATTAAATTTAATCGAAAGCTTGGCAAACAGCTTTGGAGAATTTGATGTTTCCGCCATTTCACAGGCCAAGTGAAATGACTTTGATAAGGTCTGTAGCCTATAGTGTATATTATGCAGTATTCTAATATTCCAAATCAGATGTTACAAAAATCAAATTTTAAAGTGAGAATACATTAACTCAAAATGCTGTTTTAACATTTGAGATTCAGTTGCATTTTATGTGGTAATATAAACAAATTCGGAAACAACACAAAACTCTGTTCATCATTTATCTACTTTTAATGCAAACAAAACACGAGACATGATATACACAAGTGTCGTGAATTCATATCTTACAAAGGCAGGCTAAAAATGCTTTGGCAAAAGAAAGCTTACAGCTCTGTGTCCATCTATGAACAAGATTTTAGGAGAAACGAAAACAAGTTCAGACCACATGAAAAGGAGATCACAGTAATCACTAAAAAGACTTAAGTAAACCTAATTAACAGATACTGGTTTACATTGCGATCTAAATATTACTGAATCTATTATGAAAATAATTATTCACAGTGGGTGACTTATGAGAACTAAAGCTGGTTGTGTTTCGACCAACCATCCAAATAAACAAAATAAAGGTTCAGCATGCAATAATTAAGGCAAGTGAAGGAAACATGGGGGAGAGGTTTTTCTTTTGGCAGTGGCATAAAAGCGAACAAAAATCTGCTTTATGTCCCCATTGATTCCATCATGAAATAAGATATGAACATCAAAAATCATATTCAAACACTCATTCAGTTTAAGTGAGCTCTTAAAGGGACAGTGCACCCAAAAAGGAAAATTCTGTTATCATTTCCTCATGTCGTTCCAAACCTTTTTATTGAATTGTTTCTTTTGTGGAACACATAAGGATATGTTCATGTTGTTTTTATTACCACAGACCTTTCAAAAGCCCCATAAGAGTAGTGCATATGACTTTTGTGAAGACTTCTTGTGAATGTAGTCCTTTATGTGAGGAACAGTCCCCAAATTTAAGCCATATTTTGCTTTTGAGTTTTTGTTTTGTTTTTTGCATGTGGTCACTATGAGCTTTGTGAAGACTTTACTGTTTCACAGAAGAAAGTAAGTCAAACAGATCTGAACGTCATGAGGGTGAGTGACAGATTTCTCATTTTTGGGTGCACTGTCTCTTTAAAAAGAACGCCATTTTTGCTTTTCTCTGTCACTGAAGCATTTGTTAGCTTTCCATATTTAAAGTTTGCACATAACAGAATAAAAGCGTATCCTGTACCATGCGGTTTTCTGTACCTGTAACATGCATCAGGACAGGAGAGACCACCAATCAGAGCGCAGGTCGCATGCTTGCCTGTCTGTGGAGACTTTTTACCAAATAAAACAAAACACAAAACCCCACATTCATAGTGCTCAACAATCACATGCATTCACAGTTCACACGCCCGCTGCCTGTACGCGAGTCATTCCATCAAACACACACTCGTGCACCTGTAAATTAGCCTTCAGGCCACCAAGGCCATGATGGTGGTACTATGGCAAGAAATATGGGTAAATATAAATGTCAGATGAATGAAATGCTAGAATGTTTTTGCCATAGATTTACTAGGAATTACATGAGATGAAAGGGACGATCAATGCCACATTTAGTGACTTCCCCGCCCCTTTTGAGATTCCTTTCAAAAGTTTAGGAACAAATCTAGCAACTTCTTGGACAAACCTTATCTAGATTCTTATTTTGCCCACTGATCTCTATTCATATTTATACAGATCAATGAATTTGCCATTATGATGCCATCTAGTGACATTTAGCTACCAGTTTTAGCTACTTTCAATTGAAAGCAGTTCCCTATAGGCACACCAACAGTACACAGTTTGGACGTCTCCCTTATCTTATCCATACATTTCAGGTCTTGGAGTCTCTACTAATGAGCTGATGAGTTTAATCAGGTGTGTTTGATTAGGAAGAGTTGGAAAATGTGTATTGTTGGTGTGCCTCCAGGAACAGGTTGGGAAACACTGTACTAGGACATCTATATACGAAACCATTTCTGATACTTCCTCATTTGCTGTTTGGTGGCTTCACCAGCAACGTCATTAAGATGTTTTTGGAAAATCGTACTGAACACCTAACATTCATTTGGTGTCTTTTGTGAAGCTTGATCTGAATATGATTTGAGCCAATTTTGGTATAGATTGGACAAACTTAGAAGGGTTATCCGTGAACAAAAAGGTGCAAAAAATCCATTAAATATAGGGTGAAACTTGAGAAATTGTTCATCATCGTCACCAAATTTAACTTGTATGTATTAAGTCATTCTGGCAAAAAGTTTCATGCTAATAAGTGTTGCAAAAATACAGCCAGTATTTACTGGTTGGAGCCAAATTCATTGATCCATTACATGGCTTTGACCAACATGATTTCCAAATCTGTGAGCTGAAAGTTGTCAAGAGATGGAAAATTTACACTCTAAAAAATGTTGGGTTAAAAACAACCCAAGTTGGGTTGAAAATGGACAAACCCAGCAGTTGGGTTAAATGTTTGCCCAACCTACTGGGTAGTTTTATTTAACCCAAATATTGTTTAAAAATTACTAATGACTTTAATAATGACTAATGGCTGGCTTAAAATGAACCCAAAATAAGTTGGAAATTAAAAATCAGACATAGTTACTAGAGGAAACAATAATAATCAAAAGATGAACATTTATTAATAAGCAATTTAATAAATGTTTATAGTTTAATTATTATTCATTAAACTTATTGATAAATGTCAATTTCCAACATACTTTGGGTTCATTTTAAGCAAGCAATACAGTAATTTTTAAACAATAATTGAGTTAAATGAAACTACCCCGCAGGTTGCTCAACATTTAACCTATTCGCTGGGTTAAAACAACCCAATCGTTGGGTTTGTCCATTTTCAACCCAACTTGGGTTGTTTTTAACCCAGCATTTTTTAGAGTGAAGTTTGGTGTAAATTAACCCCTAGTTCATAAAATTTAATTTCTTGACGATTCGGTTCAAATGATAAAGCTAAAGACACATGTTGGTCTTTTACATTTATCCATTTGGCAGATGCTTTTAAAAGCGACTTACATTGCATTTAAGGTGTACATTTTATTAGTTAATTAGGAATTCTAGTAAACCAGTCACAATTTTAAGAAAAATGGGTGTGTTTCAGTTAGGACCATTATTTCCTCCTGATTTTAATGGTATTTGGACTATATGAAGCTTTTGAGACTGTCAACAATTCCTGGTTTATTAAAGCAATCTTAATTTTATACCACAAGGTTTCCCAAAACTTCCAAAATATATAAATCTACATCTAGAGTATATAAATCTACATTTGTTCAGTTCTACATGTATAGTAGTGCAAGAATATTTAATCAATGAATACAATAGGGAAGCCAAACAAAAAGGATGGGTTTCATAAAACTTCCTAACTTGTCACATGGCAAAAGCAAAACTAATGAGTAACATGGACACACAAACCAACAATGGAATGACAACAAAAGAAAAGATGAATGTCAGGTTATATTTTAATATCAGTTCAGTTTTCCTCCAATACCAGCGAAATACAAGAAACTACACGTTCTTTGCTTCATCACTCCAGTCACTATTGGAATTCAAACGAAACACATCATACAGCTGTCAATCACGAGGGCCCCGCCCTCCAGTATCCATACTCATGATTAAAGCAAAAATTCAAAACAACAAAAGAGATATAACAGAGAAAGAAAACATAATAATGTGCGTAAAACATCTCGTATAATGATCCCACCCAACATAGACAGGGCAGGGCTAGTTTATCATCTGACATGAGCTACAGCTATTCCATTCACAGTTGTCATTTCCGCCCCACGCAGGGGAAAACTTCACCTCCGTCACTGGTCCTGATGTGGATTCTCTGAACACACGCATGCAATGGGGCTCAGAAAAGGTGCAAACAAAACTCGAGGCACGGCTGAAGTGACACTAAATTGGCCTCTTGTATTTCCACTCCCCCTCCGAGACAGAAAAAGCATGAAAACAGAGCAAAGAAGTAAAGTGTGGCACAATGACACAGACGGACTCAATGCAAAGGGTGACCTGTTAACTGGTTAAAGTAGCAGAACTCTCACTGGACTATTTAACTATGAGGTTTTAAGGTCTTTTAAACACTCTTTACTTAATAGAAGTGTTACTAGATACTGTGAGGGTGAAAAACCTGTCAAGAAAATGTCCAGGTTATCTTATATATATATATGCACACACACACCCCCATATGTGTGTGTGTTTATGTTTAGGACTAATGCAATTATTATTTTTTTTAATTGTGACATTATTTCCATTAATTTTTTTTACTGTATTACCATAAAAATTAGTGTAATACTATATATTTTTTTTTTTTAAATTAAAACAGCATGAATTTAAATGCAGTGAAACGAATATAACAATGAATTATAAACATTAAAGCAAAAATTATTTCATTCACGGTTTAATTTTAATTTTTCAATTGAAAAGAAAATGGGTGAAAATTAGTTTAATTGTCCTGAAAATAATACCTCAATACCTTATTGGTATTAAAACCTGGCTTAGGCCTTTATAAATTAGAATATAATCGATCATAAGGATTGATCATGGGATGAAATATGACCTGGACGTGTTCGCGACAGATTTCATCTGTAAATCGGTGAGTGTAAACCTGTTAAAGTCATCTAAACGTTCTGTAAAACTACACCATGTCACATAAAAATATGTAGATGGAGTGTGGATCTGTTAATTTGACAAAAGTACGTACAACAGCGCATAATACACAACTATAGAAACACTATGACTAATAACAACAGGGTGTTCACAGTAAAATCAAAGGCCTTGTAAGGTGTTGTCAAAATGGAGCGACTGACGGGAAAAATAATCCACTCAAACCAGACCGAGTCTACAAGAAGTGCGAGGGACTCGTGTTGGGTTTGGCGGTGGAAACCCTTTGGCACTGAGATACACAGTCAGAAACTGCTGCAAGCAGGATATGCATCAAGGCAAACCAGAGCGTGGGTATGTGTGTGTAGCTTTCCTAATAACTCAAAAAACAACTAACCGGACCAGTTTGGCTCTTAAACAGATGTACGTCCATGCTGATCTCTTTAGCTTAAGGTCTTTTGATTAGGAAAAACATGTATTGTGGTAGTAAATTTATATATTTTTATACTCTGCTGCTATAAAGCAATGTTTCAGTTTTGTATCTGTCATACTGGATCTTTCTGGAAGCGAAGAGCAAACAGAATATTCAGCAACTCAATCTTCCTAAAACTGAGAGGAAGGTTTACATTCTACACAAAATAAGTCTCAAAATAATTGTAACAGTCCAACATAATGCACTGACATATGTAAAGAATGACTTAAACAGTCTCGTGAGGCCGTCGTTCTCCTATAAAAGTCATTGAAATGACTCTAACATGTATTTATGATTCTGTCGCACATGAAAGGAAATGTGAATTAATTCAAATGCACATCATTATCTCTCTAGAATGATTTCTCTAGGGTGAAACATCACTAATTTTTTATATTAGGGGTCAATATACTTGATACAAAGATGACACTATACTGTGTATAAGTCCAGTGGTACCTAAAACAGTAATCTCCCAAGATTCCCGGCCACAGAGAGACATATTAGTTGCATATGAAATGCGTCATGCAGAAATAAAAGATAATATGCCGTGGTTGTAGTGATGGAGTGGTAACTGGGGCTTTAGCTTGCGTCAGTGAATAATTGAGAACATGTCCAAATAAAAACAAATAAAACATGTCAGTAAGCCACGGCGTTAGAGGGCAAGGAACTGCGACACAGATAAAGGTCAACAAGCGGAACGTCTCCCAGCAGAGGGGGTTATGGGAAACCAGTACCATGGGTTCAAAGAGAAGATAAAGAGAAAGACAGACAGGGGAGAGAGAGAGAGAGAGAGAGAGAGGGGAATCATCACATGGTTGGCCACTGCTGTGCCACGGCTGCTCATGATGGGGCGTCCAGGCACTGGGGTCTGATCAGGTTTAAAATGAGCTGGTGGAGGCTGTAGACAACCTCTTCCCAATGTAGACCCTAAAAAAAGGACAAAATATTTGTATAATATAATATTAATACAGTAAATATTTAATATTTATACAATATACCCCACCCCCCCAAACCATGTTTTAACTGCTTATTTTTGGGTGGGAGAAAAAATTAGCTGATTTGGTGTGTGTACCTTTAAATGCAAATGAGCTTGTGCTCCCACCCCCAAGCTCATGATTCCAATACATTGAGGCAATAACAATACAGGAGAAGCTCACACAGCAAATATATCTCTCAAAATGGATCATTATAAACTGTTCGTGATGCAGCATATCAGATCACGTAGATATGGGATGTATTTTGTGGATGTTCGCTAACATTTGATTCTGAATGAGTTTGATAGCGTGCTGCACGGCTAACGTGGCTAAAGCTACACACTGTTGGAGAGGCTCAATAATAATGAAGATGCTTTTATGAATTATACAGACTGCAAGTGTTTTTGGGTTAAAAATGAAACTAACGACATGGCTCTGGTCTCCGTGAATACAGTAAGAAACAATGATAACTTTATCCACATTTAACAGTACATTAGCAACGTGCTAACGAAACACATTCAGAAAGACAATTTGCAAACATCATGAAATATATATGAAATTGGATCATGGACAGTTGGTATCGATCCATCTTCGAGAATCAACTTCTGTGCAAATCCTGTGTTTTAATGACCCTTGTGTGCAAAGCAGTCTGGTGTAAAATGACTTGCACATGCTAATATATGAATTTATCTGGACACATTCCCTTCATAAATAAAATTACACCACTGCGTCCCAAGTGGCTCAGATGCCAGGAGTTTATAGCTGCACTCCTGGATCAGTTTTACTGGTACACCGTTGCCGCTTGTGAAAACAAAATGGCGGCGCCGTGGGTGGAAACATACAGATTCAGGGGGCGATAACATTATAATAAGATCCCCTTCCTACGTCACAAGTGGAGTGAAATCTGAACGGCTCGTCTTTTCACATGCTTGCAGAGAAAGGCTTGCCAAAACAAAGTTACTGGGTTGTCCTTGTTGAAAATGATGCTGAAAATTCAGCTTTGATCACAGGAATAAATTACATTTTAAAAAATGTATTCAAGAAGAAAACAGCCATTTTAAATTGTAATAATATTTCACAATATTTCTAATTTTTACTGTATTTTTGATAAAATAAATACAATCTTGGTCTGCAGAAGAGACTTCTTTCAAAAACATCTTACCACCCCAAACTTCTGAAAGGTAGTGTATGACCACCCATATTTACATATTAATGCATATTCAATATTTAGAATCTTGGTGGGGATGTTGTTGCTTGTTTTAGATTAGTTTACAAGTTAAAGTCGTACAGATGCAGTAGCCAAGACAGAGGGTGGAAACGGTCATGTAAAACTAAATTACGACTTTCTGGTGCAGGAAACCTTGATTAACATTATAAGTGCACTTCAGGGGAAAAAATATAAGCTTTATGTACAAATAAATACATTTTACCTGCCTAAATTAACAACATGTAAAAATACATGTTGCTATATCATACCTTAATAGTATCAGCATGCATCAACATCACTGCAGCTGTATTTATGTGTTGCTTTGAAGTGATTATTGTGATACTCACAGGTTGAGCTGGTAAAGTATATGGTGTTTGTGTTGGCACTCACCCCAGTCCCAGAGCCAGGATGTGGGTGAGCAGCAGCGAGGGCATGAACATTTTGAGGAACTCAGCGGAGAACACGCCTCCTTTCTTCATAGCACCTGTCTTTCTCATGCTCAGAGACACCGATCCAGAACGCTTCGGGTGGCGGAAGTGGAATTCCCTGTGAGCGGTCAAAGAGAACCATTATACTAATATCTCACTTAAACTGCAGAACACTTCTGTTGTGAGCTTGGTACCTTACTTATAAATTAAAAAAAAAAAAAATAATAATAATAATAATTTTTCTAAATAAAAATGCATTTAAAATAAACAAATTAAAATATATATATATATATATATATATATATATATATTTTTTTTTTTTTTAAATATAAAAATTAAATTAAATATTACAAAAATAAGTAAATAAAATAATTTTAATTAATGCATAATATTTAAAATAATAAGTGAAATAATAAAATAAAAAAATGAAAAAAAAATTTTTTATAAATAAAATACATTTAAAATAAATCAAATACTTTAAACATATTTTAAAAAAATATAAAAAAATTTAAATAAATATTTTTAATAAATAATTTATTTTAAATAATATATAACATTTAAAATAAATAAAAAAAATATATATTTTTAAATATAAAAATAAAATAAAATTAAATATTTAAAAAAAAATATGTAAATATAATCATTTTAATTAATGCATAATATTTAAAATAATAAGTAAAATAAAAAAATAAAAAATATTTTTTTCTAAATAAAATACATTTAAAATAAATAAGATACTTTAAATAAATAAGATACTTTAAACATTTTAAAAAAATATAAAAATTAAATTACTTTTTTTAATAAATAAGTAATTTATTTTAATTAATATGTAACATTTAAAATAAATGAATGAATGAATGAATGATAAAAAAAAAAAAAAGTGGAATTCCCTGCAAGTGGTCAAAAAGGATCATTATACTTGTCTAATCTGCAAAACACTTCTGTTGATAGTTTGGTACTTTACTGAGGGTTTATAAAATAAAATAAAATATTTTTTTTTAAATTCATATATAATAAATAAATAAGTAATAAAGCTATTTTAGTTAATACATAATGTTTAAAATCAATAAATAAGTAAATAAAATATTTTTAATAAAATGATAAAATAAAATTAAAAAAACATTTAATTTTCACAGAGAATAGAATATTTTATGAATATAAAATATTGTATATAATATAAGTATTTTGGATTTGTTTAAAAAATTAATACATTTTTTTCATGTGGCAATAAAAGTCACACATGATGAAACTGTGAACATACACACAAAATGGTTTTCTATGGGTTCTTACTTCGGGGGAATGTTCTCTGGTCGACTGGACCAGTCTGCCACCCAACTCTCCCCTTTATTCATGAGGATATCATCCTCTTTGTCCCTCTCCAGACTATCATCCTCTGACTGAAAGAGATGAGAAAAGACAGCATTCATTAAGGTGTGCTCATTAAATAACAGTACTATCACGCTATATCACTGTTAGACAGTAGTTCAACAAAGACTCTAGATTACTGTGTTCTGCTCTTACCTGACAGTCTCTCTCGCTGGGCATCTCCACATCAAACATGATCTGCCCCTCATCCTGGTCAGGACTGTGTGGTCGTGGTGGGCTGTAAACACACATCAAAGAAATGTAAAATACAGATCAGAGAAAACCAAACAGCAGCAGACGCTTGAATCTTGTGTGGAGTGAATTAGACTGTACTGAGAGCTGCAGACCTAAGAATAAAAGGGCTAAATCACATAATACACAAAGCTTTATTTATTTAAATGATTTTAGTTTTAGCTAACTATAGAGTACAACATTCGGGTTCCAGAAGTAAAAACTCCATTCATTTTCTCCATATGGAAATTCATTTTGAACTTATAAACCTTTAAAGATAGCCTTACTGTGAGCTATGTGATTGTTAATCGATGGAATTTGCTTCTGTTAAAGCCGTCAGCCGCATTATTTCAACCTAATTTTAAAATAATTGTGTTAAAAACTACATTACCCATGATGCTGTACAGAAAATTCAACCAATCAGAGAATCGAAACAAGCAACACGTGCCAAAAGATCTTGTTAGCTCCGCTATATATGCGTATTTGGTCACACTTTAGTTTAGGGCTCAATTCTCATTATTAACTAACAACTACGACTTTTGCCTCAAACTCCTAAATACTGTTTATTAATAGTATGGTAGTTGTTAAGTTTATATCATATTTGTAGAATATGATCATGCAGAATAAGGCATTAATATGTGCTTTATAAGTACTAATAAACAGCTAATATCCTAGTGATATGCATAATAAGCAACTAGTTAATAGTGAGAATTGGACCCTAAACTAAAGTGTTACTGCATATTTTGCAATAAACAATATATATATATTTTTTTAAATGAGTAGTTTTATGTTTCTCTATCGATTATGCTGTTCACAATGCTTCATGGGATTGTAAAGCCGTTAAGAACAGTCTTAAGTCTTCTACCTTCGTATTTTTATCTGATTTTCAAATACTTTTTTCTTCAAATCAATGTTTATAAAGTTATGATTCACCTTGTAGCTTGTTGACTTGGTTCATGGCTTATAACTTTTTTGAAATTCCTATAGGATGAATGAATGGAAAAAATACTTGCGGAACCAACGCCGCTGAAAAAAGGGGCGGGAGCTAATGCACTTTATAATAACCCTGGTCTGGGGAGTAGTCCACTTATTTTTAGCCACTCAGAAACACTCTCTTCCTGTCAATCATTTTGAGTGTTTGGGTTTGTCATACCTGTTGCAGGATGAACTGCTAGGGCTGGACTCGTGTTGGGCGTCCAGTAGGATTTTCTCCATGTCTCCATTATGGATAGAGGAGGAGGAAGGCACGTGCTCCAGTCCTCCTGTTAGGACCTCCTCTTCCTCCTGCACGGCCTCCAGGGCCTGTGAAGCCTGGGACTCGCCTTGGTTCCCATTCCCCAGCAGCGAGGGAATGGGAACCAAGGTGTTCTGCTGCTGAGTGTTTCCGTTCATCTCCAGCTCCACCCAGGACCCTAAAAAAGCCAAAACAGTCATTAGCATCGGCTCCTGCATTTAAATGGGCCTTGTTTTATTTATCGTTTTAATCCAGTGAAATAATTTAGTTTTTTCATGAGAGTTTCTAACCCTTAGCGTACGTGTCCAATGGTGTGGAGCTGAGCGGGCGTATTCAATTCATTCTCTAGGCAGACTCATTCAGGGGATTGTGGGATTGACATCGGGACAGAGTAAGCTAAGAGAGAATGCCTGCATTTTAAGCAAAGGGGAGCCAAAAAAACAAAAACAAAACACATTTTGCTCAAAAGTGTATATGAGACTGACTTCTAAGAACACACATGCTCTGTTGACCCGGTGCAAACATGAGACATGTACGTATCCCATTTGACCCTCATTGTTGCTAGGCAACACAGAAAGGTCCACAGACGGGTCCCATGATGCTTTAATAACATGATGGAGTGATGGGATGTTGCTAGGCATTGTTTTACGGCTGCTATGGTGTTCTGGGTGGTTGGTTACTGAGTCCAATCTCAAGTTTTTTGCAGTTGCTCCAAACAAAATAAGAGTTTTTAAGTAAATTCTATTAAAGGGTTAGTTCACCCAAAAATTGTCATTAATTACTCACCCTCATGTCCAAAGCCGTAAGACTTTAGTTCATCTAAAATGAAGATCTTATTAATGAAATCCAAGAGCTTTCTGTCTCTCCATTGACAGTCTATGCAACTACCACTTTTAAGGCCCAGAAAGATAGTAAAGACATCATAAAAGTAATCCATGTGACTCCAGTGGTTTAACCTCAGCTTTATGAAGTGACGCGAGTGCTTTGATTGTGCAAAATATTAATATCCAACGCGGGTTCATGCAACGTCTGCTCTCATGTCAACATAACACGCATGCGTGTTGCTCTCGTGAACGCACGTTGGAGACAGACTGTAAAAAAAAGATGGACGACGCACCTTCACTGTCTTCCATTGTAGTAACTGAAGCCGCCAGTGTGCTAATATGGCACTGACATCTTGAGTCTCGAGTCTGCGCATAGTGAACGTGGAGCCCGGGTCTGCGCAGTAGTGAGCGCGAAGTGGAGCCGCGGTATCAATGTCCCGCCCAAACTACCGCAAAATCGGTTAATACTGCAGAACAACTCATTATGTTGTTGTGAAATAAACAGTTCTGGAAATGTAGAAATTAAAGTTAAAGCTCCAATCTCCTCCCAAAGATCCAGAAATGAATCACTGAAAGTCCGTTGGTGCTTCAGTGACAGAGAAGTTGTCATCTCAGCTGTCAATCATGACGTCAAAACCCGCGTTTTTATAGCATCAAATAACTAACTTAAAACAAACGCATTTAAAGAACGAACACTTTAACATCAGCGTGATAAAAACTGCCAAAAATGACAGAAACCATCTTTGGAAGAAAAAATATTTGACGTGTAATTTGACTGTTTAGTTCGTCTCACATTACATGGAGAGGGCGGGGTTTATGACCTATACTGCATCCAGCCACTTGGGGGCGATTGAGACGCCTTGTCTTCACTTTTCAGGACTCGTGTGGTACGCTTGGTTGGAGATTAATATTTTGTAAATAATAGTGTTGTCAAAAGTACTGACTTCGGTACCAAGTTGTAAATAGACATCTTTGACACTCTTCACCGAGTGCTTACACAGATACACACAGGAGCGTTTGAAAGTAGTTTGAAAGCGTTGATCATTATAGCCAATCACAGACATATCTGTTGAGCACATGAAAACAATAGCCAATCAGAGGTGTTTAAGAATCCACTCAACAGCACTCAAAATGCTAGGGGGAAATGCTGGTATCGTCACATTTTTTAAAATTCAAAATCTTTTGACAACACTAGTAAATAAAGTGGTAGATTGTTTTTTGTGCAAACAAAGCACTCGCGCCGCTTAATAAAACTGAGGTTAAACCACTGGAGTCACATGGATTACTTTTATGATGTTTTTACTACCTTTCTGGGCCTTGAAAGCGGTAGTTGCGTAGCTGTCAATGGAGGGACAGAAAGCTCTCAAACTTTAATCAAAAAGATCTTCATTTGTGTTCCGAAGATGAATGAATGTCTTACAGGTTTGGAACGACATGACGGTGAGTAATTTTGAATTAAAGGGGTAGTTCACCCAAAAATGAAAATTAATTCAAAATTATGATTATACTCATTATTACAACATCAAGGGAAATAATCAACAACATTGCAGCACTAATAAGCCAGCATCCTGTTTAAATGAGCATGTCTGATCATCTTATTATCCTCCACCAGAGGCCAGCCCAAAACAATGAACTCGTGTATTTGCCCACATTTATGGGCATGTTGCCATGGCAGACTACATTCCACCAGCTCTTCATCTGTGAGCATTTGTTGTCACACTGCATCACAACAAACCTCAGACTTTCTACAGACTTGCATTGAAGGAGGGACCACGTAGTAACCACCAGAACACCCGAACAACTGCATAGCAACACTCTGACAACATGTTGGGCGAGCATTCGAAAAAATATAAAAATCTAACTTGGCCACATCCTAGGCCAAAAAGTGATGAATGGCTATCAATGTGGTAAAATATGCAAATGAATGCACAGACAACACACCAGCTCTAGTTGCTCTGATCCTGGAACAGCTCTGATGGAATTCACCGCAGGACCGGAGCGGGAGGAAGGGAGGGATTATGTAATCTCTGGCACATCAAAGCACTCGCTGCTTTTTCCTCTCCCATCCCCCTGCTGTGTCTGTAACCCAGATCTGTCTGTGTGCCACAGACGCTGAGAAACCTACTGTGCACCACCACTAAATGCTAAACGGTAAACAGAATGACTCATTTTTAGGGGTTTGCACCTTCTGAAAGCTCTCCAATGAGTGGACAGCAGGGTCAAAAATGCAGTACAGTAACGTGAATGTGAGAGAAGCTATTGAGCTGCCTTTCTAGACAGCATCAAAGGATGTATAAATGCTGTCTAGGTAGGCAAAACACTAGGTTGATGATGAATGTAAACAAAGCCAGAATCATTTTACTTCTGTAATGTGACAAATTTTCCGAGTGCAATGGAATATTAAAGAAGAATGATTGTAGGGTGGGACTTGATTTTATCTGTCAGGAATTTATTGGATGGTGAAAAGTGAGAGGTTTTATATGAGGGGCCTTGATGACATCAGCTGAAAAGGAAAATCTGAAAAGACAATTTTTCTTCAGAATAATGTGCATTGGTGAATTTTGCTCAACCAGAGCATGAATGTGCATTAAGAAAGTTAAAAAAAACTGAACATAATGTTGACTTGTTTGGACATGTTCCTTGGGGCTTCTTGAAAGATTTGAGATGGTTTCAGAGATACTGCCACCTGTCTTAAATCACATAACGGACCTTAAATTACTTTATTGTGTCACTTTACAACTAGTGCAACCAAAACTGCACAGACAGCAGGGAAATGTTATCACCAACAGCTGCTACACAACAAGCCTTGCATGTTTATCAAATATTTTTAGCTTGAATATGAATTTGAAAATGCTTTCAGCTTTTCATGTTTAAAGTCATTTCACAGAATACCAGAGATATTACCCTTTAAAATAAGCACAGATTCAGTCAGAACATGCTTATACATTCTCCACGTTCTCTTACATTGGCAGAAAAAATGCATATGAAGATTCGTCTACATTATATTCAAATCTACAATGCTTGTGCAAGAATTAAGAGTAATGGTGCAGTTAATATTTGGTTCTAGAGGATGCAACTATATGCATTACAAACCATATATTTTTATGCGCAAACAAACAAAAGAAGGAAATATGGTTTGCACTTCACTTGGAATTGTTCAGAGGTACAGAATGAATGTGAAAAATGACGAAAATGCGCTGAGGTTTGAGGTCATCTGACCAGTAAAAAAAGAGTTTTAAAAAACTAATGTACTAATATGAAATCACCAGTATTATGAGCTCAGTGCTCCCAGAGAGTGCTTACATAATGCAAATAAACAGTTTAAATGTTGCAGTAATTATTACTAAACTCAAGCACTAAATAATTGCTCCTTGTTCCACAGTCAAAGGGATTCAGTGTTATTTGCTAAATAAATTAAGGTTGTTCCTTCTTTCCAAGGACCATGTTTGAATAATACAGAAATATGAAAAAAGAGGGGAAAAAACCTAGGAAAATGTCTGAATAGACTGCTGTTTTCAGGACAGGGCGGGCAAGGCATCATTTACTAGAAGTGAAATTATTTCAAATTAACCTCTGTGTTCACTTAATTGTGGTATTCTGATAAATAAAAAAAAAAAAAACTAATAAGATTTCAGTTAAAAATATATATATTTAATAGGTTTTAACACATATGATGGGAAAATGTGCTGCTTTACTGGAATAACCCAGCTACTAAAACTGAAAGAGAATGGAGCACACAATAAACAGCAAAATAATAAGGCAATAGCCAGTTTAATTAAGCCGAGATAAATTCAGCTCATAGTTTCATTAGTTATTTACACGCCCCCGCCTCCATTTTTTACAGATCCCCTCTTCGCCTTGTTTTGATATCAACGTAGCCCCGCCTCCACGGAGCTCGAATTTAAAGTCGAACTAACGGTTGGCTTACGTTCCATCAATCATTCCGAGTTTCCAGGCAACGCCACCACGAGTCCCGCTCACATTCATTCCCATTCGCTCTCACGTTATGACGCCACCTTAATCTCCGCCCTTCAACCCCTCCCCTAAGAGCAAGGAGGAAATTCCAGCCATTGAGCGAAGTGAGACAATAGATGTTGCATAACAGCGTTTTAAAGCTCCAGACACAAATAAAACGTACAGACAACAGATTTAAAGCGACATTAGGATCCCTCCCGAGTTTTCACTGCAGAAATATGGACGGAGTTTTACCGTTGAGTCCATGTTCTTCATTGTTGTTCAGCTGCGCGGCGGCTGTGGTGGACATGTTGCCTCTCCAGTCACTCGCGTCCGTCAACACGGCGCGCTCCTCGTGAACGCGCACAAGCATCTGCGGCCCCTGAATGGCTCCACCTGAGCGCGAGCGTGACGTCATCACATTCAGAACATTAATTTCAATGACATGTACTAAATAAATGAAAGATGCACAAAACTTAAGTATAATTTTAAGCGTGCAGCTGCTAGATAGATGTACAGTGCTGAAATTAAAGGGATAGTACACCCAAAAATGAAAATTCTGTCATTTACTCATCCTCAAGTTGTTCCAAACCGGTGTTAATTTCTTTCTTCTGCTGAACACAAATGATATTTTGAAGAATGTCAGTAACCAAACAGTTGATGGGCCCCATACTATTTTTTTTTTCTCTCCATACTATGGAAGTCGATGAGGCCGTCAACTGTTTGGTTACCCATGTTCTTCAAAATATCTTCTTTTGTGTTCAACAGAATAAATAAATTCAGACATGTTTGGAACAACTTGAGGGTAAATGATGACAGAATCTTCATTTTTGAGTGAACTATCCCTTTAATGTTATTTACTTTCAATGACAGCCTATATAAAAATTATAAAATTGTAAGACAACATAAAATGTCTGCATGTACTGCCATAATGACAACCTAAAAACCTGTTACTTAGGCTTACCGATCACCAACTCCTAAAATAGCTCAGGCACAGATTCATTTCAGGATGTCCTATTTGTTCCTGCTAACCTAAATATGGGGCAGCAGTTTAAAGAAAAGTGATTCTGCTCTGTATAATCTTCTCTTACCTGCTTTATAATGAAATGACATTTTCTTTTCCTGACCTCCAAATGGAAAAATGACCCCACGAAGTTTAGTTCTCAGTCTTAAAATTAAGTTTTATTTTACATTTGGGTTTTACAACTATTAAGATAAAGGGAACATATTTCCGGGTTTGTTCATATACAGCAGGCCTGATTTCCATGTAAACGCACTCCATTATACAGAATCATTCTGCACCAATCAACAGCTTAAAGACAATCTCATGACTGCATTAATACACTGAATACTGTCAAGGACATGATTTAGATTTTCGAAAATTTATATAAAAATATCTAGAGCATTCTTTACCTCATAGGAACCATTCTGTATTAAAAAGCTGCAAATAAAACCACACACATCATAAGATGCCGAAAATCATAAGACATTATAAAACATGCACATCTGCACAAACATTTACTTAAGACTTAAAATATTTGTGTCCCTATTAAAAGAGACCGATAAAAAGTCTCCCTCCCCACAAAGACTAAGATATTGCATAAAATTAATGCCACAATTAGTTGTATCCATTAGGGACTTAATGTAGGGAATAATGTAGCTATTTGGGAACCCTGCAACTTCAAGTCAATTGCACTTGTGGATGAATGTCAGGCATTAGACCGAGCGTTTGGTGAAGGAAACGTCCTGTTGCACCAGGCCAGAAGGGAGCGATCAGAGCATGAGGTTTTGTACAACTGATTCAGTGTTAATCATGATTATGCAAACTTATTAAACAGGATTCTTGCAGGTCAGTTTGGTTGCGTGTTCGAGACGTGGAAAAATATCCCAGCAGTGCGTGGGGTTTCTGATTAAAGCTAAAACGGACAGATCAACAATGTGCAAAATAAAAAAACAAAACAAAACAAATACAGTAACACAACTAAAAATCCCTTCCTCCGGCCTACAGTGTATCAATTAACGTAATAGAATAATCCAAAAGGTTTTCGTGTACTACAGTGGTTAATATTAAGACTATGAGTTTCAGGAGAGAGGTTGTGCATGGATACTAGATTAGCATGTATCCCGCCTAACTCCTGGAGCTAGGAATGGAGACGAAGCAGTTTGAAATTCCTAATTCAGTTTCTCCTGGAATATGTAAAGGTTATTGACTGTCGCCAAGGCAACAATGTTATCCTGAGGATGCCAGGAGGTGTAGAGGATCTTTCTGCTGAAGTCCAGGCAGTCCACGCCGATCTCGTTTCTCTTGCGTCTGCTCCCCGCGCTCACGCGCCAGGTCTTGAGCGGGCAGCCGGGGGAGCCGTTCTCCCACGTGGCCTCGAGGGTCGCGTCGCGCTGGGCGTCGCGATCAAACATCCGGAAGAAGTTGTTATAGGACCCGGTCATGACCTCACTGAAAATGGAGAGATGAAAAATAAGGAGAAAATTAGGCAGATTTCTTCTTTTATAAGAAAAAACAATGTCTTTATGGCAATGGCAAAGAACAAAACTGTTATTAGTTAAATGTATCTATTAAATGTAGGGCTGACCTATATATTATATATATATATATATATATCTCATTTATTTGCTTTGACTTTTTTAACTGTAATTTCAGCCAAAAGCCATTGCTGTAGAGTAAAATATAGTGAAAATTTGGTTTAAAAAAAAAAAAAGAAAAAAAAAAAAGTTTTTCGATAAATAAGCAGAGGTAAAAATATTTTAACAATTTTTGTTTTCAAATGTGTAAAATTTCATTCACTCCATTTATTAATGCCATTGAATTTTATTACATTACCGTTCAAAAGTTTGGGATCGCTTAGATTTTTTAAAAATGTTTTTGACGTGTTTTAATGTTTATTTAATCAAAAATGCAAAAAACTAAAAAACACACAAAAAACCCCATTAAAACTGAAATAATATTAAAAAATTTAAAAAAAACTTTTCTATTTTAATATATTTTAAAATGTAATTTATTCCTGTGATCAGAGCTGAATTTTCAGTGTTCAGTGTCACATGATCCAGTCTTCAGTGTCACATGATCCTTCAGAAATCATTCTAATATGCTAATTTGCTGCTCAAGAAACATTTTTGATTATTATCAATGTTGATTTAAGATTCTTTGATGAACAGAAACAAACAAAAAAAAAACAGCATGTACTTGAAATAGAAATATTTTCTGTAATAATATAAATGTCTTTACTGTCATATTTGACCAATTTAATGCATCACTGCTGAATAAAAGTATTAATTTCTTTCAACCAATAATAATAATAATAAAAAAAACATCTTATTGACCCCAAAGTTTTGAATGGTAGTTATAGGTTTATAAACATAAAATGGTTAACTTTAATTATCATAAATATTTGGTAACACTTTATTTTACAGTGCCTTTGTTACACATTACATGTAGTTATTATAGTAATTACTATAAATTGTGCTTAATTACATGCAACTAACCTAAAATTACATCCTAATCGTAACCCAAACCCTATAGTAAGTACATGTAGTTAATTATTATTACTCAGTACTTAAATGTGTAATTACACTGTAACACGAACACCTTAAAATAAAGTGTAACCAAATTTTCTATATAATGTAGTTACATGTACTTTGAGGAAGTTTCTGAAACATTGTTGTGTGTCTGTATTTGTGAGCGCTCTGTTAGTCAAAGATAAAGCTCGAGTCTGATAAACCCTCTCTGGTCGCAGTGATACGGCTGGGAGCACACACAGCTCATGCCTATTCAAGGTTTGCTTTGTATTTGCTTTTATCATTAACTGAAGATGCTTTGGTCTTTAAAAGAACGTGCGGGAGAATCATTACTGCATACGAGTCGCGTCTCATCTCAGAGCATCTCCTCACCTGTCGTCTCCCCTCCAGCAGCACTCAAACTTATCAAAGATGCAGTCGTTCTCGTAGAGAGAGCACAGCTTACTCCTGAGATAACCATGAACCTGAAGAGAAAGAGAGAGAGAGAGAGAGAGAGAGAGAGAGAGAGAGAGAGAGAGAGAGAGAGAGAGAGAGAGAGAGAGAGATCAAAGTCACAACACGCTGATGGCACATACATGCTTCTGATATAAGGACAGCACAGCAAGGAAAGCTTGTTTATGACTTGGTTCCTCAAAGTTTACAGTGTCACTGTCTTTAAAGGGATAGTTCACCCAAAAATGAAAATTCTGTCATAATTTACTCACCCTCAGGTTGATCCAAACCTGTATAAATTTCTTTGTTCTGCTGAGCACAGAGGAAGATATTTTGATAAAAGTTTGTAACCAGGCCACTTTGGGGCACCACTGACTTCCATAGTAGGAAAAGAAATACTATGGCAGTCAATGGTGCCCCAAAACTGTTCAGTTACCCACATTCTTCAAAATATCTTCCTTTGTGTTGAACACAACAAAGAAATTTATACAGATTTGGAACAACCTGAGGGTGAGTAAATGATGACAGAATTTTCACTTTTGGGTGAACTATCCCTTTAATCAGTGCACCCTGGGTAATCAGAGCCATAAAATGAATGCCGTATAATTACACCAAGAAGCTCTTTAACTGGGTAATCGCAATAAAGATTTAAAGGGTTAGTTCACTCAAAAATGAAAATTCTGTCATTATGTACTCAAGTCGTTCCAAACCTGACTTTCGTTCATCTTCAAAACACAAATGAAGATATTTTTAATGAAATCTGAGAGATTTCTGTCCTTCCATTGACAGCCTAAGCAATTGACACTTTTAGACACTTCAAAAAGTTCATAAAGAGATCGTAAAACTAATCCATATGAATTAAGCGGTTTAGTCCAAATTTTTGGAAGAAACTCAATCGCTTTATATGATGAACAGATTTAATTTTGGCTTTTATTCACATATGAACATTGATCAGTGAACAAACAGAAGCTCAACCGAACCTGAATGACAAGCAAGATCAAAACTCTTGCGAAACTCAAATGTGCTGCGTGAATGCTTACATGTGAATTAAAGCCTAAATTAAATCTGTTCATCATATAAAGCGATCGAGTCTCTTCAAAAAATTTGGACTAAACCGCTCAATTCATATGGATTAGTTTTACAATCTCTTTATGAACTTTTTGAAATATCAAATTGTCAGTTGCGTAGCCGTCAATGGAGGGACAGAAAGCTCTCAGATTTCATCAAAAAGATCCTCATTTGTGTTCTGAAGATGAGCAAAAGTATTACGGGTGTGGAATGACATGAGGGTGAGTAATTAATGACAGAATTTTCATTTTTGGGTGAACTAACCCTTTAAAGTCGGCATGAAACAGAAGTTGTGATAGTCTTTTCTTCCCTATTGTGACGTATATCCAAGATCAAGAAAAAAAAAAAAAAAAGAAAAAAAAAAAAAAAAAGGTTTTGTTCGTGGGGAACTGATTGGATGGTTGTGGTTTGCTATTGGTCGATCTCATGTGAGTGACAGGTTGCCCCACCCTCACGCCAGTAAACAAGTCATCAGAGAAGAGATGTTGCAAGAGGGGAACTTATTTTGATTAAAGTTTACGAGGCACATGGATTTAAATAAAATAATGATGCATGAAGTGCATATTATAATGAATAATTATGTGCATGGATAGATCATAATAAATACTGCAATATTCCATAAATAAAAACAGCCAATTTTGATTTCTTGGTGACTTTAAAAACTGCTTATTGTTTCTGCGTGTTGCTAACATACACATTTACAAGTGCTCATATTATGAATTTATTTACAGATTTTATTACATTTCTATATAAAAAGCACAAATATTTTATCTAAATTAAATGAGTAATTAATGATGTTGACGTTAGCTGTACATATGCGTTTCATATTGACTATAATTATCACCATTTACAATATCTTAATCCATGATTAATTTAAAAATAAGCCAATTACATAACAGTAAAGTTGGTCATGCATTTAATTTTGGAATCATGATTATTGACATGCAAACAAATTCTGAATACAAAATGTACAAAAAGCTTAGACTTTATAATTACAGTAATTGAAATGTATTATTAATGTAGTGCATCATAAGCCAACTTTTCATGATCCAACTAAATCCCGATGGCTTCTTGTACTTTATTTACTGCTGAATATTACATACTCTTATATATTCTGAATATTATATATAATATTATATATAGCTAAAAAAAATAAAAATTAAAACATTTCACACATTATGGAAAAATAATACTCTCATGCAATGCAAAATCATCACTATATAAATATGGACAAGAAATAAATTCCTAATGCCACCTAGTGGTCAATCTTGCTAAATCACCATTTTGTTTGTTCACACAAAATGAAAAGGATCATTTATGTGGTTCCAAACCTCAACTTTCTTTCTTTCATGGAAAAGGTGAGTTTAAAGAAGGTCCTGGTTGCTTTTTCCATGTAATTACAATGAATGGAGACTGAGCATTTAAGGTTAAAAAGAACACAAATATATTAAAAAAAAAAAAGCAATTCATATTACAATTCTTCTATTCATAAAATAGCTTTGATTTAAAGGGATAGTTCACCAAAAAAGTAAATTCTGTCATCATTTACTCACCCTCAAGTTGTTTCAAACCTGTAAGAATTTCTTTCTTTTGCTGAACACAAAAGAAGATATTTTGAAGAATGTCAGTAACCAAACAGTTGATGGACCCCACTGACTTGAGTAAATGATGACAGAACTGTCATTTTTGGGTGAACTATCCCTTTAAGTTGTTACTCACAAATAATCCAGGGAGTCATTAACTGCTGCAAGTGGATGGAGTCTGGATCGGCACGATTCAAGAACAAATCACTCAGACTAAGGTTTTGTGAAATGGATCAACCGATTAAATCTTTTACAAAGATCCAATTCAAAAGAACAATTGGTTCACAAACTGGGCATTGCTACTTTTCATGAAGATGTCAAAGAGAGCTAGGATGGATATCAAGATACTGAGGGAATATTTAATTTTTGGTCTATTTCTCAAATAAGGTATGACTTTAAAAAAACTTGAATTTTAGCACACAGACCATTTTTACCATAAGAGACTTTTCTAAATTTGAAGTCAGTCTACATTAATTGCTAGAATAAATGCAGGACATTCTTAATTTCTACTAAAGTGTCCCACAGAAGTCAGTCATACAGATTTGGAACAACATGATAATTTTTAGATTAACTATTTCTTAAATTATTTCTTCCAAGTGTATGTCTGGTTTGGTACACCAAAGCAATATGGCTTATTACTCAATTTTTTACAGCAAAAAAATGTCCCACAGTGACAGAAACTGCACCTGGTAATATGCCTGTAGTGATTATTGATTAATCATCTGATCATGGTTATTCAATCTAATCCCAATTATTTGAGATAATTGTGCAGTTTAAATTTTAATCAGTATATTATATTATATTATATTATAAGTTAAAAAAAACCTATAATGTATTAGGCTTACACTGTGACTTGAACAAAACAGATTTAAATCATTAAATCGCAATTATTTGCATGACAATTAATCGTCAGCACAAAATTCATGATCGTTACATGCCTACCTGGTAAATTTCCACCGGCCGACTCTCCATGTGAAGGTCCCAGATCTTGAGGGTCAGATAATCTCTGGTCATCATGTATCGGCCGCTGTGACTGAACTTGACGTCTGAGATGGATGAGATGATTTCAGAGAAGAAGGACCGTGTGCTGGGGTCCTCAGGTTCCTCAAACACTACACAGAAACACACGATAAATGAGTTACATGCAGCATGAGAGGTTCTGAAAGGTTTACTGCTCGATCAATGAAAAGCAAGTGAAGCAGTGAAAGTTCAGAAACGAACATTTTGAGTGTTGATCACACAGAGCGGACGCCCTCATGTCACACAGGCGCACTGAGCCCTTGCTGCTGCCGTACACAAACGTGTTGCACTGGAGCGGGTGAAACTCTGAAGCTGTGATCACCTCCGTCAGCTCCTCCATGTTGGCCGGCTTGATATCAACAATGTCTGAGACAGTGGTTAAGGGCTAAACTTCAGTAAACAGCATATAATATGAGGAAAAAAACATGAAAAAATTCAAACATGAAAAACAATTCAACATTAATATGTAATGTAATATAATTACATTTCCTTTCAAAAGTTTGGGGTCATTAAGATTTTTCCTAAGAAATTAATATTTTTATTTTGTAAGGATGAATTAAAACATTGTTACAAAAGATTTCTATTTTAAATGCTGTTATTTTGAACTTTCTATTTACCAAAGAATCCTGAAAAAAAAAAATGTATTACAGAAAGCGCATGCACTGAACAAAGCTCTCCGTTTCAGTGATGACTAATCTGAACTCTTCTGATTGGCCATCACATTCATAAGCTCAACAGAAACGTGCGTGATTGGTTATAATGCTCAACACTGCAAAATGAAATCTGATGGAATGCCGCAGTCGGATGAATCGAATGAACATTAAGTATTGTAGTTTGTTTAACCAATATGATCACTTAAACATATATTCTATATAAATATTTTGAAACAAATTTCCAAGACTTTTCCAAAACTTTCTGGGTTTATTTATTTTCCCAAAACTTTTCCAGGCCTGGAAATAGAATGATTTCTGAAGGATCATGTGACACTGAAGACTGGAGTAATGATGCTGAAAATTCAGCTTTGATCACAGGAATAAATTACATTTTAAAATATATTAAAATAGAAAGCAGTTATTTTAAATCGTAATAATATTTCACAATATTCCTGATTTTACTGTATTTTTGATGAAATACATGCAGTCTTGGTGAGCTATGGAAGCCCGTTTCCGCCACTAAAAAAAATAAAAAGAGTAATTGCGACTTTTTATCTCAAAATTGCGAGTTATAAAGTCAGAATTCTGAGATATAAACTCGCAATTGCGAGAAAAAAAGTCAGAATTGCGAGTTATCTCATCTCAGAATTCGGACTTTTTTTTTCTCGCAATTGCGAGTTTATATCTCGCAATTCTGACTTTATATCACGCAATTGTGAGATGTAAACTCGCAATTGCGAGACAAAAAGTCAGAATTCTGAGATAAAAAGTCGCAATTACTCTTTTTATTTTTTTTTATTTAGTGGCGGAAACGGGCTTCCATAGTGAGCAGAAGTGACTTCTTTCAAAAACATTAAAAAAGAAACCTTACAGACAGTAGTATGAATAAACAAAATGTATAAATAGGATACTGAAGCTTCGGTCGGTGAAGTCCAGGTGCCATAGGTTGATCCGGAGGTCATCGGCAGAGAGATACGTCTCGTTGTCGCTGTTGACTGAGATGGAGTTGATGTGGTAGGTGTGAGCGTTGGCGTACACGCGCCGTGGACTCGCCTCCACCATCAAATCCATCGGCTGGAACACTGGAACCTGTGCGGAGCGAAGCGTGTTACTCGAATGGGGTTGTTAACGCATTAACATAATCCTGAGAGAGTGTGTGTATGTATCTACACACCCGTAGTGTCGTGAGCGATGACGGATGCCTGTAGCGGCCATCCTCTTCTTTGAGGTTATACCCCTCCGGTCTCTTGTCTCGTTCACTGATTTTCCAGAGCTTGATGGTTTTATCTGCATGCAATAAAACAACAGAGCATTGAATAATCAACAAACTCCATTAGAGAACAGTCATTTCATTTCATTTAACTGAAATAATTTTCGGCAATTGAACTAAAGTGAAAATAAAATAGAAAACAAATATTAAATGAAAAACCTAAATGAAAATGAGAAATGTTATCTTGGGAAATGAACTTTTTTTTAAATGAACATTTGTTAGCTCACCGTTTGTCGACAACAAGAAGTGTGCAGCATTTTTCTGAGGAAGCCAGCGGATCTTGTTGATCTTTTCCTCAATTTCCAGACTCTTCAGATAGTCGAACTCCGGCTCGTGACTCTGGAACGTGCTGTAGACGTTATACTCCGCATGGCACTGCGGCAGGTTTTTACTCTGGACACAGAAACGTCACATGTAAGGGATAAACCACAGCTTGGCGTGCATTACATGATTTTAATGCACAACGTGGAGCAGAAAACTTATGTAATGCACAGCTAGCCGCGGATTATCCTGCTTATACCATGGTTACAAGCCAAGTTAAAGCTGTCATAGATGTTTGTAGCAGTAAATTTGACTAGAAGGGTTAAAATGATGGTTATTTTTGTCAACTGCGACTTATTAGATCTAGCATTCTTAAAATAAGACATGCGTCCCTATCTACTAGCAATGAAGCTGTGAGTTTAATTACTTCAAAAACAGCGATGTTCCCCTTGTTGCTGAGAAATATAATGTAGCGATTCAACAGGGAAGCCAATTTATTAACAAAATTCTCGGGCAGTGCTCTGTGCTCCCGTTTCTGTGTATATATATATATATATATATATATATATATATATATTATTTAACACCATGTCAGCAACAAGGCTATCTTCATGACGAAAACAGAACAAACAACAAAAGTCATACAATTAACAAAAAGCATCTCTGAATAAAACCTTTGTCCATTTACATTAAAAACAGTGCAGTCCATTAAAATATGTAATTTGACAAGGAGGGCATAATGGTGGTTCTTCACCTTTTAATAAATAAACATATGTAAGTCTTGTATGACCTAAACGGCATCTAGTGAAAAACAACTTGATCATACCTAGATTTGAAATTAGTAAAAAACATTCTTCTTATACTGGGATTTATTTCATGTAACTTATTTCCATGGCATTCATCCCATTCCATCTGCCACATGTTATTAATATAAGAGTTTATTAATGGTCTGAGATTAGAGGGAGGAATTTGACACTCTGAAATATTCAAGATAAGAAATATTCTCCTTTGCAGCGATGCCTGCTTTCTTATCACCAGATAAACTAATACGATCTGGATATAAAAGTATATAAGTAACTAGGGGTGTAACGATACACTCATGTCACGATTCTATACAAATCGCGAAACTGAACTCAGATACGATACTACTATATTTCTATATTTTTATAGTAGTACCTATATTTTATAACTACTACATTTTAGTTTTTTTTTAATTATTATTACTTAATTAAAACAATTTTATTATTATTATTATTATTATTATTATTATCATCATCAAGACCCACAAATATTCCCCCATTGCATTATTATACATTATATCCAACATTACATATATTAATCTAGTAATGTCACTAAAACTCTACTGTAAAAAAAAAAAAAACTGTAAATTGTCTCACGCAGTACTCGCGCTTTCAATGCAGGCATTTGTAGGATCTCTTACATAGACAAGCTGCGCACGCACAGACTCTCCCTGTCTTCGCTATGCCCCGCCTCTCCCACTATTAATGCACTATATACATATAAGAATAAACCATCTAAAACGCTTTGAATAATCATACTATTAAAACTACACATGATATGGTGATTTAAATGATGTTTGCGCTTTCACTTATGCACTTCAGATGATCAAAGCAATCAATCACAGTTCTAATAGCAAGAAAGCATGTCAAAATGACTATTCCCAAACTGTAAATGGTTAGTTCACACAAAAATTTAAATTCTGCATTTACAACATGTTGTTTTCATGCGTCACGCAAGCATCTGAACGTCCATGTTTACTACAGTATGCTCGTCGTTGTAAATCTGTAAATCATATAAAGCCATCATGTCTTCAAGGGTTAGTTCACCCAAAAATGAAAATTCTGTCATTAATTACTCACCCTCATGTCGTTCCACACCTGTAAGACCTTCGTTCATCTTCAGAACACAAATGAAGATATTTTTGATGAAATCCAAGAGGTTTTTTTTTTTTTATCCTCAATAGAAAGCAACGAAATTACCACATTCAAGGTCCAGAAAAGTAGTAAAAACATCATTAAAATTGTCAACTTGACTACAGTGGTTCAACCTTAATGTTATGAAGCGACGAGAATACTTTTTGTGTGCAAAAACAAAACAAAAATAACGACTTTATTCAACAAATTCATCACTCCCCTGTCATTCTCCTACGCTATTTTTGTTGCAGCGCTTCCAGGTTCTACATCTTTATTCAACAATTTCTTTTCTACCCTATCCGAACGCCGACTCGGTATTGGCCGACGCCTGTTCACGTGAGCAGCATGAAGCATGCGTGTGATGCTGACGCAGGAGCCGGCCAATAATGAGTCGGCGTTCGGACACAGAAGCGGTGAACTGTGTTCACTGCATCAACTGCGTATGAGACTGACAGGGTAGAGAAGAAATTGTTGAATAAAGTCATTATTTTTGTTTGGTTTTTGTGCACAAAAAGTATTCTTGTCGCTTCATAACATTACAGTGGTTCAACTTTAGTCACGTTGACTATTTTAACAATGTTTTTACTACTTTTCTGGACCTTGAATGACGGTAATTACATTGCTTTCTATGGGGGATAAGAAAAACCTTGGATTTCAACAAAAATATCTTAATTTGTGTTCCGAAGATGAACGAAGGTCTTACAGGTGTGGAACAACATGAGGGTGAGTAATTAATGACAGAATTTTCATTTTTGGGTGAACTAACCCTTTCAGAAGACTTGGATTTGGATTAGACCACTCGATTTATTATTTTTACGGTGCCTTTATGACATTTTTTTTTTGGATCTTTTAAGTTTTAGAGGAATGGACTTTAAATGGAGGGAGAGAAATCTCTCATGTTTTCATAAAAAATATCTTCATTTGTGTTTGGAAGTTGAACAAAAATCTTATAGATTTGAAACGACATGAAGGTGAGTAAATGATGACAGAATTTACATTTTTGGGTGAATTATACCTTATGAATAAGTAAGCTGAGCTTTAAATAAAACTAACTATATCACGAATCATATCATTTACATCAACGATACATATCGCTGCATTTTTATATCACGATATCTCGAAATAACGATGTATCGTTACACCCCTATAAGTAACGCTAAAATAACATATAATCCACCCATAAATGAAGCTTTCAATATTGCATATTCAAACCAGGCCTGTCGTAATCGATCACAAGACACGTGAGAACCAATAACGTTCTGCATGTTGTGTCCTGAGGTGCCAAGTTTGAATATATGGCCTCCTTTTGCATTCTGAATAACAAATTCAAGCATGAAAAGCCAATTTATGCTCCACCCTTTAATTGTTGTGCATAATGAACAGTAATCCATCTCACCTCTTGTTCTTGCTGGAAGATCACTATCCTTCCACCCCGGTCTCCTGTGGCCAAAAGCTCCCCGGAATGATTGAACTCCACCGCAGAGATGATGTCAGCTGCAACACACATACACAATAATGAATTATTGAAGAGAACAACTATGAGACCATATTGTTTCTCTGAATGTTTCTGAGAATATAAGTGACTCTTGTATTTGTGCGTGTGTGGGCGGGCACATGCGGAGCCTGGCATTAAAAGCATCTCAGGCATCTGCACACGCAGTACCATCCAACAACCCCCCATCCCTGCGTTCCCTAAGAATAACAATCTCTCTCTCTCTGTCTGTCTGTCGTATTATTGTGACGGGCAACAGTGTGGTGCTGGGCTGTGCCATGTTCTGACTCAAACCAGAGAACAAATCCTTTATGTTTACAACACATACACAATTTAACTTCATATATAAATATAAACATAATGAAACATATTTTGACATGAACAGTCTGAAGTCAGAGCCAAAGATCAACTGAAACACTGTAAACTCTAACGCTCAAACTAATTGGTTTGAGTAGGACAAACTTAAATTAAACAAATTAGTTCAGTCAAATTTAGTATTTAGCACTTTCTTTTTCTTTCAAGTTCACTGAACTGATGTATTTTAAGTAAACTGAACTGTTTCATTGTTTTGAGTTTTATGAACTAATTTCTTTTAATTTAGACAAACTTAAGTTTAACTGAAACGGGCCTGGGATTTTTTATTTCCCAACATGCTTTGCTCATGGCACTCGAAAGGAAGATTAAATGCTAAAATTAAGAATTATTTAATGTTTTTTTTTTTTTTTTTTTGTGCAAGATTAATGTTAAGTGGGAGATTTAGTAGTGATTAATCTTTTGATTCAGCAAGTGCTATACCATGCTATTGTTAACATGTTAGCAAATTAGCAAGTTAGCATTTTCTGAATTAGCTTGTTATAGCTAGCTAAGTTTACACTAATACAAATGTTTACTTTGAGGTTAGATGATAATTTTAAATTAAATGTATGAATTAATGTACTCAAACATTTCAAGTTAAGTACAAATAAAATATGAGTACATGAGTGCCAGTTCTGCTTACTTAAACTTTGAATTTCTTAACTTAAAAATTGAGGCAACTAATTGCCTCAAATGTTTTGAGTTTTGCCAACTTATTCGGGTTTACAAAATTATTTCTGTTACAGAACATCATTCTCAGAGCTTTTGAAGTTGTATGACATTTCTAGTCATTCAGAATTAGTTTCTAAATGATTTGATAAATATAGCACACAAAAGGGCACTTTGTAGCTGATAGAATATTTTATAATAAATAAAAAATTATATACAAATCTCTCTCTCTCTCTCTCTATATATACAAATCCTTTCACTTGTCATGTTAAATGTCAAGTTTTTACAGATTTAAAACACATCTCATTTAAAGATATAAATAAGTTTACAATTCATTCATGTGTTTCCATGACCATAAGAATGTTTGCATAATGCATACTCATACAAAGATAAAGAAAAACAATGATAAAAATAAATAATATTAACTTCATTACAACACTACAGATTTGTTAACTTGGATAATATCCAGCACGGTTACAAAAATGACACTGAAAGGATAAAAGGAAGCTCCTTTGTCAATGTATTATGGTTTTACAGTAGTAACTATGGTATTTTGGTACTAAAGTTACCGTGGTAAAGCAGGGATGTGTCTTACCTTCAGCTACATCATCATCTACGGCTCCTTTGACCTGGGACAGACACCAGCGGCTCTGGCCGTCTCCATCTCCTGGAACCGAAGACAAATTCAGACTGTATGTCCAACACGAAGACCACATTAAAAAAACCCTATCTGTGACCACTACAACAAATGTGTCCTGTGAAAAACTAGTGATTCTGATCTATAAATCTTCATGAAACACAAAAATATCCAGTAAGTTTACATGGATTCGAGAAAGAGCTGTTGATCAGGACTGTGTCCCGCAGTCTGTGCCAAACATCTGACCACAGCAGCATCAAACATCTGACGATCTACACATGCATCAGAACACAGAGGTGGGACCTTATTTCGGCTTCAACATGATTTGCAATTCAGGGCAAATTCAAATCACAATCAACATACAAACATTTAATAATCTCTAAACACTGCAGACCACAAAATGGGTCTGAATATCAGCTTTACTTCCGAGCAACGCAATGAACAGAAAAAAACATTACTTGACCGCATGAATCATATTAAACATAGCGAAATTAAAGTTACATATACCGTCCATGCTGGGCTGGATCTGAATCAGTCCTGGGCCTGTTTATTTTTCGATGGTTATTTCAAGCGTCTTTTCCTCTGACTCGGTTACTTCATAAAGATATTTTAATAAGAGAATGTTTGCTTTCTTAACACAGTACTGGAATACTGTTTGATTTCATAATTCCCTCCGTACAGAAGCGTGTTTAGCTCTTCTATCATTCCGCACACACGCGCTGGATGTGCGTGATCCGGTGACGTCACGACTCACGCAAGAAGCTCGACAGCGGCCACACGCGGTCACCATCAAGTCGTGACGACAGTTTGTAGGCCAAAATGGACGGATAGTTAAAAAGAAACTAATGATAATAACAAATAATAATAATAACAACAACAAATTCCCTCAGGAATTATTTAGTATTCGTGTATGTAATTTATGGTAGAACAAAACGCGAATGTGTCTTCAAGTGGTGTGATGATAGGCCGACATTTTATTTTTCTTAAAAAGTGAATTGAAACACTTTAAAGTATGAATTTATATACATTTTCAACTGTTTGAGCAGATTGTCTCTGGGTGCTGCATTTCTAAGATGAAACATTGGTAATTTATTAAGAAATATTCCAGTTGTTTCTTAATTTTTCCTTTCTATAATGAACGTTTTCTCTAATTACATGTTTTCTTTTGGATATTGACTCGTATTTTTTGTAAAATCCTTTCAGTTACTTAATGATATCATCTTCCAGGAAGTGACATAATTTTGGTGGGAAATCAACAGCACCAAGTATTAGCACTGGATTAGATGATTTTTTTTTGTGTTGTTTTCTGCCATTAGTGGGTTTATGTCACTCTAAAACTCACAGAAATGGATTTGATGTCAACATTTTCAAAAGATTTTAAAATCAAAATGAACTTGATGTCCACATTTAAACTGTCAACCCCTCATTAACTTTAGATCTTTATTTACATCCTGTTCATTTTCTTGCTGAAGTTTATTTTTTACCACAGCTGCATTTACTGGATCAAAAATCCTCAAAAATATTAAGCTGTTTTCATCACTAATAATCAGAAATGTTTCTTGAGCAGCAAATCAGCCTATTAAAATGATTTCTGAAGGATCATGTGACACTGAAGACTGGAGTAATGATGCTGAAAATTCAGCTTTGCATTACAGGAATAAATTTGATTTTTAAACATATTAAAGTAGAAAACAGTTACTTTAAATTGTAATAATATTTTACTGTTTTTTTTTTTTTTGATCAAATAAATGCAGCCTTAAGAACAGAAATCTTACTGACCCCAAACCTTTGAACGATAATATATAATAAATATAAGTCAGATTATAGTGTTCTTCCATAAATCCATTCCATGTCTTAGTTGATACGGTTTTGAGAACAAGCAATGAGAAAGAGATGAAAAATCAGAGTCTGGTTATCGATTTACCAATAATGCATTAGCGCATTAACTGAAATTGTATCTCTAAAACAAATTAGTATCAAGCTGTAAAAGCAAAATAAATAGAATTTAATGTGTGTTAGATAGTGCAGCCCAGAGGCATTATTTGTATGCCATGGTCCATAAAGATTAATCTCTCCTATTAAACAGAACACATGGTGTCGAGTCTTGGATCTGGATCCCCAGGTCTTTTTAGCAAGTGCATTGATTTGGACCAAAACAAAAGCTTTATGAGCCTTTGATTTTCATTGCTATTCTCCTGATCCTAATTAGCACAACTCTGCAAGTTAAATGATTTCAAACAAAGGCCACTTTCACTGTGTAACTTTAGCGTACTGCATACTGCACAGTTTGTACTGCATATTTGTGACTACTTTTTAGAAATGTTTGAAATCTAAGCATTCATTTCATATGGTAGTAGTATGCTACATTGTTGTCACATGACCTCATGTTGTTTAATTTACTGAGTGGTGTTTATATCATCAATGCAATAAATGCAGTTATTTTGCATTTTTAATCCAATTTGTATAATAATATCCTTATGTTTAGCTGTCCAATGAAATAATGAGAAAAGAAAGAGTTACAGTTTATATAACTTCTGGTTTATTTGTTACTCTGGAAATGTAAGGTCAAGTTGAGTGAAATGCCCCAAAAATTCTGAAATGTAATCATTATTAGCTTAAAAAAAACATCAACCATTTTTATGTTTTACATAAAATTAACAGCTGAACCGCAGATCTTTTTCAGTTTGTTGCCTTCAAAAATTGTTAGGCTTTTTATTAGTCTGGATTAGTATTTATTTTTATATTTCCAGTTTTTATGTTAATGTTAGTTTAAGTTTTAGTCATTTTGAATTGTCATTTTTATTAATTTGAATATTTCTATTTAGCTTTAAATAAAAAAAGCTTTCAGTTTTAGTAATTTTACTTCAAATTAATCTTATTTTATTTCACTTAGTTGGCAACATTTCAAATATTATTTTATTTCAGCTTTATTTCAATTAAATAAAAAAATATATATATGTATACACACGCACACACACACACACACACACACACACACACATATATATATGTGTGTGTGTGTGTGTGTGTGTATATATAATTGTAATGAAAACATTAAAAAGACAATTCAAAAGATTCCAGCCAAAGTTTTGCTTTTAGGGCTTAAAGTGCAACGTGATTTTTTGCTGTGTCCAAATGTCTCTATCATAATGACAGAGATATAATATAGAAAGTAAATAATATAGAAGTAAAATATAGCTAGTTCTCTTCAAAGAAATTTGACAACGTTTAATCGTCTGTTAGAAACCTGTCATCATAGATCCTGCCGGCAGGTGGCAGTGTGTTCCTACTTATTGAGCAAGACCAGACTGAATTCCTTCTGGCAGGTGAACTACTTTAACTTATCAATAATTGACTAGATAATTGAGACATGTTTAACCAAAATGTAAGACCTAACACCCTGAGAGGATTTAGTTAATGATTACTGTAGATTGCTGAATTAATGTCCCAAGAAATACTTCCATTTCTCACGCCAAGCCCTGATATCAAGCCTGTTGAAATATTAATGCAATAACTAGCTTGCATACATAAACATGTTTGATAGGTGAAAACGTAACTGTTTTTCAGTAAGTAATGAGATGATTTTTAGACAACATTTTAGGTTTAAAGACAACATGAAATCAGACCTATTTTATTTTTAATACACATTCATTGTATTACTGTACATGACTAATCAGCTCGCATAATTCCAAGAGAAAAAAGTGCAAGATTTTCAGAATCAAAAATAAATAAATAAATATTTTTATTATGAAGATAAACAATTTTAATAATAATAAAAACAAAATTATATATATATATATGTGTGTGTGTGTGTGTGTGTGTGTGTGTATTTATATATATACTTTGTTGATTATTAATTATTTTGTTTATTATTATTATTAAAAATGTTCACTTTTATATATATAGAGAGAGAGAGAGAGAGAGAGAGAGATTGGCTGCGTCCGAAATCTTTCGCTGCCTTTGATATCCCACAATCCTGTGCTGTCCATTCTGTGACAGTAAAAAAAAAAAAAATGCAGATGGCATTTGAAAGTTGCGATTGGTGGTTAGTTTGTGTGTAAATGCACACAATACATGTGTGACAATACAACATCTGTTGTATGAGTTAAAGATGCTACCATGATAGTCATTAGTATCTTTTTTTTGCTTTAATTAGGTCAATTAAAGAATATTGTTTACAAGATTAAAGTTGTTGTTTACAGATCACATGAAGAAACCTAATATTAGATCCTATGTATATAAGGTATGTAAAAGTATATAATTTTGCTGCCATAGAACTGCAAAATGCAATAATGATTGTTTCCAAACAGGTTTCCCCATCTGCTTTTACATGAATATGTTGTTCCGCCCCAAACTCACGCCATCGGTTGAGCCAGAAGTTGACTTATCGGGACACAGAATCAAACAGGTCAGTGTTTTGAAAGCGCACAGATTCACAGACTTACTTTTAGCTGACTTTCCATATTACATACTAACATAAGTATTAAACTTTAGTGTATAAACCATATGGTGCCATTTGTGCTAATGTCATATGATACCTCAAGTCATGCTATTACTTTTTAAAGCAATCAGATTTTACGCCCAATGATTTTCAATTACCAGATGATAAAATAGTTGAAAATTCTGTATCTGAGCCATATCTAGAGACTAGACTATCTATTGAGACCTGCACAGGTAATCTTACGATTTATATATGATTTTATATATGTATAAAAATGTAGTTCAGCATCTGTACTCTTTGGCCCTGGTGTCCTTGCAGAACTGCTGTTTTAGGCCCTGCATCCCACAGGATCAGCAGATGGTAAGAGTGAAAGCGAACACGTCCATGACCTGCTGTACTGAGGCACAACAAAGAAGAAATGCTGCGGTTTTAACTTTGCGCCCTGGTATATAAGATCACAAACATGGCCTCCTGCCAGTGGCTACCCATATGTCACGCACTCCCTCCACATAAATTCACCAGGCTTTACTTTGATTAAAATATAAATCATAATTTATGTACTGCCCAGGGCCGCCATTTCATCAAATGCTGATAAATACGGAGAGAAGAGGGAAAACATGGAATGATGAGTAAAGAAAACCCCTGAAACTCTTCAGGCCCTTTTACAGGGTTCAACGCGCCTCTCATGCACCTGCTTTGACCTCAGCATGAAATGCATTGCTGACAGCGTCACAGAAGGACTGTTATGAGGTTGCTAGGAAGCAAAGCAAAGTGGAAGGTGTTCACAGGGAAAATAGTGAGAAAATAGAACATGCATTTGAGCTTAGAATAGAAAAAGTCCTGGCGATTGCTTTAATGCATCAGTTTATGATTTTTGCACCAAGCACTGCTCACATAAACATAAAGTCTTGTTCAGTGTCATGTAGTCATTGCCTGCACTTTCATAGATCAGTGGTAATGAGGTCAAAGTTGAAACCTTACAACCAGGGCCTAAAACTAATTTTTTTTGCCACACCTGCCAATGGCCGGTGACGTAAAGTGTTAGTTCACCCAAAAATGAAAATTCTGATACTCACCCTCATGTCGTTCCACATCCGTAAGGCCTTCGTTCATCTTCGGAACACAAATTAAGATATTTTTGATAAAATCCGATGGCTCAGTGAGGCCTCCATTGACAGTAAGATAATTAACTCTTTCAAATGCCCAGAAAGCTACTAAAGACATATTTAAAACAGTTCATGTGACTACTTTTTGTGTGCCAAAAAAAACCAAAACAAAATAATGACTTTATTCAACAATATCTAGTGATGAGCGATTTCAAAACACTGCTTCATGAAGCTTCGAAGCTTTATGAATCTTTTGTTTCGAGTCAGTGGTTCGGAGCGTGTATCAACCTGCCAAAGTCATGTGATTTCAGTAAATGAGGCTTCGTTAAATTCGTTAAATTTGTAAATTTGTGTTCTGAAGATGAACGAAGGTCTTACGGGTGTGGAACGACATGAGGGGGAGTAGTTAATGACAGAATTTTCATTTTTGGGTGAACTAACCCTTTAAAGGCACAATATGTAATTTTTCACCGCTAGAGGTCGACGATTTAAAAAAAAGGCGTAGCTTGATGACACCGAGATTGAGCGCGGAATCATGGGAGTTGTCGTCTTCACCTCACAGCCACTGTTAAAGAATATGACAGGACTCGGGCAGAAATCATGTTCATGGATGAGATTATTAACGTTACTGTAGTATGTAGTACTCTCTCTAAAGTAGTTCCAGGCAGGTCTTGACCGCATTGCAGTTCCATATCACTTCGCCAAATGATTTCAGTTATTTCAAAGGTCCTTACAGCCTACAACAGCAAAAGAAACAAAACTCACAACAACACTGACCAAGCATATAAATATAGTAAACAATAGCATAAAAACGACAAATTATTTCCATGTATTTTTGCTACAAAATTACGTTTAGTATGTACGGAAAGCACATAGCTTCGCTATTAATAGAGACGCTGCTGCCGGACACTGTTAAGAGGTGCACAGACTCAGGTAATTCACACATGCTTAATCTCTTTCTTTCTCTCTAACTGCATTAATAACTGAATTATTCAGCTATTAATGGCTCAAGCCTCTGTTACTAGCTCCAAAGTGATATTTTGGAATTAGGAACGGAGGCGTGGGATGAGATGCGTAAGTAATTAGTCCTACACACAAGAGCATTTTAATGACAAAAACCCGACAAATGTCTTGAAATGCAACATCTGAACAATGTCTTGAGGTGTGGTAACCATAGTATAAGCGGAATAATTGACTGGTTCATTGAAGTATTAGAAAATAATGCACAGCCGAGGTTCGCTTCGCGTCGTGGCCGCATTACCCCCTCAGGTGTGCATTATTTTCAAATAATTCAACAGCCCGTCGTCAATTATTCCTCACATCTATACTGTATATATGATCCAAGAGCATGGGAGGTCAAGGCTATGTCCTAATACAAAGCATTTGCTCTGCCAACATGAATAGCAAGTAGAGAAATTCGCTTTACTCAGCAAAGCAGTTTCATCATTCGTGTAATCCAAAGCCTGACACAGCTAAAGAGTTTCAGTGTGCTGGAGTGTGTTTGCTTGTGTACCAGATATACAGAAATGCACTGAAGCTTTAGACAAGATATTGTCCTGTTATTGTAAGACTTTGCATGCGGATAAAACCATAACCCAGCTGGAAAAACCAGGGCACATCAACTTAAAGTCAACATGAACTCACTTTATTTCTATAATGAAGGTATTACTAAATGAAATATGACTAAGCAAAAACTTCAAGAATTAACTTAATGTTTTAAGGATTTTATGTTAAACTATATATATATATATATATATATATATATAGTATATTAGTGCTGTCAGATGATTAATTGTGATTAATCACATCCAAAATAAGTGTTTACATAATATATGTGTGTGTACTGTGTATATTTATTATGTATATATAAATACACACACACACACATATATATATATATATTTAACAAAAATATATTATATTTATATGTAATATAAATTGTATAGAAATATATAAATATACATGTATATGTATACAATATTTCTTAAAAAATACATGTGTGTGTATTTATACATACATAAATATACACAGTACACACATATTATGTAAACACAAATTTTTATTTTGGATGCTATATATATATATATATATATATATATATATATACTGTTCCCAACCAGCATATCCAAGGTTTCAACCAGGTTGACTCATTTGAACTCATTTCATATTTGACGATCTTTACACAGTTATTTAATGAAACTGAATCAACACTGAACTGACTTCAGCTGAAAAATGACACTATTGTCTTTTTAGGGCTGCTTTACAGCAGAATTGAACTGTTTGCATTATTGAATCTTTATTTTCCTGTTTATCCCCGAAAAGGTGCTTTGAAACAATCTCTATTGTATAAAGCGCCATATAAATAAAGGTGACTTGACTTGGCTGTTTTACTGGAGGGAACTTGGGATCAAGGTTACAGATACCTGTAATAATATATTGAACCCTGTGATTTCTATTTATCTAGGCTCCCTCTGCTGAATTCAACAGAAGGTCTGTTGAACTTGTCTCACCAAGCGCTCATGAGGGATCAACCTGTTGGCTGAGACAAATCTAATAGCGGTGACAAGAACCTGCATCATACAAGTCAGATATAATAACAGCACAAACACAACAGTCACTTAAGCCGAGCAGAGACGCCTCTGGATAAAGAGGAATCCACGGAGGCCTGCGAAGACTCAACGCAACCCGCATAAGAAGCTGGTGAGGTGAGTCAAAGGGCTCGAGGGCAGGTGTTAGTAATTACCCACGAACAAACTGATTATGGTGTGAGTTCCAGGTTAGAGGACTCTCTAGACAGTCAATTACTGAAACAAATCAATGGAAAGCCAGCATATACAACAGACCTGCGGCTGTTGGTCTGAAAGTCTGCGTATGCATTTCTCAATGTCACTGTTTTTTTTTTTTTTTATATCTTTAAGGAATCGTTTAGACTAGTATAACATAAGGGGTTAATCTACTTCCTTACAATCTGTCATTAGTTAATACTGAATTGAAGTCAATGGAAAATCGAACTGTTTACTTTCTTAATGCACATTTCTGGACTTATTGCTAATGATTCGTCAGTGCGCATTATTCCTATGTAATCTTTCTTAAAACTTGCTCTGCTTCTTAAGCTGTTAAAAGTGCACTATGGCCTCTTTATCTGGCTTCTGTGGTTGAAAAGCAAAACATGCATTTTCTCCCCCTAAAATCTTCTATAATGTACCTTTAATATTTTATTTTTGGCTGATGTTACCAAGGCTACAGATTTATGTTATTTAAGCACTGTTTTAGGATACTGTTGTAGGTAATGCAGTCTAAAAATAGACTTTAAATATCATCTCACTCACACCTGCACTAGAAATCCTCTGTGCTCGTCTTAATAAATCTTTAGGGACTTGCAGTTATTTTCCTGGCAGCAACCAAACTGTGTTAGTTGGAACCTTTCAGTGTATGTGCAGTCATTGTGGGTTTCTTACATTAAGAGTGTTTACGTGCACAACTTTAAATGGTGTTCTGTTATCAAGTAAAGGTCATAAAATGTTAAGCTAAGAAATATCTCTAAACCTTGATTTTTGCTTCTTAGTCCGATTTGTACTCACAGCTATTTGCCGGCATTGGCAGCAATGTTTGCATGTCTGTTTAGGTGTTGACATAAAAAAATTTCAATTCTGATTTTATGGGCCCTATTTTAACGATCTAAGCATGTGGTCTGAAGCTCATGGTGCAGGTGCACTTAGGGCGTGTCCGAATCCACTTTTGCTAGTTTAACGACGGAAAAAATGGTCAGGCACTCAAGGCGCATGGTCTAAAAGGGTTGTACCTAGTCTCTTAATGAGTCATGGGTGTGTTTTGGGCGTAACGTGCAATAAACCAATCAGAGTCTCATCTCACATTCCCTTTACAAGCCAGTTGAACTTGCACCATGGAGGATTCACTATTTACATAGCGGAAAACAGACACCCTCAACCTGACGAGTCAGTTTAAATACATGTGTGTATTGCCATGATTGGTCAAATAATTAGCCAATTTCATTCGTCATTAGTGCAAATAGGTAATTCTGATACATGCAATGCTTATCCATTATGATACAGTTGTGCTCAAAAGTTTACATACCCCTTGCAGAATCTGCAAAATGTTAATTATTTTAACAAAATAAGAGGGATCATGCAAAATGTGTGTTATTTTTTACTTAGTACTGTCCTGAATAAGATATTTTGCATAAGAGATGTTTACATATAGTCAAAAAATAGATGAATTTATAAAAATGACTAGTTCAAAAATTTACATACCCTTGATTCTTAATACTGTGTGTGGTTACCTGGATGATCCACGACTGTTTTTATGTTTTGTGATGGTTGTTCATGAGTCTCTTGTTTGTCCTGAACAGTTAAACTGCCCAACATTCTTCAGAAAAATCCTCCAGATCCTGCAAATTCTTCAGTTTTCCAGCATCTTTTGCATATTTGAACCCTTTTCAGCAGTGACTGTGTGATTTTGAGATCCATCTTTTCACACTGAGGACAACTGAGGGACTCAAACACAACTATTAAAAAAGGTTCAAACATTCATTGATGCTCCAGAAGAAAACATGATGCATTAAGAACCAGGGGGTGAAAACTTTTGAACAAGATGAAGATGTCCAAATTTGTCTTATTTTGTTTAAATATCTAATTTTTTCATTTAGTACTGCCCATTGGAAGCTACAGAAGATACTCACATGTTTTCTGGAAGACAAATTAAGTAAAATTTATCTTGATCTTCAAATTCAAAAAGTTTTCACCCCCCGGCTCTTAATGCATCGCGTTTCCTTCTGGAGCATCAGTGAATGTTTGAACCTTTTTTAATAGTTGTGTTTGAGTCCCTCAGTTGTCCTCAGTGTGAAAAGATGGATCTCAAAATCACACAGTCACTGCTGGAAAGGGTTCAAATATGCAAAAGATGCTGGAAAACTGAAGAATTTGCAGGATCTGGAGGATTTTTCTGAAGAACGTTGGTCAGTTTAACTGTTCAGGACAAACAAGAGACTCATGAACAACCATCACAAAACATAAAAACAGTTGTGGATCATCCAGGTAACCACACACAGTATTAAGAATCAAGGGTATGTAAAGTTTTGAACGGGTCATTTTTATAAATTCAGCTATTTTTTGACTATATGTAAACATCTTTTATGCAAAATATCTTATTCAGGACAGTACTAAATAAAAAATAACACACATTTTGCATGATCCCTCTTATTTTGTTAAAATAATTAACATTTTGCAGATTCTGCAAGGGGTATGTAAACTTTTGAGCACAACTGTATGTAGCCATTTTTATCGTTATGTACACAATAATAATCTTTTATATTGTAATCCTTTTATTTTTAATATTTGGCATGTTTGTGTGCTGCTGCCCATCCCTGTGTGTGTAACAAGCAGAGTGTACGTGAATTGTGCACCAGCCTATAGGTGCATATTACTAACACGCTCTTTAAATAATAAAAAAATACTGCGCCATTGACTTTAGACCAGGTTTCAGTTGGTCAATGGTGCAGTCGTTTTCAGTTGCCTCAAAATAGCAACACGCCAACAATGCACCTGAACACACCTCGTTTTCAGACCAGCACGCCCATGGGCGAACAGATGGGTGCGAGCGCATTTGCTATTTAAACAACGTGGGCACTGGATGTGAAAATGATAACTGCGTGGGGCTGAAACTAGCAAAAAACATGTCGTGTCTGCCGTCGCATTGTGCCGGGTGTATGATAGGGCCCAAAAACTTGCAATTGTGAGTTTCTATCTGGCAATTCTGACTTTATAAGTCACAATTGTGAGTTTATATCAGGCAATTCTGAGAAAAAAGTCAGAATTGTGAGATAAAAAGTATTTTTTTTATTTTTTTTTTTATTCAGTGACGGAAACAAGCTTCCATATAAAAGCGTCTGCTAAATGCATAAATGTCTACACTGGATGCGGTAGTGGCGTGAAGTGACACGTCCAAAATTTTTGACAGTAAACTGATGCCACTTTCTATTTCTGACATACTTCAAGTGCTCGTGCTACTTCTGACACAAAGAACAAATGGATCGCTTTGTCGTGTCCAGTGTAGACAGCCTCATGCTGTTGTGTCCGGTGTAGAAAATGTAGTGACTTGATCTGATATTTTATTGATATGCTTTATGAAATGATGTTTCGTTGTAGTTTTAGTTGGTCATTCAAATATAATAGATTTTAAAGGGGGTTCTGGATGTATAAGTTGATCAGACACCCTTGATGTATGAAGAAGTTGTGATTTTACCACAGCGATTGTTTAATAGCATTTAGTTATTTAATAATGCACTCGGCAGATAGAATCGTTCTTAACTGCTTACATAACACCATCCAGCGTCTCTGAGAACATGTTTCAAATGTCAGCCTGTTTTTCTCTTTCGTTCTGTGATTGTGTCATGCTTTTCAGGGCTGACAGCTTTTAACATTTTACTCACGTGGGCTGAATTGACCTGAGCTGCTGCTATAGTCTATGATTCAAAACAAACCAGGTTTGAGAGAAAGACAAGTATCATCTGAATCCCTCTACTCGCTTCTGCAGATTGATGCTTGAACAGATTGTCATACAAGTGTATTATTTGACCTGATGACATCATAATGGGCATCACTTTAACCCGTCTTGATTGGTGGAAGAGGGTAACAAACCGTCCAATTGGCCCTTTTCCCTTTTTCATCGCTGCTCCTCATTAAACAAGCAGAATTCATAACTGATACCAGCCATTAACCACCCGAACAGCAGTGGGGGAGATGGAAGATTACGACATTATGCAGTATCATTGTCCGATTTGATTAGTCGGCACTGCTGTTACCTCCGCAAAGTGAATTAGTTCATTCGGGAGATATGTCAGTGGGTAATATAAAACGGAAATTAAAAATGTCTAAGCTGTATCTCACGTTCGGTCTTTCCTGTTCCACCGAATCACACCGTTGGCTGGCGGCGAGGCCATATGATGGTTTGGAATAGGCGAGCGTTTGCACTGGCCGGTTGGCATTGCCACAGATAACTGCTGTTCCCTCTATTGAGTTACAGAACAGACTGCCAGGCGCTGCGGTTCGGGCCCATGAATGCCATAAAAGCCAGTGATACGATGTCAGCGTCGCAAAGTTTTTGGCCACTACGGTTCCAAACTTCATTCTGGAATCTTTATAGGCCATCATATTTAATTAAACCTAATAGGCCTCAGATGTAAAAAGTAAATAAATGTTTCATTCAAAAATCAAATTAAAAAACCTGCAGCCTGAACTGGCCATTTAGAGCGGCGGGCTTTTAACCCGTCTCTCTGATTGCTGGTAAATGTTTAATTTCTTTATTAAAATCTTATGAGTCAAGATGGTCTGAATAATGAGGCCTGAATTTGATTTCAGATAAAATCATCAAAATTAAAACTCTCTTTCAGGGAATGTCAATAATTCAGGTTATGAATTTGTTTGTAGAGGATAAGTTTTCATCTTGTGGTCCATAACTAACTGGGAAACAAGATGTCAACACTTATTCAGTCAAATGGACATAAAAATAACAATGTATATATATATATATATATATATATATATATATACAGTTAGTAGTATTATATTATTTTATGTTTATATATATAAACATAAAATAATATAATATAAAATAACAGTATTACTATTTTATAAAAAATTAAATATATGTTAAATATATAGTATGTATTTAAAAATATTATAGTTGTATTTTTATATTCTAGACATATAGAAATATATATATATATATATAATAGTTATAAAACTATGAAAATATAAACTATATATATATAAACATAAAATAATATAATATAAAATAACAATATTACTATTTTATAAAAAATAATGTTAAATATATAATATATTTTAAAATATTATTATTATATTATAATATTATATTTTATAATATTATAGTTGTATTTTTATATTCTACATATATAATATTATAAAACTATATATATAATAGTTAAACTATACAACTCTCTCTCTCTCTCTCTCTATATATATGTATATATATATATATATATATATATATATATACACACACATAAAGTAATATAATATAAAATAACAATATTACTATTTTATAAAAAATATATATATGTTAAATATATAATATATTTTTAAAAATATTCTACATATATATTATGAAACTATCTACCTATCTATCTATCTATATATATATATATATATATATATAGTTAAACTATACAACTATAAACTATATATATATATATATATATATATATAATTTATATATAATATAAAATATATATAACTATATTTATATAATATAAAAAACAATATAAAATAATATTACTATTTTATAAAAAATATATGTTAAATATATAATATATATTTCAAAATATTATAGTTGTATTTTTAGATTCTACATATATAATATATATAATATTTTATATTTTTATCTGTTTTGTTTAGTGTGTAAACCATTATAAACTACTATCTATTTAAGCGTCTAGTTCAACTTGAAGTTTACAGGGGTCATTTCTTGGGTTTTTAAGCCATGTGTCTTAAATCACAGAGCCGTTTGATCGTCTTAATGAATTCATTGACTTTTTCCTAAACTGTGAAAGCTCATTTCAATTACAGTTCTGAGAAAAGCAATCCCTCCAGAGACAATGTTTTGGGGTTGCATCTGCCAATCTCACATCTCTTTAACCGCTGTCAGAAGCTGGAGGCCTTCCATGTCTCCTCAAAGATCTTCTGTTCATCAATGTGATTCTCGTAGTCCATCTTTAAATGAGCACAATTAAGTCCTCTCACTTCTTTAATTGAAATGAATGAGATGAAAAAGCCAGCTAGATTGCAAAATGAAAGCTGAAACAAACAATCGCTGACATCAGACGAGGTTGTTATACTCTTAATGACATTACCAACATGACGAGCACAATAACAACAACAGTCAGGCGAAATAAAACTCAATAACGCGCCTGAAGATATCAGGCTGGTATATGAAAAGCACCTGAAATAATTGTTTTTCCACCTCATTATAATGCCACTAATCTCTCAAGGGGACGCCCGCATTAGAGCCAAAGGGTTCTTGTGGACTCTGGTCTAATTTCTGCTAGATTCAATATTAACTGTTTAATTAACACAGCTGAAGAGCATTATTGAATTGGAAATGAAGATCTACGCAAGGTAACCTCGTTGGTCCGTCGCAGATGAATGCAGGCCGAGCATAAATGAACTAAATTAAGAATCAGGAAGACACAGCTGTTGTCTTGGAAGACGCTCTCTCAGGAGACCCGAGGCACCTTTTAGGAGCAAAGGAGCAGAAAGGAGAAGTTTTCTTGTCCGTAAAGATGAGTCTGCCGTGTGTTCATAAAATTGCCCTATTTCTCCCAAAACAGTCTGGAAAAAAAAAGCTGAGATTGTGCTTTTTTTTTTCCATACACACACACACACTCCTGCAAAACCCAAAATGTCGTCTTCAGCATTGTTGTGGTTTATTTAGAGGTGTAGGATGATGAAAAACCGAGCTAGATTTCAAAATGAAAGCTGAAACAAACAATCTCTGACTCTTAATGACATTACCGACATAACAAGCTCATTTTGTTGCATAATGGGCCAATTGCGTTTAAATGTTACTAATTTTAATGAATCAAATTAATATGTCTAATGAAATCACAATCTATCTATCTCTATCTATCCTACCTACCTACCTAGTGTGTATGCAAATATATTTTCTAATAAAAATAACCCACCTGCATATACAGTAGTCAACATTTGAAGTGGATCAAAAAAGTTCATCAAAGTTGTCCTAAGAAGAAGGTTTTAGGACAACTTTGATGAAAGGTTTTGATCCACTTCAAATGTTGACTACTATAGTTTTTACTAGTTCTTTTTATCTGTTTTATCTTATTAATAGTTTATTTTTTATACTTCTATATATACATATAAAATAACACTAAAACAGAATAAATAACTATGTAAAACAATATGCAAATGTGTAATTTATTATTATTTTAATGTCATTATCTTTTATACATTTTGTAAAAAAAAATGCATATATATATATATATAAGATGCACTGATACAAAATTTCTCCACCGATACCGAGTAATATCCGATATCGATAACGATATTTTTAATTATTATGTTTTGAAAGAAATGCTATTAAAAACTTTATTCTCTCCATTTCATCAACTTGTTTCAGAGTAACTGGTATCAGTTATAAACATAAACACATTGCTCAAATTAATACTAACACACATTAACTAAATTCTGAAGATTAAATTAATATATTTTAACCTTCTGAATGATATTAATTCATATAATTACTATTAATATTGAACATCAAACTGGTTTCTTACCATTTTCTTTACACAAAGTGCAACGGATCGCAGTTAATCCGTGATCCGTACGGATAAGGCCCAACGGTTCGGCACGCATGTGATTCGTGGATTAACTGCTAAGTTTAACCATCATAGAGTGAAAGTTTATCATTTGGACGTGTTTTGTCTCACCAATTAACACATTCAAACGATTTGAAAAGCGGAAGAAGAGGCGAAAATCGGGACTCGCGAGCTGTTATCTGTGCCACAGCACGCGCACGCAGAGGCGCGTTTCAGACAGCGCGCAAACACCAAATTGATTCCTCTTTCGCGTTTACTTTCGCTTGAACGGACACATACATGCAAAAAAGAAGCATTCCATCTTAAAGTGACAGCAGCCTAATATTCTTGCTGTTGTCTGTGTCATTAATGTTAATTAAATAAAATAAAAAAAAAACATCATCTTCATCCTCTACCATGTTCGAGAGAAAAGAAGATAGTGAGGAGAGCAAAGTGTGAGTACCAAGCAACATCTCCAGGTGCTCCCTTGAGAACCAGACCAAAAACGTTATGTGCACCCCTGAGTATACATATATATAATAGCCTGTGCTGGCCATTCCAACTTGGTTGTTTTGTCACAGCCTGAAGGTATGTTTTGGGTCATTATCTTGCTGTAGGATGAACCCCTGACCAGCGAGGCGTATACCAGAGGGTATTGCATGGCTCTGCAAAATGCTTTGGTCATGCTTTTGGTTTAAGGTGCTACTCACTCATTCTCAGTCTCTGTATACAGCAGAAGAGCCCCAGACCATCACGCTTCCACCTCCATGTTTGACAGGTTCCTCCTCCATCCCTTCACCTACTCGTCACCGTACAAAAGCCCTGTGTGATGAAGCGAAGATTTTCACAGTTTGATTCATCGGTCAAGACCTTCTTCCAGTCTTCAGCAGTCCACTGACAGTCCCCAGGTAAATCCCGTTTTCTGATACATCTCTCTTTCCTTGCAACGTACATATGTTGATATATACTGTCATTTGTATGTGTGGTGTGTTTTTCTTGTTCACTAGCTTACTGGGTGTATGGCAGTATTTTTTTTTTTTTTTGGTAAAGGTGCTTATTTATTGTTAAAGTGCATTACATATATATATACACACACAAGATTTATAGATAAGACAAAACATAAAATATTTTACAGAAAATATAGTGTATCATATAGTGTGTGAGTATATATTAGATTTAATAGAACAAAAATCTTAAAAATAATAGAATATTTTACAGAAAATATTTTAATTGTTTGTTTTTTTGGTAACATTTTTCCAAACATTTTTCATTTCATTAGTTTCATTAGTTAACATTAGTTAAATACTTGGACATAGGCTAAGAATGAACAATACATCTACAGCATTTATTAATCTTAGTCAGAGGTGGAAAGTAACTAATTACAAATACTTTCATTACAGTACTTGAGTAAATTTTTCAATTTTTTTCTACTTTCTTGAGTATAATTAAATTGTGCTACTTTTACTTTTACTTGAGTTGAATCAAAATAAAGTATTCAACTTTGCTGCATTTATTTTTCACCAAAAGTACAAAGTACTTTGACAAAGGTGCCGACTGAGTAACAGGGCGAGCTGGCATTTGACAGGCACTTTTCAAACTACTGCCCTGCGCTTCAGCCAATAACAGACAGGTCTGACTCGGGTGCAAAACCAATCAAAACTTCCAGTTCAGCTGGGGGGCGGGGCATTCAAATCGAGCTTTGACAATCACTGACGCTCGTGTTTTGAATCAGTATTGCTAATGTTTAAATACTTTAGTGAATGTAAGTGATAATGAGGTAAGTAATTTTCGCAGCTGAAATGGGTCATACCATTGATATTACCAGAGCACTGAGCAGTTGAAGTAAATAGAAAACTCGGCTCATACAAGGACGCAGTTATTGCATGGACGGAGCAAGAATAAAGTGTCTAAAATGCATGCACACAGTTCAGTTTAATGATAAAGCTTGCCCTCTATAACAATACAGTTAAACTAACTATACGAAGCTGAAATAACCTCAATATTAGCAACAAAGATGAAATAAGATCACATGATTTATCTGTCAATCAGATGCACGTGTAGTTTGTTACTATAGCAACAGTGGGCTCTCAGCACATTTTCGGTAGAATGAAAAAAAGAGCATTTTATTTAACATGTTAACCAGTACCCCACTTTATTTTTTTTACTGGCACTTTTCTGTTCATACTGTTTTAATCCCTCATTTCTTTGATTGGACCTCTCACTTACCCTTCTTTGCTTTTGCCCTTCTTAAAATGTTGCTTCTTAAAGGAACACTTCACTTTTTTTGAAAATAGGCTCATTTTCCAACTCCCCTAGAGTTAAACTGTTGAGTTTTACCGTTTTCGAATCCATTCAGCCGATCTCCGGGTCTGGCGGTACCACTTTTAGCATAGCTTAGCATAGTTCATTGAATCTGATTAGACCGTTAGCATCTCGCTCAAAAATGACCAAAGAGTTTCGATATTTTTCCTATTTAAAACTTGACTCTTCTGTAGTTACATCGACCGACGGAAAATGAAAAGTTGCGATTTTCTAGGCCGATATGGCCTAGTAATATCATTGCGCCTGCTGCACCCATGGTACGGCAGCAAAGTTCCTTGATTATTACGCCGGAATGAGAGTATAGTTCCTAGCATATCGGCCTAGAAAATCGCAAGTTTTCATTTTCCGTCGGTCTTAGTATACGATGTAACTACAGAAGAGTTTTAAATAGGAAAAATATCGAAACTCTTTGGTCATTTTTGAGCGAGATGCTAAGTGGTACCGCCAGACCCGGAGAACGGCTGAATGGATTCGAAAACGGTAAAACTCAACTGTTTAACTCTAGGGGAGTTGGAAAATGAGCCTATTTTCAAAAAAAGTGGAGTGTTCCTTTAACACAGAGTGAGACAAAAAATATATCGTTATAAAATTCTGATACAATCTCACTTGTGGACTTTCTGCGCGAGGGCGCCCTCTGGCTTCCAGTATGAATGAAACAGAAAAATTACATGAGAGTGTTTAGCGCCCCATGTTGCTAACATCGCCTTATTTTGTGTAAAAATAGAAAAATAATACTAAAGTACTTTGTAACGTAGTAACTTGAGTACTTTTTCTGCAAACTACTTATTTACTCTTGAGTCATATTGTTCTCCAAACAATACGCCTATATAGGTCGTTTGTCACTTCCCTGAAATACAACCCATAGGAGCGTTTGCTAAAGTTGCGCCCCTATCAACAACAGGACACTTTCATTTTAATTCATGAAATACGACCCATAGGAGCATTTGCTAAAGTTGCGCCCCTATTGACAACAGGACACTTTCATTTTAATGCATTGTTCCCTTTTATCTGCGTCATATTTCGGGTTTGGCACAGCTCAATTGGCAGAGCATTGCAATATATAACAATATGCAATCATGTGATCATGCGATCGTGGGTTTGATCCCAGGGAACACGTGCTCATAAAGTGTATATGCACTATAAATCACTAAGGGTAGGTTTAGGGGTGGGGTGGGTGTAGTCGTTGATAAAAAAATGAGTTTTGCTAAATAGAAATAGGACAAATGGTGTAAAAAGTCCACACATTGTATTTAAATGAACACGCATTTTGTTTGGTAACGACAGTCATACGTCATTTCATGACGACAGACGTAACACGACACTGTCATTATTTTTACACCAGCTAGAGGGCGCATGACTGTAAAACGTAAATATAGGTCGTAATAAGGTGCTTGAAAAACGACCTGTAGGGTCGTTTTTTGTTTTTTTTTTGGACGACAGTCTGTATTTTTCAGTACTTCTATGTGTACTCAAGTAAATTATTTCTTAAGTAGCAATACTTTTACTTAAGTACAAAGCACTCTTTCCTTAGTTAATGTTAATTTCAACATTTACTAATACATTATTAAAATCAAATGTTGTATTTGTTAACACTGTGAAGTAACATGAACAAACAATGAACAGCTGTATTTTTATTAACTAATGTTCACAAACATTTCTAAATACTGTAACAAATGTATTGCTCAATATTAGTTCATGTTAGTAAATACATTAACTAATGTTAACAACTGAGATCTTATTGTAAAGTGTTACCATTTTTTCTTTATATTTTAGGAAAGGGTTCATTTTGTAGGCCGTTGCACTACAAAATTTGACATAAGTATTTACTTGCATAATTAACGTTCCACAAAACTGCATATGAGGTACCTTGAGATCATAACACAAGGGAATTCGAGCAGAAGGCCACCTAATTGCACTTGATTGTGCATGATCTGTCTGAACGAAGACAGCATAATTACATCTTCAGGTCTTTCAAACAGATGGCCCCATGAAAATGAAGCTGCGTTTCCACAATAGAAACTTCACACCGCCTAACCTCATTCAGCAGCCGCTCGGAAAAGGTAGACTGTGATCTCGCTGTTTCTTTCATTCGTTTAAAAATCCGCACCTATTTATCTTCTCCCACTCTCACAGTGAGGCTAAGTATGGAGAACAATGTCACCTTTCTTGTCTTCGAAGATTTGCGTCATTCTAACCTCTGCGGCCCCAGCCAATCATGCATGTCTGATATTAGAATGCTTCCGCTTTAATTATCTAGTCTAGATTCTCCATCCTTCATTATATAGGAGGGCATTATATTCTGTGCCCTTGACCTATGGAAGGCTTTCTGACAGAAGAAATTCTGTCTTCATTTCTAGGTTGAGAAGACCAGTTTTGGGGAGTTACTAACTAAAGTAGCAATGCTACTAATAAAATTGTCAGTAGCATGGCATTTACCTTTAGTCATTTCGCATTTAGTCGCAGTAGTTCAGTGCAGCTTTGCCAGTAATGAGCTATTTTTTCTAACAAGTAGTGGTGTAGTGTGACAAAATGCTGCACCACTGTCTTTTATGCCATAGTGTTTGTGCACACAGTTTTTGTGAGCTGTATAATCAAATGCGCTTTGTTAAAATTTCTTCTTTCTCTATTTTGTAGTGCTGGGAAGTCTGATTCAGGTTAGGGATGCATGTACACTACTGGTTAAAAGTTTGGGATAATTACAATTTTTTTAATGTTTTTGAAAGAAGTCTCTTATGCTCACCAGTGCTGCATTTATTTGATGCATTTATTTGTGCTGCTTCATATTATGTGAAAACTATCTTTGATGAATACAAAGTTTATTTGAAATTTATTTGAAATAAAAATGTTTGGTAACATTATACATCTCTTTACTGTCACTTTTGATCAATTTAATGCATCCTTGCTGAATAAAAGTATTATGGTTTCCTCAAAAATGTTGAGCAGCAAAAACTGTTTTCAACATTAATAATAATAATAATAATAATAATAAACATTTCTTGAGCACCAAATCGGCATATTAGAATGATTTCTGAAAGATCATGTGACACTGAAAATTCAGCTTTGCCATCACAGGAATAATTTACATTTTATATTAAATATATTAAAATAGAAAACTCTTATTTTAAATTGTAATTATATTTCACAATATTCATTTTTTTGATCAAATAAATTCAGCCTTGGTAAGCAGAAGAGACATTTTATGTCTTTTTTTTGTGATGAAATATTTAGATACATTTTATAAAATCTGTTTTTGACTTATATAAATGTATTGAAGTGTTTTGTCTATTTTTAATACTTGTATTTAGTGTACATTTTTCTGTTTTTTCTAAATTATGAAATTATATTTTTGTGCTAATTTAAATCCTCATTGTTTTTTTGTGCCAGATAAATCAAAGAAATTATATGGTTAGGCCTATATATTTTAAAGTCACCATGAAATCAAAAATGACAATTCTTGTGTTTTTATGGAACATTGCAGTATTTATTATAAATGATTTATGTTATGTTAAATCCATGTACCTCGTAATCTTTAATCTAAATAACTTCCCCTCCTTCTTGCAGCAACATCTCTTCTCTTCTGAAGTGTTTACTGGCTCGAGGGCTGGGCAACCTGTCACTCACATGAGATCCACCAATAGGAAACCACAACCATCCAATCAATTCCCCATGAACAAAATCAAGCCCCGCCCTACATTATTTCTTGTTCGAGAAGCCGTTTCACTCGTATATACATCACAATAGGTAAGAAAAGACTATCGCAACTTCTGTTTCATACCGACTTTAAAAAAAAAATGCTTTTCTCTAGCAGTTTGTAGTGTAGAATATCTTGACTGTAGTTGAACTGCTTTAAATTATAAGTAGCTTGGCAGGTTTCTCCAACACTGCAGAAGATGTATCACATCCACTGCAACATGCAAACGCTAGTAAAGCTGTGTTTCAAATGCTGGCCAGTGTTTTTGTCAGCCACGCTCTTGTATTTTGTGAATCTTCTGGACGTGTGTGAGGCCTGAAATGAGATTTATATTGCTGTGAGAGGTCCAACTAGGTACGCCAAACAATATCAGCACGCTACAACTTTATTGCAGCTCACCAACGCTTTATTGCATTTTGGAAATGCGGCCCCTAGTGTATACGTGACAGCCAGAGTTAGAGATGTTTACAACTTTAGTTTCGGGGACAGAAGAAAGCGCAAATAAATAAATTAATACATAATGTATAATTTTGTCACCCATAGCCCCGGGACGAAAGTGGGAGGATTTCGATGAAATTGGAGTGTCAGGCGAATCCACTCTACTGGAATGACACGCCCCGCAGCTACTGTCCCACAATGCAACCTGTTCGCCTCATAGGGGTGGTATTACCTATTCATCAGAGCAGCCAGGCTACTCGGTATGCAAATTGAATGCTAAAACATCCAGTCAGTCTCAGCGGCTCCCGGAACTTTTTATTCGCGCCGGCTCAACCTCCGAGGCTCTCCTTGAATTCCAAATCGTCGCGGCGTATTCCCCTCTGTTTAATGGCGCATACATTTCGTAGTCTGATGAATCAGCTCGGATGCTTTGTTTAAGTTCGGCACGCCTCGCGTTTGAGCGCCGACATTAATAACAATAAGATTGTGCTAAACTTCTCATTTAGAAACGCCTCTGTCCTACTTTGCCCTTAATCTTGTCCTCTGGAATCGCGATCCCAGGGCTCCTGCCAGTGTTTACTTCGGCGAATCCGGGTTTGAATAGAGCGAGACTCAAGTATGCATTAATGTGAAGGCTTCAAACACTTGGCAGAAATCTGAATCATTTTGATATCACCCTGGGAGAAAATTTGATGCTGTCACACCAGTCCAATTTAAGCAGGGGATTTGCAGCATGAAATGCCTTCCATTGCGGAGATTGCTACTTGACGGAGAGAGCCGTTTCCGCTGCCATTTACCCAGGCAGTCTTTTAAGGATGAGTTGATTTTTCCCACAGAGATCAATGCTGACGCAGAGAGAGAGGTGAAACTTAGCTAATGTTCGCCTAACCGCTCCGATTTCACGAGGCTGTGGTAATATTGTGATTTTTTTTCCCATTGTTGTGTTCCTGTACTGAGCTGGCTTGTGTGGGAAACAAGTTATGAGAGGTCATTCTATATGGGGAGATGCATTATTTATGCTGTAGGTTAAACCACTCCGCTCTGTTGGCCGGTGACAGATATTCTGTTTGTAGTTCATATGGTTCACAGAGCTGGAACAACCCAAAGCACTTTTCTCAAGAGTTTTCAGTCCTGTCTTATGGTATCTTCGAAGCACCTTGTCTGTAAAACTTTTCCAAGATATATGCTTTGACAGATACTACAACGCACATCTATTATTGAGAGCCTCTCCGAGTTATGAGACGTGACATATAGGTATCTAATATCCAATAGAGATGCTTAATCAAATGCAATTTTAATGGAGTGTTATACAGAGATAAAAGTCGTACATGACATGAATCATCAGTCAAAAGCATCTCTCAGAGGTGAACACGTAAACACAATCCACACATATGCACTGTTTGTAAGTTCACAACACAGTCCAGAAAATCTGTTGTGTGCATGGACAGATTTTGAACCTGAGGCTGTTTGCATTTTACCACTTCATTAATTTTTATGCATTTATTTTTACAAACTGAGTTGCAGGTTAGTTGCATTACAAATCATAGATAAAGTAAAACAAAATTAAAATAAATGAGCAAATAAAATAAAAAGAATAAAATAAAGAAAAAAAATTAGATATATGCAGTATGTTAATTATAACACGAAGGAGGAAAACAATAAGGAACAGGCAAATTTCCAGTATACATCAAAATACATGTTTGTGTATATGTATATAGAGTCAAATATAAAGGGGCGTGTAAATGTATTCTACAGTTGTCACGTTAAAGGGATAGTTCACTCAAAAATTAAAATTATCCCATAATTTACTCACCCTCAAGCCATCCTTGGTGTATATGACTATCTTCTTTCAGTCAAGCACAATCGGAGTTATATTAAAAAGTATTCTAGCTCTTCCAAGCTTTATAACGGGAGTGAATAGTAACCAATATTTTGAAACCCAAAAAAGCACATCCATCCATCATAAAAGTAATCCATACAGCTCCAGGGGGTTAATAAAGGCCTTCTGAAGCGAAGCGATGAGTTTTTGTAAGAAAAATATCTATATTTATAACTGTATAAACTATAATCACTAGCTTCCGGTAACGTCCATCCGCACATTCACGAGAGAGTCGAGTTGCGGCGTATGACGTAGGATGTAGGAGTAGCGTAAGCTCAGATGAGAGTAGACACCTCTCACGGTTCAAACAAATAGAGCTGGACAACAAACTCAAGCTCCTCCGACATTTCTCTTTAAAAATTCTCATTTTAGACTTCTAATTTGTGACCGGTGTTTTGTTTTGCTCTATTCTCTGCACTTACGCGTTCGTCAATATGTCATGCGTCAGGTCAAAGTTCACTCTTCCGCCGGACTCGCATACAGAAGCCAGTGATTCTAGTTTAGAAAGTTATAAATATGGATATTTTTCTTACAAAAATGTATCACTTCACTTCAGAAGGCCTTTATTAACCCTCTGGAGCTGTATGGATTACTTTTATGATGGATGGATGTGCTTTTTTGGGCTTCAAAATATTGGTTACTGTTCACTCCCATTATGAAGCTTGGAAGAGCTTAAAATAACTCCAATTGTGTTTGACTGAAAGAAGAAAGTCATTTACACCTAGGATGGTTGAGGGTGAGTAAATCATGGGATCATTTTCATTTTTGGGTGAACTAACCCTTTAAGGGTATACACAGGGATCTTCACTAATCCCAAGAGATTTTACATTTTAAATAACATGAGTTTGCCCATGAGATAGAATCTAGGATTTTCTAAAGATATAAGATCCTTTATCATAGCTACCCGATCCCTATACAGTGAGGGGCTATCCATTTAATCATAATGGTCTTCCTTGCCAGCATCAGTAAAAGATGGACAATGTCTGTGTGTTTCTGAAGGGGGCAAAGTGCCAAATAAACACATGGAAGGTGAGGTTTGAACTGTTACTTAGCAAATTTCTGATAGGGCTTTGCAGATTGAGAGCCTTCTTTCTTTTTACATTCCCACAGACAGTGGAAAAGGGTATGGAGGGAATCCTTGCAGTTCAGACAATTAGTTGACACCTGTTTGTTAAATTTAATGTATTTATATGGTGATATATAAGCCTTATGTACTACATTAAACTGCATTTCTCTGAATCTGTTATAGAAATAGTAGCTGGGAGTTTAATGATGTTTTCCCATCAGACAGCATCAATTTCAGACCCAATGTTTTTACTCCAAGATTTTTGAAGACCAGTTAACTTATTCTTCCTATGCTCATATAATATTAAGTAGAATTTGTATGTAAACTTTTAGGTTTCTGCACTGCACTATTTCTAACATAGTGTCTGACTTATACATATTTAGAGAAATCTTTTTTTGCGCAATATAAAAATGGGATGTGAGTTTATCAAAGGGCATGAATTCACCTTTGTGGAAGAGATCATATATATGATTTATACCAGCTTGTTGCCATGAGGAAAAAATTATGATCCCATTTTAAGACACAGACCTGAATGAACAAACGAGGAGAGAATCTAATGAAAAAATATTTTAATGGCGGAGCAAGCTTGCAAAGTTGAATAAATGAGGGGAAAGTTCTTTAATTCAGAGGGAAATGGGTTCTTTTTGTCTAAAAGATTAAGTAATTTAGAGGTTCTGCTTAAGTCCATTTCTATTTCAACCCAGGAAACATCAGGAGGTTAATGGATCCAGCCCATAATTATTCTCACCTGTATTGCCCAAGCGTAAAACTTAAAGTTAAGCAGTGCCCACATGTTACTTACATGTTTTCTTATATTAGAAGAAAGGACATGGACAGATTCTACGTAGGGTAATCATTTTAATTAAGTTTATCCTTTCTAAAAAAGAGACTGAAAGAGCAGACCAGTGCGTCGTCATTCATAACCTGTGCTATCAGTGGTTTTATATGAAAGCTTGGGTGGTATATGTATGCCTTGGGGTGCCCATCTAGTGTGGGGATTTAGTGTGTCCCAATTGGCATAATTTCAGATTTATGAAAATTAACTTTTTTAACCAGAAACAGACCTAAATTGTTCAATACTTTTAAAAATTTCCGGCAAGGAGATTTAGTGAAAATGACATCAACTGCGTATAGCATTATGTTTTTCACCCAAATGAACATCATACCACTTCATTATTTTAGTTATTATACATTATATATTTTTGTGTGCATTTCATTTTTAAATACTCACTGCCCTAGTGAAAAAAAAATACTAAAATGTATTTGAAATACATTTATTTTGTGCTAAGTATACTACAATACATTTCCGTATTTATGTGCTAATTAAAAATAGCCTGCAATTGTACTTTTGGTACACTAAACTGGTACTGTATACTTAAAGTCTGATAAATTGGAATAACTAATTTTGTACTTAATGCACTTTAATTGTGTGGAAGTAGTGCTGAGGTCCAACTAAAGATATGCTTAAGTATATTTGATTGAGCTAAAGTGGAACTTGCTAACTAATCAGGCCTTGTAAATAATTATTGACTTATCGAAATTTTAATATTGGTGCATCCCTAACGCTCACTCACTTTGTTGTTGCTGTTGTTTCAGTTTAACCCGTGATTGGGAGTATTAATATTTTGCATGACATCACCTGTAAACTTGTTTCTGCGTAACTTGTTTAGCGCTCATGAGGAAGCTTAAGAACTCAAACAAACTTTTTTCCCCCGTCTTGACTCCTGTGGTGTTATGAAAGTGATTCAGCAAGGTGGAGATAATAGAAAGGATTTACTGAATAATAAAGTTCAGTGTCTGATTGCGTTTCAGCGTGTTGTCGTCAGGGCGTGAGACAGTTCTCCGTGTAGCTGCTCTGGCTCCTGTCGTGGGCCGCTGCTAAAATGGATTAACATGTCAGCTGGACAGCACAGAGTCTGTGTGCTTTTAAATCCCCTGTCTGCCTCTCAGAGCAGCGCTGAAATACAAGTCTAGCCTTATAAAAATAGGATTCACTCCAATCTCATTTCTAAGCTTTTCATCTGCAGTTCACTGCCTGTGTGCCATTGCTCACATACTGATATTAATAGTTGAAGTAACGAGTTTAACACCTAAAGAAATGTTTAAGACTAGATTTTCACATTTTCTAAGTGGTGCAGAATTTGTTGAGGGTGGTTTCCAGGCCAATGCAATGCAATTTCTAATGTGTTTTGGTGAGCAGGCATAATTATGGAAGCTTGCTTCTGCCACTAAATAAAAAAATAAAAAAGGTAATTGCGACTATTTATCTCACAATTCTGACTTTTTTTTCTTGCAATTGCGAATTCAGAATTATGCGATATAAAGTGACTTTTTCTGACTTTTTTCTCAGAATTGACTTTCTCTGACTTTTTTCTCAGAATTGTGAGATATAAACTCAGAATTGCGAGTTATAAAGTCAAAATTGCGTAATATAAACTCACAATTACGTCTTATAAAGTTGGAAATTGCAAGATATAAACTCGCAATTCTGAGAAAAAACATGTCTTTTTTCCCTCACAACTGCATACTATAACATTCAATTGCGAGTTTATATCTCACAATTTTGACTTTATAAGTGACAAGTTGCAATTACCATTTTTATTTTTTTCCATTTTAGACTTCTTTTAAAAACATTAAAAAATCTTACCAATCCCAATCTTTTGAACAGTAGTGTATTTCTGAAAAGTCACTGGTAACTGAAAATTTTGCTTTTGCACTATTATATCCACACCACTAGGTGTCAGTATAAAGTTCAAGACCCTCGTCGTATTGGCCAGAAAAATCTAAATTTGTCTCAACGAATCTTTCACAGTTTCCTGGACCATTTGGTGCTCCATCTGTCTTTGGATCTGCACTTTTCCCTCTTTTTCAGCTTCCTCCAAGGGTATCTGTCAGAGATATGCTGCGTTTCAACAGGAAATCCATAAGAAAAATCTCCCCATCTTGCACTTTCTCCTTTGTGGCAGTGAGGAATTCTGGGTATTTCTTCAGTCAGGGTGACTCACGGATAGTATTAAGGGCTCTTCTCAAAATAAGTCAACTCTCAACCTCAAAAATGTCATTTATAAATATCACCTCATTACGTGCAGCATCGGGAGCCCCTTGAGAGTCTTCTTGTAGCTTCTGCAGCAGAAGGATCGGCTAAGTATGCAGAGCATTATTAGTATTGCTACTACTTACTCAAAGAGTTAGTGATTTGAATGACTTCAAAGTATTAAACTTTGATCTGTCTTTTCCCACAACTTTTTTGCTTTGCTATATCTGGCTTGTTGAGAAGAGGTTAATCATTTCTTTTCATTTTTACACGGCAGATGTTATAAGCAAGACTTACACCGAAGGAAAGACTCAAACCATATCTAAAAAGGTTGGAGAGTATTATTCTGACTTAGACCAGTGAGTAACCCCCTAGCAACCTCCCAGAGCACTCTAGCAACGCCCTGGCAACCATTCAAAACATTGTGCAGGTTTTGCACCCCTCACATTTTCCTGAAAATGTGAAACTCTAGTTTCTTTCATGTGTTAAATGTTAAAGTATTTCTTGAGTCGCTATCATTATTCATCCTGCTGGCTTTTTCTTCATTGTCTCTTCCTTTACTCTTACTATGATGTCTAACAGCCACAGGGACTTTGAAATCTGTGGTACAGCTGTGCTTTAATTAGAAACCTCATCATTTATTAGTCCAAGAGAAGCACTGAGGAGTTTTCTGACATTATTTTTTTAAAGCCAGCCTAGATTGCCATGGATGTTTCTCGTTTTAATTACAATATTCTGCTGTTTCTTGTTTCGATTAGCCTACTATACCTATCTTGAAATAAACCCTTGACGCGCTATAGCATTTCTCGCTGTATCTTCTTCTTGCTTTACCATAATATGCCTTGTGGTGTGCAACAAATGCATAAAAATACCCATTACCCACGTTTTATTTACAAAGCAAACAGTGACACGTTTTTAAGCCATTATTAAGTCAGAGGTGTGTGTGCCGGATAATGCTGAGGTTGACATAAACGGTCGTGGCCTGATGACTAATTCACATTACAGCACATGAACCTGAGCCCGACCCAAGGAGGGGTATCAATCTGCCCCTTAATTATTTCAATTAAGCCATGGCTTATTAACCAACCCACCCTGCACCTTAGACTTTGGAGACATATAGGCCAGAAACATTTACTATTGTACTATTGCTGTACTATTGTACATACTTGACATGCATTTTTGCATTACTTTGGCGTTAAAATCTCAGCACTTATTTCATTCAGATGTCTGTGCTGTTAAACTGGATGTGTTTTTATTGAGGTAGATGCAATCAGCATGTCACCTTTACCAAACTTCAGCATACTTCGGAGTTTAACAGGAGAATTTCACAAGAGTTTTGTTTTTTTTCTATCACAAAATGTATCTATATTATATGGAAGCTTTTTTCCGCCACTGGATAAAAAATAAAAAAGGTAATTGCGACTTTTTATCTTGCAATTCTGACTTTATAACACGCAATTGCGAGTTATAAGAGAGTTTGAGAGTCTCACAATTCTTCGAAAAGATGTCAGAATTGCGAGATATAAACTCAATTGCGAGAAAAAAAGTCAGAATTGTGAGAAAAAAAATCAGAATTGCGAGGAAAAAAGTCAGAATTGCAAGAAAAAATTTCAGAATTGTGAGAAAAGAAGTCAGAATTGTGAGAAAAAAATTCAGAATTGCGAGAAAAACAGTCAGAATTGTGAGATGAAAATGATATTTTTTTATTTTTTATTCAGTGGTGGAAACAAGCTTCCATACTATATTATCTCCCAGCTCTTTATAAGCCAAAAGTTGGATATATACTGTAAGTACATCCAACTTTATCCGCATACATACAAAAGCTTCGAAGCTTTACGAATCTTTTGTTTCGAATCAGTGGTTCGGAGCGTGTATCAAACTGCCAAAGTCACGCCCCTCAGTGGTGAACCATTGAAATTTCAAAACACTTTTGACGAAGCCTCGTTTACTGAAATCACTTGACTTTGGCAGTTTGATACATGCTCCGAACCACTGATTCGAAACAAAAGATTCGTAAAGCTTCGAAGCTTCATGAAGCAGTGTTTTGAAATCGCCCATCACTAGATATTGTTGAATAAAGTCATTATTTTGTTTTATTGGCGCACAAAAAGTATTCTCGTCGCTTCATAATATTAAGGTTGAACCACTGTAGTCACATGAACTGTTTTAAATATGTCTTTAGTAGCTTTCTGGGCATTGAAAGTGTAAATTATCTTGCTGTCAATGGAGGCCTCACTGAGCCATCGGATTTTATCAAAAAGATCTTAATTTGTGTTCTGAAGATGAACGAAGGTCTTACGGGTGTGGAACAACATGAGGGCGAGTAATTAATGACAGAATTTTCATTTTTGGTTGAACTAACCCTTTAAGGCATAAAAGTGCACATAGTTGAAGAAAAAGCCACTTGAGTTGCATTATAAAATGCAGTTTGGCATGTTTCGTATAATGTATGAGATCGAGCTTGTGTAGAAATTAGGGATGCACCGATACCGATACCAGTATCGGCCCGATACCAAGCTCGTGTACTTGTACTCGTACTCGTAAAAACACCCCCGATACCAAAGACCGATACCTCACGTGACGTAACTGACAGAATTTTCCGTGCACAGAGACACCGGCGGCAGCAGCAGAAACAATGTCAGCCTCAGAGGTGTGGAAATACTTCAAAATTAATGATGACAACTCACACATTGCGAACTGCATGCTTTCAATCACAATTCGTTATCGATTAGTGAAGGCGGGATAGGCGGGATCGCGCTGAATGACACAGACCAGAAGCGCGCTCTCTCTTTCTTGCGCACGATCCCAGTTCTCTCAGACAGCGCGCGATCAGTTCTCCTCGCGCCTGAATGGTCAAATGCACACATAGTTGTCAAAATGTCCATCGTGTGGAGTATCTCACGTAAATACAGTCGGTTATGGCTTAAGTCGACGTAAACATTTGGGTGAAAACAGGATATGTGTCAGTATCCATGGATTCGGTCTTAAAGGGACCGTAGCCTATATTTGTCATTAATGTTAATAAAACAACAAAAGATGTTAAATAAATGTATACATGGTAAATAAACCTACTGTATCTGAAAAACAAGTTTATTTAATTTGTATCTCTACAGTATTTGTTGTATTGTTTGTAATTTATTTGTAAATTTCTTTTTATATAACAACATTTATATATATTGGTAATTATGCCCTTTGAAGGTTATTGGACACTGTGAAATTTTTGTTCTTTAAGTTTGTGACAAGCACATAAAAATTATTACTTTTTTCATTAGAGTAATAATAAAGAAGCTGTCCTCCATTCATTAGTCTCACTGTGTTGTGCTTGGGAAACTGCAACATCACCAAAAAGAGAGAGAGAGAGAGAGAGAGAGAGAAATTAATAAATGTATAGGCATCGGTATCGGTATCGGCGAGTACCAGAAAAAAGTATAGGTACTCGTACTCGGTCCTTAAAAAATGGTGTCGGTGCATCCCTAGTAGAAATAACTATTTTCATTCACATTCTTGCTCACAGTATGTTTTGTTCTTTAGATTTCATTCTTGGCCTTTCAGCTTTGAGATATGATGGTGGTAATTTGCAGTAATATTACCCTTGATGGCTTAATATATTGTATGACAGTCTTAAATGAATTAGAGAAGGTGCAAAGACTGAGCAAGCATGTGATATTATGGGATATATATGACTTGTAACCCGCAGACCAACCGCTGTTGTACGTTGTATATGGTTGACCTACAGATCTCCACGCCTCCGCAGATTAGCAGCATTTGGAGAACATGAGATTTTTGCCCCTCTGGGAAATGGGATTCATGTAGACACAGCAGACCTGAAAGCCTGTTGTTGTTTGATGAATGAGTTACCCAGCAAAATAACCACTCCAGCAGCTAGAATTAATGAGAAATATGTTCCACTATAGCACAGAGTCGAGCTGGAGACGGGCTTCTTTAGCAGCATTAAACACGCTCGCCGCACAACACTCTAATAATATATATAATATGAATCCTCTCAGTGCCTCATCCAAATGTGATATTGCATCATTGTGATGAGACTGCATTTAGTGACCAGAATAGATTAAATTAGTGTTTACGAACAAATGCTCAGCGGCGACACTTCTGGGTGCTTCAGGCTGTCTTAGATTAGTCATTTTCAGTCATTTAGAGCTCAATTTGAATAAAGCACTAGTGAAAATGGGTTGAATATAAGAGTCAAGGTTTAGTTGGTCAGCCCCTGCTGGTAGATGCGGTAACTACATTATGTGGGGATAATCATTTAAAAGCAGATTAGTAGATTAAATTTTATTTTTTTGCAAGCAGCATATACTACCATTCAAACGTTTGGTGTCAGTAAGATTGTTTTAATGTTTTTTAAAAAAAGAAGTCTCTTCTGCTCACCAAGGCCTCATTTATTTGATCAAAAAATATAATAAAAACAGGAATATTGTGAAATGTCATTCCTATTTCAAAGAACTGTTTTCTATTGTAATATACACTATATTGCCAAAAGTTTTGGGACTCCTGCCTTTACGTGCACATGAACTTTAATAACATCCCATTCTTAATCCGTAGGGTTTAATATGGAGTTGGCCCACCCTTTGCAGCTATAACAGCCTCAACTCTTCTGGGAAGGCTTTCCACAAGGTTTAGGAGTGTGTTTATGGGACTTTTTGACCATTCTTCTAGAAGCGCATTTGTGAGGTCAGGCAGTGATGTTGGCGAGAAGGCCTGGCTCGCAGTCTCCGCTCTAATTCATCCCAAAGGTGTTCTATCAGGTTGAGGTCAGGACTCTGTCCAGGCCAGTCAAGTTCCTCCACACCAAACTTGCTCATCCATGTCTTTATGGACCTTGCTTTCTGCACTGGTGCGCAGTCATGTTGGAACAGGAAGGGGCCATCCCCAAACTGTTCCCACAAAGTTGGGAGCATGAAATTGTCCAAAATGTCTTGGTATGCTGAAGCATTAAGAGTTCCTTTCACTGGAACTAAGGGTCCAAGCCCAATCCCTGAAAAACAACCCCACACCATAATCCCCTCTCCACCAAACTTTACACTTGGCACAATGCAGTCAGGCAAGTACCAAACCCAGACTCGTCCAACGGATTGCCAGACAGAGAAGCGTGATTCGTCACTCCAGAGAACACGTCTCCACTGCTCTAGAGTCCAGTGGCGGCGTGCTTTACACCACTGCATCCGACTTTTTGCATTGCACTTGGTGATGTAAGGCTTGGATGCAGCTGCTCGGCCATGGAAACCCATTCCATGAAGCTCTCTACGCACTGTTCTTGAGCTAATCTGAAGGCCACACGAAGTTTGGAGGTCTGTAGCTATTGACTCTGCAGAAAGTTGGTGACTTCTGCGAACTGTGCGCCTCAGCATGCGCTGACCCCGCTCTGTGATTTTACGGGGCCTACCACTTCATGGCTGAGTTGCTGTTGTTCCCAATTGCTTCCACTTTGTTATGATACCACTAACAGTTGACTGTGGAATATTTAGTAGTGAGGAAATTTCACGAATGGACTTATTGCACAGGTGTCAAACTATCACGGTACCACGCTTGAATTCACTGAGCTCCTGAGAGCGACCCATTCTTTCACAAATGTTTGTAGAAGCAGTCTGCATGCCTAGGTGCTTGATTTTAAACACCTGTGGCCATGGAAGTGATTGGAACACCTGAATTCAGTGATTTGGAGGGGTGTCCCAATACTTTTGGCAATATAGTGTATTTTAAAATGTAATTTATTCCTGTGATCAAAGCTGAATTTTCAGCATCATTACTCCAGTCTTCAGTGTCACATGATGTGTATTCAACAACCTTTTTACATAGACATCTTCAAATACTGAATCTTATCTTACACTTATCTTTGAGCCATATGCTCATGTCAAGTAATAACTATATGTTATTACTTTAAAATGAACAAATATCATTATTTTATATAATGCTTAACAGATCATTAGACCGCAGTGCTGCTCAGAGTCACTACTATAATTTGTCCTATTTATAGTTTGTTTGGTGCAGAGTCTTTGTGGGAACCTGTAGCAGCCAAAAAAATCCATGTAAGTACACTCTAGCTTTTTTTTTTAGAGAAATATTTCATTACAGTAAAAAAAGACTATTGAAAAAGTGCGTGGCAAACCCCAGGCATGCAGAGAGCGAGATGACACACATCATAACAATTTACGCCCAAGAGCAAAGAGGGGGGAACCGTCTTTTCTCTTAAACCTTTAGCACAGATCTCACTGCTGGAGGGAAGATCTCTGCTCGGGCAGTAACACAGAAGCTATAAGGAGACACAAAAAGTAAATAATTGCAAGCTCAGGTAACCCCATTCATTCTGAAAGCAGGTGAAAGAATAGGACGAGTGCCGCGAGACAACATTATGGTTTTTTTCAGCTTGAGGTATTGCCATCCTTTATAAAAATGGTACAAGAACTTAGCACAGTCACGGCCATGGTCCCCACGTTTGTTTTTATAACAGTCACCCTGTATTTAAAAAGCCAGCAGAAATGGCATTTTTGGGCGAAATTTAATAACAAAAATCCTGGAGTTTTGCATATTCCTAAGAAAATATGATGCTAGGGTATTGTGGGTGGTTGCCAAGGTGTTGCTATGCAGTTGCTAAGGTATTTTGACTGGTCTTAAACATGTTGCTATATCATTGGTAGGGTGTTCGGGGTGGTTGCTAGGTCATTAGGTTGCTAACTAATCCAATTTTAAATAGTACTCAAACTTTGTGGTTTCTAGGGTGCTAGGGTGTTGCTAATGTGTTTTGAGTGGCCTTAATCATGTTGCTATATCATTGGTATGGTTTTCTGGGTGGTTGCTAGGAGATTAGGTTGCTAACTAATCCAATTTTAAATAGCACTCAAACTTTGCAGTAGCTAAGGTATTCTGAGTGGTAGCTAGGGTGTTGCAAACGTGTTTTGAGTGGTCTTAAGCATGTTGCTATATCATTTGGTATGGTGTTCTGGGTAGTTGCTAGGAGATGAGGTTGCTTACTGGTCCAATTTTAAATAGTACTCAAACTCTGTGGTTTCTTGTGTATTCTGAGTAGTTTCTAGGGTGTTGCTATGCAGTTGCTAAGGTGTTTTGAGTGGCTTTAAGCATGTTGCTATAGGATTGTTACAGTGTTTTGGGTGGTTTCTTGGAGATAAGGTTGCGTACTAGTCCAATTTTAGATACTACTCAAACTTTGCAGTTGCTAGCGTATTCTGAGTGGTTGCTAAGGTGTTGCTAAGCAGTTGCTAAGGTGTTTTGAGTGGCTTTAACCATATTGCTATATCATTGGTACAATGTTCTGGGTGGTTTCTTGGAGATAAGGTTGCGTACTAGTCCAATTTTAAATAGCACTCAAACTTTGCAGTTGCTAAGGTATTCTGAGTGGTTGCTAGGGTGTTGCTAAGCAGTTGCTAAGGTTTTTTTGAGTGGCCTTAAGCATGTTGCTATATCATTAGTAGAGTTTTTTTGGGTGGTTGCTATGTGATAAGTTTGCTTAACTCAAACTTTGGGATTTCTAGGCTATTCTGGGTGATTTCTAGGGTCAAATGACCCCATCTTGGTTACTAGATATGGCTTGGGCCCCTCCTTTAAAATTGGTCTATGGGTTTTTTTATTTGTGTTTTATCATTTTCCATGCGAAAATGAATATATTTGCAGTTAGGGGTTTGTGCAAATAACCAACTGTAAACAGCAGTAAGTAATAGTAAGACTTGCCTTAATAAACAGCACTAATAACATCAACAGCTTTACATTTAGAGCTCTGTAGCACTCATAGCCCAGCAGGAGACTTCAGATAATTATCACATTGCTTACGCCGTGACCACAGTTCATCCCGCTTTCTCCTGCATCTCCTCCATTTCTCTTACCATGACGTCAAAGAGCCTGTAGGGAACTTTGAAATGTGCGGTGCAGCTAAGCCTTAATTAGAAAACCTCATCATTTAATCGTCAAAGAGAAGTTATTGTGCCTAGTTTAACTCCTGTGCAAAGATGCTCTGGCTTGTTTGTTTTGCTAAAGCAAGTCCTAATAAGATCTTTTGGAATAGCTGCGAGCATCGAAGGCTGGCTGGGATCAACTGGACGGGCAAAATTACAGTGCATGCAGCCCAACCTCTGCGCTCCTATCCTAACTCAGCGCTAAATGAGGGACTTGATCTTCTCAGACAAGGAAATGACCGCGGCTCAGCTGGCGGTTCTCAAGAACTGCTTAGAGAAAGCAACCGGGCACAAATTGTCCGAGAAATGTATTCTGAATTTTAATGAGGGTGGCATAGGCTATCTTGGCTCAGGGCTCATGCGAATCCTGTGTTCTCTATCTGCGCTTTGCAGTTGTGCGGTAGATGATGGTTTGCTGTGTTGGATTGTCAGACTCTTTAATGTCGAATCCTTATCCAGTTGACTGTGGGCCATCTCTGGGATTTGATTTCTTCGGGGCTTTGATGCAGCTTTTATTGCTAGTATAGAATACCTCCCTCTAGCTTACCAAGAGCCACAGAGCTTCATAATGAAGATGTTAGCATCTGAATTTTGCAGAAATTTGCATGGAAACATGCTGAGATCAATGCAGGGTTGCCTGCAGCACACTGAAATTCAACTGCTGAGTTTGCCTGTGTTAAACTTCCTGGAAATATCTCTAAGGGATGGAGGTTTCCGGTTAAAACTAACAAACATCACATAACTGTTTAAATGCATGTCTAAACTCATGCATATACGCTTTTAGATGCATAGCTATGTTTGGAATAACATTCTTATACACTACTCTTACTAATTTATGCATATATTGTTTAGGCTATATATCTCGAACTGTCTAAACTTTCTATTTCCAGCATTTAAGTTTATTTTACTTAAAGGATTAGTCCAGTTCAGAATTAAAATTTCCTGATAATTTACTCACCCCTATGTCATCCAAGATGTTCATGTCTTTCTTTCTTCAGTTGAAAAGAAATTAAGGTTTTTGAGGAAAACATTTCAGGATTTTTCTCCATATCGTGGACTTCACTGGGGTTCAACGGATTGAAGGTCCAGATTGCAGTTTCAGTGCAGCTTCAAAGAGCTCTACACGATCCCAGACGAGGAATAAGGGTCTTATCTAGAGAATCGATCAGTCATTTTCTAAAAAAAAAAATAAAAATTATATACTTTTTAACCACAAATGCTTATTTTGCACTGCTCTGTGATGCGCCACGCATTACGTAATCACATTGGAAAGGTCATGTGTGATGTAGGCGGAAGTACCAAGCAAGTGTCTACAAAACGAATGTACAAAGACTAAGTCAAATGGCCTTTACAAAAAAAAAGGTAAAACAACGATGTCGGACGATTTTAAAGTTGAAGGAGGAAATGAGATGGAATTTTTCGCCCTACTGCGGTACTTCCGTCTACGTCACACGTGACCTTTCCAACGTGATTACGTAATGCGTGGCGCATCACAGAGCAGTGCAAAATGAGCATTTGTGGTTAAAAAGTATATATATATATTTTTTTTTTTAGAAAATGGTCGATTGTTTAGCTAGATAAGACCCTTATTCCTCGTCTGGGATCGTGTAGAGCCCTTTGAAGCTGCACTGAAACTGACATTTGAATAGTCCACTATATGGAGAAAAATCCTGGAATATTTTCCTCAAAAACCATAATTTCTTTTCGACTGAAGAAAGAAAGACACAAACATCTTGGATGACATGGGGGTGAATAAATTATCAGGAAATTTTAATTCTAAAGTGAACTAATCCTCTAATATTTATAAAAAATATAGATTAAAAACAGCCGAAAAGCCATAGAACGTCCGCGCCAAATACTGAAAAAGTATATATATTTTTTGCATTTGGCCTCTAAATAAAGTATTTTTTGTATTTTCTACTATTATGTCTCCTCTCCTTGTTGAACCTAAAAATGTAGATGAAATTGTACATACTGTATGTGTGAAATAACTTGTGGAGCTCCCTGTAATGCTAAAGGCTGCAACTTTTACTTGAAACTCCCGTGTGTGAACTCTTGGGCATGTTGCATTTTTCCATTAAATTACTTAAGGATAAACTCGTGTTTTCAGAGCTGTGAGCAGTTTTGAGTTGTAGAATATTATGCACTCTGCTCATAGACTCATTTTTGTGTAAATTGTTGACTCTTTAAAGGTCAGCGTTGCTGCGTGTCATTGGGTTCTTTTGAAACTAGTAAAGAAGAATGTACTGAGAGTAAGCAAACAACCTTCAGTAATATATTCTGCATCGGCCACAAGTTTTCAGGGAAGAATGATTGAAGGAGAACAAAAATGGAAATACATGGTTTGAGTTTTAAAATGGCTCCTTTCAAAAATCACTGATTTATGGGTGAATCTTACAAACACTTTGCACCCCGAAAAAAATGCAAAAATTGTTGCATTAAATTGTGATGTTTTCAGGACCATTTTGATTTTTTTATACTTTTTTTTGCATTGTTACTTTAATTTCATTATATGTCTCCCCAAAATGTCATTAAAGACATTTTTTTTTTAAACTTTTAATGGTGATTCTCATTACTTTAATGCAGTGATTATGCAACACATTCTACCATTGTATATAGTTACTTTTTAATGTATATAATATATAATATTTGTTTGTATTACAAGTAATGAGAATAGAAAAAGGTAAATATTGAAGTAAATGTTTTAATAATATTCATCAGTATATCTTGACATATTTTTTGCAGAGAATGGCATTTTTGGGTGGGTAAATATGCTTAATAATTATTAAAATAATGTCACAGTGCAAACACCCATAAAAGTCTTAAAATAGATTTAATTTCCTTTAAGCCAAAATATAATTTCTTATTTCCCTTCTTATGATTTGGGGGTGAAATATGACTCAGACATGTTTTTGACAGGTTTTGTGCGTTTCATCCTTGTTCTAACCAATTAATTTCATTTTTTTGACTGGTGGGAGTCAAAATCAGTGAGCCACTTTGCTTAAAAATGTATCATTCTCCCTGAAGCATCCTCATGTCGTTCTCATTCAAGACTCGGACAGATTGGACAGAAATTTCAATTGCTGTTGAAACTATAACTCACTCAGCGGGGAGTGTGTTCTTCTGTGGAGGAAAACGGGTCTTGGAGAAAAGGTCGACAAAAGGCAGTGTGTGTAAGAGAAACGATGCCTGCGGACTCTAAACGTCGCTTTGTGTGTGCTTCATTGTTCCATTGAGCAGCGTTGTAATAAATCAATGTCGAATGTGGCCTCCTGAGTGCTCCATATTATGGAAGATGTCTGACATAGCGTTTGTATGTGTCTGTGTGCATGTTTGTGTGTGTGTGTGACTTACTGTACAGGGGAAAAGAAACTTCTCCAGGCTGGAGATTCAGGATGATTTTGCACTGGAATCTGACAGGGACTTAATTGGACTACACAATATAGGTAACAACATGTCTAGCTTTTTGACAATATTCAGTATATTTCTCAATATTTATGTACTCGAAATTAATGTACTAAGTTTATTTTCTTCTGTTAGAGAAAATATATATATTCTAAAGTTTGGGGTCAGTAAAGGCCCGTTCACACCAAGAACGATAACTATAAAGATAACGATAAAGATGTAGTTCTAAAAATCACTTTAAATATAAAAGAATAGCACTGTTCACACCACAGCTAGCGATAACAATATAGAGAAACGATATCGATGGGATCACTTTCAGAACTATTTTTTCCAGCTGTCGAACGATAAAACACTGACAGCCAATCAGAATCCATTCTAATTTAAGGGCTTGCGCATTTAAAATGGCAGACAACATTAAAGGAGAAGTTAATCGCCGAGGTCCAGAAAAAGCCACCACTGTTTAACAAGTCAAACCCCCTTTTCAAGGATACTTTAAAGAAAATGGATATATGAAAAACAATCGGTCATACCCTCGGAATAAATGGTGAGAAGTATTAACGATGAGATCATTATGCTAGGCTAGCAAACAGTGTAAAATAAAATTACCTCAGGTATCCAGCGCTAGTTTCGACAACATTGTCTTGTTTCCTTTGAAGTTGCAGTGAAAAAGCTTAGGCGTTGTTTTTATTCCACTATATTGACTTCGTCAGGTAAATTCACTGTTAGATTAGATCGATTACACTAGCTATTCACTCCAAACATAGCATGCTGAGGACATCTGCTGGTTAAAGCCGTGTAAATGCAACAAGAACAGCAAAAACATGTTGTACACACTTTGAAACCGCAGCGCGTGAGTTTAAAATAAACAGACCGTTATCGTTCATTGATGTGGACGCAAATATAGTTATGATTATCTTTATAGTTATTGTTCTTGTTGTGAACGGGCCTTAAGATTTATTTTTACTTTTCGATTCTATTTTCTATTCTATTTCTAGAAAATATTCTACTTTTAGCAATGTTTTCAACATTGATAATAATCATAAATGTTTCTTGAGCAGCATATCATCATATTAGAATGATTTCTGAAGGATGAAAACTGGAGTAATGATCCTGAAAATTCAGCTTTGATCACAGGAATAAATTACATTTTAAAATATATTGAAATACATCTTACAAAAACATTATAAAATCTTACCAAACCCAAACTTTTGAATGATGTAAAATTGATATTATATCAGTAGAGATGTAAATTCGGCACGTTTACATTTTGATGCAGGATGTCAACTTCCCAAAAGGATTTCTTGGCCCAATGTTTTGAATTTCATTTATGTGTACAAATATAACAATCCATAACAATAAAAAACAATATTTAACTGCATAGAAATGTCTTTCTACACAATTTGAGTGGTGACACAGTTGAATCGTTGAATCCAGAGTTGAAAAAGTCGACAAACACCAACATTAACACCATTATTCTAAAAGAATGATTGCAAAACTAGTCAGATTGCAAGCAAAATTCATGATGTTGCATCCTATCAAAGATATCAGAGTCAGCACAAATATATTACAAAGCTGTTTTCTCTGTCTGTTTGGCCCACAAACACAATCATTCTGGCATTATGTCTTCAGCTAAAGCTACAGGGGGCTGTGAATGCAGGTGAGCACTTTGTGGATCTGCTATATTCACAACAATATATTCTTTAGAACAGAATAGGACACACAACAGTATAACAGTTCTGTTCTTTTCTGTGCCAAGAGGATTTTTCTCTCATTAGCACATCAATCCACATAATCTGCAGCTCATACTGGGGTGCCAGTGCACTGTCAGACTCGACAATAAGAGGGAATCGCTGCTTTCCTAGCAGCGTAGTTTCCTATTTTGAAACAAATGCCAGCAAGCTGAAGGAGAAAGACGTTGCCATTTTAAGCCTCAACAACAGGCTTCAAACATGATCCATCAGTCAGTGCCGCGCATTTGTTCACGTCTCTGTCCCAAACGCCTCTCAAACTTCCGTCAGCGTGCCACAACTGTCAGTTACCTGTGGGGAAACGTCGAGAAAAAGACGACGGGGACGAGTCAACTGGAATTCGGCGGTCAATCAATCACACGTGGGAGTTTGGAAATGGCAGAGTTGATCTGGAGCGACTCGTTTAAAAAACCATTAGTGTACAGTGGTGGGTTGCCTGTCAGATGGGAGTGTAATTGATGTGAATGAGCTGGTGATTAGTGCAGTGCTCATATATCATCTCATCTTGCTCCCGTCGCAGCACCCTGTGCCTAATCCACCAGTCAGCATGCGGGACAGTGGGACTTCGAGATTGTGGGGTGGGTCATTAAGGTCTGCTGAGATAAGAGGACACACACATATACACCCTAATAGCACTTTGATTCTTTCCCCAGCTGGAAGCTACAGATCTGGCTCAGAACTGGTCTGACGTACCTGAAAGCTGTAGCCAAAGGAATTTAAAGGTGCAATAGGTGATTCTCTACAGAAACATTTGTTGTTATACTGGTTGAAAGTCTCCTCATATCCTACTAGCAATCACTATGTTAATTGGTCTAAATGTATTTTTATAAATATATATATATATATATCGTCTGTGGAAGGCGTAGGACCATAAAATGTTCATCCAATTATTATATTCGGTCCGAATGAAATAATACGATGTGCTACCTGCCTATCAGCATATGTTTTTACACCCTGTTCGTGCAGACATCATACGTCATCAGCAGACATCATTCATGCTATGCAGAGTTTATGTAGACAGATGTCAGTCACGGAGCACCGCAAACAAACAGCAGCGACCTTTTACAGTTCCTACCGAATCAAAACAACGAGCTTATGCTGCGTTCATGCCATAACTACCTCAATTAAGAGATGGCAACCCGTGACGTTCTAACCAGAGCTGTTCACGTCCTCAGACTTGGACTTATGTGTTTCCGTGTCAACAGTATTAACACCGAAACAAATCTGCAACAGTCAGGTACGAGCTCTGTAAGTTGTTTACGTCCATTATCATTGTAATGTTATGTGCTTTGAGACACGAGGTAGTTTAACATCGTCTCTTGTGACGCTTTGCAGAGAGCAGCTGTGTGTGTGTGTGCGCATTCATGTGTTTTGGAGGAGGCGTGGCTTTGGACGGCGATTTGCAGGGAGGATATGCTTTTAATGCTAGCAGGCTAATGTTAGCATTTCCCAGATCACCTACTGCACCTTTAAGTAAGTTAAGTAATCTAATTCAGCAGACAGGTGTTATTTAAATATATAATGATAATATATACACTACTGTTCACAAGTTTCTGGTCGGTAAGATTTTTTAATAAATAATAATCTTACTATATTAGTTAAATTTCACATTCATGACAATGTGAAATTTCCCAATAAGAAGCCTACTTTTGTTATGTTTCTCTTAAAAGAGATTTATGAATATGATGATCAATATAAATTGCGCCAATAAGCAATTCAAGCATGTGAAGTTCTGCACTGTTTTTCAGAGTTTTTGAAATTACAGGTGCTGGTCATATAATTAGAATATCATCAAAAAGTTGATTTATTTCACTAATTCCATTCAAAAAGTGAAACTTGTATATTATATTCATTCATTACACACAGACTGATATATTTCAAATGTTTATTTCTTTTAATTTTGATGATTATAACTGACAACTAAGGAAAATCCCAAATTCAGTATCTCAGAAAATTAGAATATTACTTAAGACCAATACAAAGAAAGGATTTTTAGAAATCTTGGCCAACTGAAAAGTATGAACATGAAAAGTATGAGCATGTACAGCACTCAATACTTAGTTGGGGCTCCTTTTGCCTGAATTACTGCAGCAATGCGGCGTGGCATGGAGTCGATCAGTCTGTGGCACTGCTCAGGTGTTATAAGAGCCCAGGTTGCTCTGATAGTGGCCTTCAGCTCTTCTGCATTGTTGGGTCTGGCATATCGCATCTTCCTCTTCACAATACCCCATAGATTTTCTATGGGGTTAAGGTCAGGCGAGTTTGCTGGCCAATTAAGAACAGGGATACCATGGTCCTTAAACAAGGTACTGGTAGCTTTGGCACTGTGTGCAGGTGCCAAGTCCTGTTGGAAAATGAAATCTGCATCTCCATAAAGTTGGTCAGCAGCAGGAAGCATGAAGTGCTCTAAAACTACCTCGTATACGGCTGCGTTGACCTTGGACCTCAGAAAACACAGTGGACCAACACCAGCAGATGACATGGCACCCCAAACCATCACTGACTCTGGAAACTTTACACTGGACCTCAAGCAACGTGGATTGTGTGCCTCTGCTCTCTTCCTCCAGACTCTGGGACCCTGAATTCTAAAGGAAATGCAAAATTTACTTTCATCAGAGAACATAACTTTGGACCACTCAACAGCAGTCCAGTCCTTTTTGTCTTTAGGCCAGGCGAGACGCTTCTGACGCTGTCTGTTGTTCAAGAGTGGCTTGACACAAGGAATGCGACAGCTGAAACCCATGTCTTGCATACGTCTGTGCGTAGTGGTTCTTGAAGCACTGACTCCAGCTGCAGTCCACTCTTTGTGAATCTCCCCCACATTTTTGAATGGGTTTTGTTTCACAATCCTCTCCAGGGTGCGGTTATCCCTATTGCTTGTACACTTTTTTTCTACCACATCTTTTCCTTCCCTTCGCCTCTCTATTAATGTGCTTGGACACAGAGCTCTGTGAACAGCCAGCCTCTTTTGCAATGACCTTTTTTGTCTTGCTCTCCTTGTGCAAGGTGTCAATGGTCGTCTTTTGGACAACTGTCAAGTCAGCAGTCTTCCCCATGATTGTGTAGCCTACAGAACTAGACTGAGAGACCATTTAAAGGCCTTTGCAGGTGTTTTGAGTTAATTAGCTGATTAGAGTGTGGCACCAGGTGTCTTCAATATTGAACCTTTTCACAATATTCTAATTTTCTGAGATACTGAATTTGGGATTTTCCTTAGTTGTCAGTTATAATCATCAAAATTAAAAGAAATAAACATTTGAAATATATCAGTCTGTGTGTAATGAATGAATATAATATACAAGTTTCACTTTTTGAATGGAATTAGTGAAATAAATCAACTTTTTGATGATATTCTAATTATATGACCAGCACCTGTAGGCCTTGTATGGAAATTAATGGAACAGGGTGAGATTGGCTCAGCACAGGCATTGTGTCGATGGAAAAGGGATTCTGTGATCAAATCTTTTGGAACCGTTCTCCAAAAAAAACCACTTTTTGTTCAGTTTTGAGTCTTGTTCAGCTCCATTTGGTAAACATGTTCTTCTGAACAACATCCAGTGTTGACCAAATATTGTTTTTGAGTCATTGTTTTGATTTCCTTTCTAACAAAATGCTGCATTATCAATTGGCTACTTGCAGTTAACATCATTTTAATAATTTATTGTCTTCAGTCACAATTTTACACGTTTGTAAACTGCACTCTTTTATTGCAATGCCTCTGTTCCTTTTTTCTTACTGTTGAATGAGGAAACCTCATATTACGTTCTATCAGCTCATTTACTCAGACACAAATCACCAGTTTGGTCACAGATTCTTAAAGGGTTAGTTCACCCAAAAATGAAAATGCTATCATTAATTACTCACACTCATGCTGTTCCAAACTTTCGTTCAACTTCTGAACACAAATGAAGATATTTTAATGAAATCTGAGAGCTTTCTGTCCCTCCATTGACAGCTACGCAACTACCACTTTCAAGCCCTAGAAAGGTAGTAAAGACATCATTAAAGTAATCCATGTGACTCCAGTGGTTCAACCTCAGTTTTATGAAGCGATGTGAGTGCTTTGTTTCTGGGGCACTTTCAAGTCAACGGAGGGACAGAAAGCATTTAGATTTCATGAAAAAGATCTTCATTTGTGTTCTGAAGATGAACAAAAGTCTTACGGGTGTGGAATGACATGAGGGTGAGTAACTGATGACAGAATTTTCATTTTTGGGTGAACGAACCCTTTAAGCCTCCTCATTTATTGAATCGATTGATCAAGGGCTTACTGTACTGAATAAAAAGGGGTCCTATTATGCCCTTTTATGAAGTCTTGATTTTGTTTTTGGGGTGTACTAGTCTAGAATATGCTTTCATGCTTGATTGTTCAAAAAACACATTATTTTCACATATTTTACATTATGACAGCACCTCTCTCCCCAGTCTGGCTCAAACCTGCCATTTAGTTCCTGTTTCGATGAAGCCCATCCTTCCGAAACACGAAATGTGCTGTGATTGGTTAGCTGGCCTAGTGTGTTGTGATTGACACCGCTTAGCTTGTGTTTTCTTATACATTTTAGATTCGATGTTACACACCATTTAATCATGATATTGTCAGAAAACTATGGTAATACAAACAGTAATCGATCAACAAAACCATGGTTAATTTTTCTAAGGGGCGATAAACAGCCTTACAAAAGCGAGAGCTTACAAAAGCTACAGTAAACACTATCAACACTAATGTTGGCTAGTAGGTGAGCGAACTGTTAATAGAAAACGCAACTACAAATAATAAGACATACTTACAAGTTGTGATCCAAAAACAACAGATTATCCCAACAAAGCGGGAACTGCTCCATTTCAGAAGAAGCTTTTGTGCGTATCTGCATTGTGTTCTCTTAGGTTCTGGAAGCTGCTTTCCATAAAATGTGCAGCACACAGATAAACGTTGGGGTTATAATGTTCAGGAACAGTGTTTAAAATAAATTTTACAAAAACAAATGTGTTTTGGAAACAGGGTGGAAAAAACAGCGTCTTTTGACATAGCGACAACACTGTCTTCTCTAATGCAGCTGAACCAGGCCTCGCACCCTTTTTTGCATATTTCGTGGGCGGGGATTATTTAAATGAGTAACATTGTGACTTCACAAAACCCGGAAAAAACATGTTGCAGTCCAAATGAGTCATTCGTTGTAGTTCTTGGAAAGTGTATTCTGTTAAAATATCTCCCTTTGGAGTGGACTTTGAGCTTTGTAACCTTGCAGGTCTTTTTTATGCTCAAACAGCAACATTACAGACTAACTAAAATTGAAAAAGTGAAAAAGCATAATAGTTCCTTTAGGCTATTGTCTTAAATGTTGAAAAAGCAGATGCTCGCTCACCAGTCTAGTGACAGTGATTTGGTTGGTTTTCTCAAATGCCATCTCTGTTTAGCCTGTTAGTTAATTCAGCATTATTTTGCCTCATTAGAGGTTGAGAACTGATGTTGGATGTAATAGCACTCAAGCGTCTCTCTCTTCAGCACTAACGTGAGAGTCTGCGAGTCGTATCGTTTCTGCAGTGCCAGCACACTTCTCCTCATTCAACAACATGAGCCACATGAAACATTATCTAGCCCTCTCTTGATTAATTAATAGCAGCAAGTATGAATAATAATTAAAATGCAATGTCCAAAGGGTCATTATAAACCCACGGATGGGCTTTAATTATACTGTGCAAACAACCTGAATTGCAAATGGCCTCTGATATAGCGAAGTGTATGCATGGTATATAAAGTTATGTTTACTAATTACAAGCTGGATGCTTCAGAAATTAAATTTTAGGATTCAAGTCTGCCGAGACTGAGAAGAAACTGTAGACTTTTTATATAAGTCCCTGGTCTTATTGCAAACTATTCAGTGGTCATTATTCTACAGAAAAAAGTTTGTCTTCATAATTGTTTATCACAATTTATAAACTTGCGTAGCCTCTGCAATCAATTAATTTTATCATCAGAAATTGATTGGATTGTAAAAAGTGTTTCTATATGACAGCCAGTTGGAGTCACCCAAAAAGGACAGTTGTTGCTGAGGTTATTACATTAGTTGTGTATTGATGAAGAAGAAAATACTAGTTTGAAATTGCATGAAATGTCCATTTCTTTCTGACCATTTTGTTATACGTCATAATGTGACTTTCAAACTTATAGGAACTTTCCAGGATGGTAAATTTTACATGCATAATACAAAAACAATAAAAACAAATGGGTATTTTCATGTAGGCTGGTCTGACTTTAATATCTCTCAAGGTCAGAAACACAATCCAGACTCTGTGTACTATATTATTTTTCCTCTCTAATTTATGAGCTAATTTCTACAGGGCCTGAATAATGAAATATTTCTGCATGTATTACCCTCTTCTGCTGAGGCTTCAAGTCAAAATGAAAATGTTCTGTAATTTCTTATTCAGCAGACTTGAGGGTATATATTTAGAGGGATTCAGTCTTGGCTAGCTGCTCTCATTAAACAGGAGTGAGACAACTGCACACACACACACACACACCTCAATTACGATGAAATACAAGATAGTACATTGAGAAGTGCCTTACATTTTATGTGTTGTGCTTAAATGTGGTTCATACATGAGCCATCCATCATTATTGCATGAAATCACTATTCCGCCATGTAAATAGCGAATCCACCATGGCGTGAGCGCACCTGGCTTTTAAGGGGAATGGGAGATGAGACTGTGATTGGTTTATTGCACGTTACACCCAAAACACACCCATGACTCATTAAGAGACAACCCTTTTGGACCATGTGCCTGGTGCACCGACCATTTTTTTCCGTCGTTAAACTAGCAAAAGAGGATTCGGACACTAAGTGCACCATGAGCTTCAGACCATGTGCTTAGCTCGTTAAAATAGGGCCCTGTACCTCAAATCATGTCTCAAATGAGGATATGTGTTGTTATTTCACTGTGAAACTCCATGATTCCAGGCCTTCATTACAAATAAGGATTTTTGAAAATCATGTTATAGTAAACAGAACAAGCAATTTCTAGCTGATAAAATATTTTCCAGCTGAGTGTACTGATTTTTAGTAGAATTCAGAAACCCTTGTTATTAGCGACACCGGTGGCTGACTATGGAAGCTTGTTTCTGCCATGGAATAAAACAATTTAAAAGAAAATTCTGACTTTTTATCTCACAATTTTGACTTTTTTTCCTCACAATCATGAGTTTATATCTCACAATTCTGACTTTTTTCTCGCAATTTAGTTACTGTTGCTTTGTCCGACAAGCCATGGCGCTGTCACGCCACACAGAGTGAAAAATACATCGCGGAGCAAAGAGGACACTGACAACACGTCGACAGACAAGACAGAGCAGGTTACTTATGATATTAAACAAAGTCCCAGCTTTCAAATTGTGTAATTGTTTAAGAAATTTGAACAATAAAAAACGTTTTGTGGCTCTTTAATGTGTCGTGACAGATCGCTGTAGCGCCTCAGTTCAAGCGGCTCGTGAACCGATCATCTCTTCCTACTAGTTAATTTATAGCATCAAATAAACATGAATGAACATCAGAAGGAATGTTGTTTCAAACGCGGAAACCATTTTTCAAGTTCAAGTCCACCGAGGTTAATCTTCTAACTCCTGACTGCGATGTTGGACAAAATGGCGGATTCGGCGTTATGATTGGTTAGATCGCTTGTCAATCAAACGATCTAAAGAAGGGTCAATTCTGACTTTTTTTCTCGCAATTGCAAGTTTATATCTTGCAATTCTGGCTTCTTTTCTCAGAATTGTGAGATATAAAGTCGTAATTGCGAGTTATTGTCAGGGTTTTGATTTGATTGTTTCTAGTTTACTTCTCAGTTTGTTCATTAGTTCAGTCTTCCTCATTTCCTCCCTGTTTGTCTCCTAGGTTACAGATTTGATTAGAGTCCTTAGTTCAGGTGTGTCTTGTTAATTAGTATCGTTAGTTCCTGTTTCCTATGTTTTTAAACCCTCAGTTTCTGTCTGTTCTTTGTCCAGTCACTGTTGTGTTTAGATGTCTTTGCATTACCTGTTTGGCTTATTTTTAAAGTGGAATTAAACCTTTTGACTTTTCTTTGAACCTGATTCTCCTGCCTTCCTCAGTCTTGATGCATGCATCGTTACAGTAAAGTCCAATTCTGAGAGAAAAAATGACTGACTTTTTTCTCAGAAATGCAACTTTATATCTCACAATTGCAACTTTATATCACCCAATTCAGACTTTATAGCTCGCAATTCTGAGAAAGATCCTTTGTTATTTTTTTAGTGGCGGAAACATAGCCAACAAGTGAACTGCAGCCAGCAACTTTTTGCTCGTGCTTGAACTCGTGCACAGAAACAGGGATAGCTGCAGTCAGAGTAATGGGAATGCAGAAAGGTGAAATGCTACAACAGAAACCAACCCCTAACCCTACCCAAACCCTAACAGGCAGCTTTCTCAACCAATTGTAACCTTTCGGAACGCCTATTAAGCCCTGAGTATACTTTGTTTTTTTTCAGTCGAACGCACAGCCTTGCAAATACTTCATTTGACTCGTACAGATACACAGGTGTTCGACACGTGCGCAGTTTTGTGCAATCTCTTGCAATGAGTTAAAACCCCTGTAAATATCTTTGTATTATTTCATGCTAGAGCTGTACAAATGTGGGTACTTTCTAACCTCTTCGCACAATCTCTCATCTATATAGGCCTCCATTGTCGCTGTAGCTTGCATGCATTCAGATCTGTTCTGTTTATGTAGTTTTTCTTCAACTATCTTGTGAATCGACAGCCCGAGGGCATGGTTGCCACCTTGTGGATAAACTAATTACTGCAAAAAAATTAAATACACGTGCAACCTGCGCGTACAAAATATGTGCGGTTACAAAAATCCGGTGGTGCGCGTACAGTACGCACGTACTATGATGTTATATGTTATATGTATATGTTATTCCCCGATAACAACCGGTAAAAACTGATAACACAGGCTCGCCCGGGTAACTGAAGTCAACGCTATACACTTGCTAGGAGCGGTTTTTCTTTGTGGAAGTTTTGCGTTTGGTGAGCTAATAAAATATTAAAACTCAAATCAATATTTTGTGTAAAATTATTTATGTCATATGAGTATTGCAGACTTGCTCTCTCTTGTTTCTTAAAAACGCAGCTGCTGCCATTTTGCGACGATTGTTTTGTACACTGTAATGGATTTTAAGATAACAAACAGGCATGATTTTAAAACAGTTTCATCTCAGATTTATGTATTTTATCCCAATAATTATTTATGTGTCGAAATGCCATATAATAAGTGGTATGACTGTACCGTATCCCTTAAAAGTCCGTCTAATTGCTGTTTGCTAGCAACTGCTTTCTTTGCGGAAGCTTTGCGTTTAAAGAGCTAAAAAAATATTTCGACTCAGATCAATATTTCATGTCTAATTATTTACTTATGTGGCAAGTTGCCTTGTAATAAGCGGGATAATGTACATCCATTCTTTTGTTATCGCAGAATAAACCCCTACAGGGCAATGCAAGACCCTCTCACCCCGTTGGAGTTTATTCTGCGATTACAACCGGCTAGACTATATCCCTTACCTATAAACCACCTAGTAAATTACTATACTTATGTCTTATTTTCTGGGATTTCTGCTTTACAGCACTATTGAAACTGAACCCTTTTACTCGATTACATTTTTAAGGAAAAATTTATTTTAGAACTTCAAATTGCAAAGTGGTTGTCATGACTTGTTTGTCTTACTGAGCTAACAAGGTAGAGACAAACTTTAAGCGTGAACACGATCAGTGATCAGTATATAAACAACGATCAAATCAGCTCTGGTTGCAGGATATTGCTTTCGATGTTTTGCAGCTTTACATAGTCAGGACATCATGATTAAATGAGCTGCTTTGCATCCAGACTACTTTAATGAGAAAACCTCCTCCATCTCTTGACATGATCAGTCAATTTCAAAAGCTTAGAACTTTTTAAAACACTTTTTACTTTTAGAACAATGAGTGTGACTTTTTGTTAAATGTATTTTTACTCAAGTACGTTTTTGGCTAGATACTTTTAATTAAGTAAAATGTTGACAGAGCCTTGGCAACTACCCATAATGGCAGCCAGTTTTGCACTGGCAAACACAATCACATTTTTCTCAGAAAATGTAAAAATCATTAACAATTTCCTTCTATTGTTTCCTTTCTCTGTTCTTCTCTCTCTCTCTCACACACACACACAATGTAAAAGCATCCAAGCACGAGCAGCACACAAAGTATAACTCTCTATTTTCCCTTCATTGTATGACTTTGAGAACTAAATAGCATCACTTGCTGTGGGTCCCTGAACGCGTCTCTGTTTATTTCCAGCCCCCTACCCTGTTATTACTCTCCCAATTTGGCATCAGCAATCCAAGGAGCTAAAAGGCCTTGTGCGATGGACTTTATTCCCTGAGTCATTAAACAACACTATGTCTCGGCAGAATCTGGATTGATTGTAAAATTGCGCCAGAAGCCTCTCTTGAGCTCGACTTTCTCTCGACGGGAGATATTTCCAGAGCGCAAGCCTTTTTGTGCCTGACATCGGTTGATCTGACTTAATGGATTCCTTGTTTCGTTTTGTGACAGATATGCTGTACAACACAACACTGCAGTAATTTTTCTTCTTTTACTATTTTTTTTGAGGCAAAGAACAGACATAAAACATTCCGTGCACTTTAAATGTTGTTGTTTGCATTGCTGTTTTCTTGATAGTATTTCATCATCATCATATAACAATCAGAAAGTAAAGACAGATAGATCTCACAGGGATAAAGAGAGGTAGTTTAGTTGTTTAAGAAAATCATATGTTGCTTTTAAGTTTTCATAAATACAGAACCCTGAAATAGATCAAAAACAGTGAGCTTATATTGTGTTTTATATTCTTGTAGTTTGTCATCATCATTCAGATTCAGTGTTACATCAGACAACGATTTTAAAGGAGCTTCTATCTGACGAGGAATATTGTTGAAGCTGGATATTCTTACTAAATATCTAATTTTGTGAATGATGGGATTCACCCTATTTTTAAATCTAGTATGCCAATGATTCAATGATTCTTTACTCACCTGCTTTACTCACCCTCAAGCCATCCTAGGTGTATATGACTTTCTTCTTTCTGATGAACACAATCAGAGAAATATTAATAAATATCCTGACGCATCGAGCTTTATAATGGCAGTGAGCGACACCAATGAGTATGATCTGAAGAAAGTGCTTCCATCCATCATAAACATATTCCACACAGCTCCGGGGGGTTGCTAAAGCAAAGCGAAGCATTTGTGTAAAAAAAATATCCATATTTAACAAGTTATGAAGTAAAATATCTAGCTTCCGCTAGACCGCCTTCTGTATTCATCTCACGAAGAAAGTGTGGATGGAAGCACTTTCTTCAGCTTATACTCATTGGTATCGCTCACTGCCATTATGCGTCGGGATATTTATTAATATATCTCCGATTGTGTTCATCAGAAAGAAGAAAGTCATATACACCTAGGATGGCTTGAGGGTGAGTAAAGCTTGGGATAATTTTCATTTGAAAGTGAACTAATCCTTTAAGTCTTGAAAAATTTGAGAAAAATTATCTGACATTGGGGTCAGAAAAATAAACTTGTTTTCCCTTTGAATGAAGTTTATTTTTCTTACCCCAAATGGCAGATTTTTTTAAAGCATAAATCCACTTAAATTTGATAAACTTCGCAGAAAACAAGACTTAATATTTTACATAATTTTGCTTCTCAAGTAAATGTATCTTGATTTAAAAATTTTTATACTGAAAAAATGATGTTCTTTCTCAGTATTTTCAGTAAGTCTTGTTTTCCAGTACAAATATCTAAACATTCTTTAATCAAGATACATTTAATTGAGAAGCAAAGTTACTCAAAGGGACATATCATGAAAACCTGACTTTTTTCATAGTTTAAGTGCTATAATCGGGTCTCCGGTGCATCTACCAACCCAGGAAATGTGAAAAAGGACAACCAAGTAACTTTGTTTTGGCAAGCCTTTCTCTGCAAGCATGTGGAAAAACGAGCCGCTCAGATTTTGCTCCCCTTGTGACGTAGGAAGGGGATCTTATTACAATATTACCACCCCTTAATCTGCACGTTTCCACCCACGGTGCCGCCATTTTGTTTTCGCAAGCGAAAACAGTGTACCAGTTCTAACGCCATGGCAAAAGTTCGAGCAAAGCATGCTAACTGTTCTGTTGTTGGCTGCACAGATGAGCACAGACACTATTTAGAGTCTCGTTAGCTTGGATAGTCTGCAAGTTGACCCTGGCAAGCTCGATTGCTACAAAAGGAGCGTTTCTGTCCGAGCGATATATTAGACCATTCACAGCATTTGATAGCAATCATAAACGTTAGCCTGGTGTGTATGGCTCTGTTTGGCAAACAGGTACGCTATGTATAGTGGGCGTCCATACAGGTTTTGCACAAAAGATTAACATGACGGCACATGCTAGTCGATGAGTTGAATCAACTCCACAGCAACTACATAAATTTATCCACTAACCATTCAGAAACGTCCAGTTTCATTCTAAAAGTTGTAACTTCTTCCTGAGTCTCTCCATCAGTGTCCGACTCCGGTTTGAACAATGTAAGGCTGAACACCGTTACTGACAATCCTCATTTTGGCTGCGTGAGATTCTCCAGCTTTGTTGTTGTTGAGCAACCGAAGCGGGATCTGTTAAAGCTCCGCCTTCTTCTGAAAAGGGGGCCGGGAGCAGCAGCTCATTTGCATTTAAAGGGACACACACAAAAACGGCGTGTTTTTGCTCACACCCAAATAGAGGCAAATTTGACAAGCTTTAATAAATGATCTGTGGGGTATTTTGAGCTGAAACTTCACAGACACATTCTGGGTACACCAGAGACATATTACATCTTATGAAAAGGGGCATAATAGGTCCCCTTTAAGATATAAAAACTTGTTTACTGAAAAATGTTTTAAAATCAAGTGAGTTTAAGCTTAAAACAAGAAAAAATATCTGCCAATGAGGTCAGAAAAATAATTGTTTTCCTTTTGAATTAAGCTTATTTTTCTGAAACTATTGGCAGATGTTTGGTTCTTCTTGTTTTAAGCTTAAACTCAATTCATTTTGACAGATTTTTCATTAAACGACAATATCTTAGGCAACTTTGCTTCTAAAGTAAATGTATCTTGATTTAAGAATTTTTAGATATTTGTACTGGAAAACAAGACAAAAATATTATTTTTTTTTTTTTTATTTATTTATTTATTTATTTTTTTGCTGCGTGGTGTAAAAAATGACCCACTGCATGTGCATTTTTCCCCCATACAATCTGTGGTAGGAAGAAGCAATGGTTTTTATGTGGGATTTCATTTCCTGCTCGGGAGGAAGTCGGTGTGATTGGATATCATTAAATAAACCTCTGTAGGTTTAAGCACACGAGCGAGCGGCACCCACACCGGGACCCACTGGCTGTCCCACGTGCCTCATTGTGCCTTTGAATTTGCAAGCTGTGGGATTCTTAATGCAAACAGCAGCTCTCTGCAGTGTACAAATCACGGTGTACAAACACTCGCGCGGCTCTATGGGTATTAATTATGCTGCTGTGATGAACTACCTGGTACAGAGGGACCGAAACAGCATAGTCTGTATCTGCAGCGGCTCTCGGCTTAAACTCTATGCTTATGGTTGGTTATTATATACATCATCTTCTCAAGCATAAGAAATTGAATACAGTAACATGCTTCACTACATTGCAATGTATACTTTAGTGAGCAGAAATAACCGTGTTTGTTTTGCATTGCATGTAAATTGACTTTTGGCTGTCCTGTAAAAAATGAGTCAAGGTCAAGTCGAGTGCATTGCAGATGTTGTTGTATATTGCACATTCTGGCACATTCAGTAGTTCATCCTTGTGGTCCACATACAGAAAATTTGCATACTGTACTTCACAGAGTATAAGCTACTATTTATTATACTGCAAAATATAGTATTAATGGTTGCTTTGTTGCAATATGTTGTTTTTTTAGAATCAAATTTACACAAATATACACACTATAGACAGAATACTATACAATAGTGGACAAAAGTGATGACTGGAGGATATATTATCCCTACAAGTTTGATTAAATGATCAAAATATCGGGAAAATATTTTATATTTTTTAAACATTTTAAATATGAATGAAAAACAAAACGCTAAACTTGGTTAACGTATTTATCTAACAAAATTATTTGGCAAAAAAGGCAAACTACAGCTAGTTTTTATTTTACTATGCAAAAAAAAATGCATAAAAAACAAAAAGCTCACAGGAAAAACGTATTAATATTGCACTGGTTCTCTTGTTTTTGCACGTGTTAATCATTTCTTTGACATTCTCAGTTTATTGGCGTAATTGCAAATAAAACTCCAAGCCAAACTACGCAATATGCTTACAAAATCTTTTTTAAAAAAAGGGTGAAAATGTCAATTTTCTTAGGTTGGACATCACTTTTGGACACTACTGTATTTCTTAGTTTTCATTTCAGATTTAATTATTTTAGTACTTTAAATTAAATGAAAATGAGAAATGTTGGCAACTAGCTGAATTTTTTTTTTAATATTTTTTTTTATTTCAGTTAACATTTATTTTATTTAAGTAAAGAAAATGTTTTGTTTTTTTATGGTTTTAAATCCTGGAATGGATGACACAATGGATATCCCACAATGCAATGCATTTGACTTGACCTTCCATTTCTAATAGTTAAATATTTTTACACAATGTTACATTAAATATGAATTTTGATAACTGGATGGCACTCGTCATATAAGGTCAAGAATGTAGTATACAACCGTTTGAAATGTGTATTGCATAATGTATACTTCACATATTTTAACAGTAGTATGCAATTCCCAAGGTCAAGTTGCATTATGGGATACAGTATCTCACACAGCGTGCTCTGGTGGTGTACTGCACATATAGTAGCTCATCTGTGTGTGTTCCATGCAGGACGAGTCCTAGTGTCCCAGAGCTGGACTCTCTCATCTGGTGGTTTATCCTCCACAGGTCATTTCTGCATCATGATTTGCATAGTTTCATCTCTTTCTGTATTCCAGTCTCTCCTCCGGCACCACGGAGGTTTTAGATATTCATTAGTCTTCATTAGGCCAAAACACAAAGAATTAACAAATCCCCCCAATGCACTGTGCCAGGTCCCGCTATTGCAATCACCTACTCTTTTTTTTTTTTTTTTTGGAGAAAGAAGGGATAAAGTGAGAGAAAGACAGAGAGAATGTCAGACCCAACATTCAGGGATTGAATATTGGAGGAATGGATGTGCATTTCGCGGTCACAGACGGCACAGGTGACTGGACTGTATGATTTGTATGAGGAGGGATATGAGTTTATAAGGTGTTTGAACACCGGTGTGTGTCTGCAGTGTGTGAGAACAACCAGCCTATAATGGTAAAAATCCACTCACTCATGTTTTTATAATTCCCATAAATCAAAAGCAGTCTCTTCAAATGAGCTGATTCAGATTCCTCCCTACGATGACGTCATTGTAGGGAGAAGCTCCACCCACAGTCCCATTAGCATAGACAAAGCCCTGAGTGAAAAGCACATTTCTGTATCCTCGCTGTAGCAGCTGGAGTTGTACAATGTCTGCCCCAAAGAAGCATTACAAGTGTTGAGATTTGGGATGTACCAATAAACATAAGAGTCTCCATAGACTCCCACCATCTGAGTCACTGAGGACATTGTGGTTAAATTTCATTTTCAAAGGAAATGTCCAGAAGAAAATCGGCAAAGTCTTATACATTTGCGGCAATCATTTTGCGCCGGACTGCTTCACAAACGAGGGTCTTTTCAACGACTCCGGTTCAAACATATAAAGCTGAACACCACTACTGACAATTTCTGACATTTTCAGTGCGTGAGATTGTCCTGTTTTGTTGTTGCCGGTGTTCTGGCAATCTGTCCTACACCGGTTTGCCGGAGCATGAGCTGTTGAAGCTCCGCCCTCTTCTTGAAAGGAGACCGGGAGCAGCAGCTCATTTGCATTTAAGGGGACACACAAAAACGGCACGTGGCAATTTTAACATGCTATAAAAAATGATCTGTGGGGTATTTTGAGCTAAAACTTCACATACATAAACATAATGCTGACCATTAACTAAAAATTAAAATACTTAAGCTTATAGCCTACATAAAATATTATAGCATGTCAAAACATTAATATTTACGTGATTTAATTGTAACTTATTTACCATAAATACAACAAAATAAAGTGTATTGAAGGTCTTCAAATCCTAAAAGAAAATTACAAGTCTTTAGAAAGCACACAGATTATCTGGATTAACTCAGTAAATATGCATACTCAATGACTCTGAATCTGGAGTACTAATTACAAAAACATATGTTCAAATGCATTCATCACACATTCTGCATCAGCGCTCCTGCCAAAATTGGAAGAAGTTCACAGCGTGAGAAAAGTTACTGTGCAAAAACTTTTATTTCCATGTAAACAGATCCAGCAGAAGTTTCCGTCATGCATCTGTCCCTTAATGAGGACAAGCATAAGGTGTAGAATATCGACACTGAGATCTGGCATCTGTATAAATTCATCTGCAGATAAGACACATCTGTCAACATACAGCACATTTGTAAAGCGTCGCTTGGAATGTAGTTTGTATGTCTGGCAGCCGTACACAAACTACTGAGGTAGAACTCGTGTCTACTGCAATTGAGCCAAGATCATTTGCAGTGAATTTAAAAAACATGGTAATATTTCTATTTTCATAACCACACCAACATTATGCAGTAAAGCCCCTGTTGACACTGACATTGACTTTGATAGCCAAGCACCTGGAGTCGTTAGTTTTCAGTGACAGCAGGTGATTTCTAAGTGAGTTTGATTTGCGCATTGAGAGTCTTGTTCATGATGTGATGCATTATGCTCAAGTGCAGTTTATACAAACTATACGATGTCGTACATCACTGACACATTATTTGGGATGGCAATATTGACCTTGATAACATAGCAGCAAAATTATGACTGTCAAGCACTTAATCACATGCATTACAAAACAAAACATTATGTTAATCTAACCACACAAACCTGCATCTCCATCTGCTATTGGTTGGACAAATATGTATTCCTGCACAGAATAGATTATAATTCTAGTACTTTTCATCAGTACATTTTATATTGTCATTTAAAATTAAAGGTGCAGTGTGTAAATTTTAGGAGGATCTATTGACAGAAATGCAATATAATATACATAACTATGTTTTGTCGGGTATAAAGACCTTACATAATGAACCGAATGTTTTTATTACCTTAGAATGAGCCATTTCTATCTACATATACCGCGGATCCCCTCACATGTTAAGTCGCCATTTTGCGCCGACATGTTTCTACAGTAGCCCTAAATGGACAATATAATATACATAACTATGTTTTGTGGGGTATAAAGACCTTACATAATGAACTGAATGTTTTTATTACCTTAGAATGAGTCATTTCTATCTACATATACAGAGGATCCCCTTACATGTTAAGTCGCCATTTTGCGCCAGCATGTTTCTACAGTAGCCCTAAACGGACAACTGCTCTACAGAGCACGTTTGCTTGACTGGCTTCTCTCTTCTGTCTCAGACGACGACATTTTTGTCCTGTGTTGGCCACCGTAGTTTCTCTATATTGCAATTTGCAACCTCACCGCTAGATGCCGCTACAATTTACACACTACACCTTTAAATGTAAGTATTTATACACCACTAATCAGTTTGGGGTCTGTAAGAGTTTTTAAAATTTGTGAAAGAAGTCCCTTATGCTCACCAAGACAGCATTTATTTGATCAAAAATATAGTAAAAACTGTTGTCAGTGTTGGGGAAAGTTACTTTTAAAAGTAATGCATTACAATATTGAGTTACTTCTTTAAAAAGTAACTAATTGCGTTAGTTACTTTTTATGGAAAGTAATGTGTTACGTTACTTTTGCGTTACTCTTTCTCATCTGGGCTGAGCTTTGTTTTTAATAACAAAAAAGTTATATTTTTGGCAAATGTAAAGGCCCTTTCACACCAAAATTGAAATGAATAAGCCTTAGGCTGATGGAAATGCATATTTACACCTGTACAGTAGAGGGCGCAGCTCAAACAAACCTTTCAGCAGTGCTGCCATTCTGGATCTCAGAAGTTTAACATTCTTAAGCAGAACGTATACTTCGTCGAACGCACAGCCTTGCGAAGTATACTTCATTTGACTCGTACGCATACACAGGCGTTCAACGCATGCTCAGTTTTGAGCAATCTCTCGCCACGACTTATAACCCATGTAAATATCTTTGTATTCTTTCATGCTAGAGTTGTACAAATTAGGGTATTTTGTAACCTTTTCACACAATCTCTTGTCTATATAGGCCTCCATTGTCGCTGTAGCTTGCATGCATTCCGGTCTGTTCTGTTTATGTAGTTTTTCTTCAACTACCTTGTGAATCGACGCCCCCAGGGAATGGTTGCCACCTTGTGGATAAACTAATTACTGCAAAAAAAATATTTTGGCCTTTACTTCAGCAATAAAAACAAAAAAAAAAATGAGATACAAATGTGATGTTTATCTAAAGTCATTTTTGCTTAGTATGGTTGAATTGGATCATCAACGGTCAGCAGCGAAGACATTGGTTAATAAAGTGAGATTAAATACATTAAGTATGTTTGTGTTATTTAACATACAGTATTTAAAGTCCCCCTGTAGTCAATAATTTTATCCCTTAAAACTCATCTTTGATCACCAAAATTACATTTTTAAAATTTTTTCCTGTGAAAAAAACTTAATGCCGTGAAATAGCTTGAATGTAACTCGACACCCTTGCCTCATTTAATATACACGGTTCTATGAATATGATAAATAGCCCCGCCTCCACTCACTGGAACGAGCTCAGAGATCCACTCTGTCAACTTACTGAGGTAAACGCTGCACAATGGTATCGCTCTTTACAACATTGGACACACAGTCAATGCATGGGAAAACAAACTTGTGTTTCTTATAATAACTCTATTTTGTTGTAAATTTAAAAAAAAAATGCATTACTTTACTAGTAACTTGAAAAAAGTAATCTGATTACGTAACTCACATTACTTGTAATGTGTTACTCTCAACACTGTGTATTATATGAAGTCATACTTTACTGTATACATACTTTAATGTAGCAGGAAAATATGTCAAAATTATGACTGTCAATAGCAATCACATGCAATACAAAACATTAGAAAAAAAAAAAAAAACCCCGAACAAAATGACTTTTGTTTGACTGTTTGTGTCTTTTTCTGGGTGCAAATTTTTTTTATAGTGTCTTACATGTGAAAAATGACTTTTTTTCCTCTTCGTTTTGTAATTTTAATTAAATGTTTTTTTCCGTGCCTCCATTTCTCAAGGTAAATGAGCAGTTTCTGTGCTCGTGAAATTAAAGTTAGCTGCATACTGACAGGTTGCTAAAAGGCAACGTTTGAGTTTAACAAGAGGTGGTTAATTAGTCTACCGCAGACAGACCAATGAAAGGCCAGCGGGTTGATTATAAAGTGATTATCCTTGTTATATACAGAAAAATCCCTTTTGTTTCTGTCTTTCACCTATCTGAAGAAAAACACACCTTCATTGCACAACACTAGTCTGGAGAAAAACAAATGAATTGCTGTTGTGACCTTTGCAAGCGCTCAAAGATAAAAGAGCATCTTCGTCTACTGTGATTGAAAATTAGTGGACTTACTCATGAGCTCTAAAATGCTCTTTGACCGCTTATGTTAAATTTGGTTGCACTGGCAGTAAAGAATAAAAGTAAATCTGTTTCTTAATTTATGTCAATTTGGCTGTCTTCCAGTCTAAGCAGATGATTGCATTTGTCTGGGCCGAACTGATTTATGACGGTTACAACCTGCCTGTTTTGGGATGAGAGTTGTAATTGAGCGTCTGCTCTTTTAAAGGTTTACACCGTGTCCACCACCTCATTCAGACGCTCAGCTTGTGCCAGAAGGTTGCAGTTAGATGGAGCACGTCGCCTGCGCTGAGATCTCTGGATGTGGAGCGTCTTCATGCTCAAGGTAGGATGTCACAGTAATTACCCTGTTGATAGTCCTCCATCATCGAGGCTTTGAGCTGAAATCTGAAAGATAGAAAGATGTTTTTTTTCATTTCCCATCCTGACAAAAGGGTCTTTCTGAAGGGCAAAGAATAGTTCTGTCATAATAGACCCATTGACATCATGCCATTGATGTCAATGGGTCACGAGACACGTGAGAACACTGAGATCAAACATGGTGCAATATATATATGAAGTATATGTATAAATACACTGTAAAAAAAGGGGTAACCTTCGACTGTTACCTTAAAGATCTATTTTCTGCCTAATTTAACCCATAAAATTAGTTTTGTTGGTATAAATGAATTTATATACAGTCAAACCAAAAATTATTCAGACATTTTTGATATTTTTGTTATATTTTTACTGGTGGGTGCAGGATACTATAGTTCATTTATGTAAGTGAGGAAGCAAAATAAAGTAAACTGTGATGTATTATACCCAAAAATTCTTCATACAGTGGACTACCAGTAAAATTGATAAAAATTTGGACACTTTGACCTGACCATGTTTTGCTTAAGTGTTATCTGACATAATTAAGATTAATTTTTTCTGACACAGTTTAACTCTGAGATCTTGTCATATTTTATTACCATTTTTTTTAAACTATAGTGAATAAACTGTATTAATGAATGAAACGTTCAAGGTGTCTGAATACATTTTGGTTTGATGGTAGATTGGTTCAGTGATGTTAAATAATGTTTTTAATTTGAATAAAACCAGTTAATTTAGATGTTACAATTTTTTTTACAGTGTAATGTTGAATATGTTAAAAAAAAGTTAGTATTTTTCTTTTAAATTATTTTATTCTGCAAGGACGCATCAAATAGATCATCGTTACAAAAATTTCGAATAAATGCTGTTCTTTTGAACTTCCTATTCATCAAAGAATCCTGAAACTAAAAAAATGTATGGTTTCACAAAAATATTAAGCAGCACAACTGTTTTCAGTTGATAATAATCAGAAATGTTTTTTGAGCAGCAAATCAGCATATTAGAATGATTTCTGAACGATCATGTGACACTGAAGACTGGAGTAATGATGCTGAAAATACAGCTTTGATCACAGGAATAAATTACATTTTACAATATTTTCAAATTGAAAACAGTTCTTTTAAATTGTAATAATATTTCACAATATTTTACTGTGTTTGTGATGAAATAAATGCAGCCTTGGTGAGCATAATTTAATTTGAAATAAAAAGATAAAATGTGTTGATGAAAAAACCAATTGTCCAACCAATAGCAGATGGAGATGCAATTCTTTGTGCCGCTGAAATTACACATTTGACAATTAAAATGGAGTGAAAATTTGTTATTTTCATGTTGTCAGATTATCAAAATTCTAACAAAATTCTATTAGAATCAATGTAAGCTGAGTTTCCCATGTGCTTCATGTGAGAATCTTTATGGAGCCACTTTTGGGAAAGAACTCACTCATGTATTGTTATCTGTAGATTATTATATTTTCTAGAAGTGCACAAAAAATGCTAACAAAACCCCTTTCATTTTGTTCAGGGACAGTGAGTGCACATCAAACAGTTGCTCTCAGTGAATCTGCAGCCGAGTCTGTCGAGAACAAACCCTAAATGTGTGTAATTCTGACTTCAGTACTCACAAAAGCGTCGAAGACAGCTCCGGGAGCGAAGCGCACCGCTGCGGGGTAGAGCACAGGGCCCTGTGGGGGACGGCTGTGTCCCAGAAATCTCTTCCCTCTCAAACTCCTGTGGAGCGTGAGGCCGTGTGCACACATCTCTAAGGGCCGCAGCAATCACTCTCAATCCTGCCTGCTGCGTGTGAGGTGGCGAGGTCTTTAGCACCCCTTTCCCTCGGTGCGGACAAACTCTATAAGCAGTGATGGGGAAGGACAGACATCGGCCTGTGCTTGTAAAGGGCGACCCTTCTAGACTCATGAGCCCTCTTAAAATAAAGGTTTGCTTTAGGTGCAGCAAAGCTAGTTTTGTCTATACAACATTATCTGTATGGTTCTTTGGAGATTTGAAAAGCTCTTGACGTTGCATTATAGGTCAATCAGGGGTGCGTTTTGACATAATTTTGTGTTCTCATGTGTCGTCTGAGAGGCGGCTTTCTGTGCGCGTGCACAGAAACGATCTCTCACAGCGCATGCATACCGAATGAAGTTACTTGCATGCCGTCTTGTGCTTGAATGGCTTAAAATCACTTGAATGTTTAAACTGATAAGACTTAAAGGTCCAGTGTGTAATATTTAGGAGGATCTATTGACAGAAAATCAATATAATATACATAACTATGTTTTCAGTGGTGTATAAAGACCTTACATAATGAACCGTTATGTTTTTATTACCTTAGAACGAGCCATTTCTATCTACATACACCGCGGTCCCCTTACATCGAATTCGCCATTTTGCGCCACCATGTTTCTACAGTATCCCTAAACGGACAAACTGCTCTACAGAGCACATTTGCTTGACTGCACTGTAAAAAGTAATACGCTATATCTACTCCATAAAATTTTGGCAACAGATTACAAGCAATATCATTAATTAAATTCAACAAATAGAACTGAGTTGGAATTAATCAAATTAATTCCTTAAATGTCAACCATTTAAAACGAGTAAAATTTAAGTAAAATTTAAACAAAAATATCTGAATAACAGACAGCATTGAAGACACCTGATGATAAGCAGAATCACTGAAGGAAAAAGAAACACAAGAATTAACAGAGGTTTAGATGTTGATTTTATTGAAAATGTTTGGTCGCCATTATTGTTATCAGTGTTTCATTTAGTTGGGCAGTTTGACTATTTGCTTTTTATGTAAGTTTGTGGTTTTTGTAATTGTGCTAATTTTACACATTTTAAATGGTTGACTTTTAAGGAATTCATTTTATTAATTCTAACTCAATTCTTATATGTTGAATTTAATTAATAGTATTGCTTGCAATCTGTTGCCACAATTTTATTGAGTCGATAGAGCGTATTACTTTTTACAGTGTGGCTACTCTCTGTTGTCTCAGACGACGACATCTTTGTCCTGTGTTGGCCACCGTAGCTTCTCTATGTGTTTCGAAAGGGAGGGGTGAGCGGTGGACTGAGCCATTGGTTGCAATTCGCAACCTCACCGTTAGATGCCGCTAAAATTTACACACTGCACCTTTAAAACACATGAAATTTGTAAACTTACTTAAAGCAACACTGTCCCGATCTTTCAGGGCTGAGACAACCTCCTAAAAACGGTCTAGAACTGCCCCTGGTCTGAAACTTACTTCTCGACCGCTAAAAAAGTATTTTCTGTATGAATGTGTGTAGTATGAATGAAATTCGGTACTACATCCACCATGTTACACAGCGTCAGTTGTGTCGCTTCACTTCCATTCACAAATCCTCTCCCCTGGCCTCATGGGATAATAAAGTGTCAATTGTATGCACACTTCAGAATCTCGTCGGAAGTAGTAAGTCATCCGGGTACTTTTCGCCTACTGTTTTGTGAATACCATGAATTCGGACATACTACGCGTAACGTGGCTCACTTACCTTTTTTTTGCCTACTAGTATGGAAGTAGGTATATTCAGACGCAGCATACATCTTTTAGTTTGTCAAGAGAATGAAAGTGTTGTTTTTGAAGATTGCGCATGTGCGTACTTGCTCTAGTATGCTGTGGAGTGACATAAGAGGGAACCTGCGTTTGAATGAAAAATCTGGAAATGAAGCAAAACAGTAGAGAACAAAAATAGTGAAGTAGTCTTCAGACACCATGTTCATCATTTACAGAAATAATCTGACATTAATTGTTGAAACAACGTGGTTCGAACAACGGATGTGCGACAAAGTTGCTATGTTTTCAGGAAACAGTCGTGTCTAGCTAGTTAGTATTCTCCAACTACACATAATACTATGGTTAAGCAGCAAGTTATGTCATTGTACGGGAAACTTACCTCAGTTCAGCATTTTAGTTCTCAGTTTAATCTTTTGACCAGTACAGTTCTGTATTTTTACATTACTAATCTACATAGCTCATCATAGTCAAGCTACTATTTTGTTACGCTGTTTAAAATTGATAAATATATTAACTATATTATATTTTTCACAAATTATATATTTTATTTGATTATTAGATGATGTATTTATCTAGCACAAAAAATATCTCAATTAGACACCATTAAACTTTGACAAATTAATTTTCACAATATACAACTTAAAATTCAATGAAAAAATTGTAAACATCTGGAATTATATAACTTGAATAAATGAGTTGAAGACAAAACGTTTTGCAAAATAATAATAATAATAAAAATAAAGGCCAAAAATGTTGCACTGGGACATGTCCTGTTACATGTTCTGTAGCTTCCCAAATTACTAATCTACTGATGATATAAAGGCAAACTACTATTTTTCCATGCTATTTAAAATTGATATTGTATTAACTGTACTATATTTCTCACAAATTACATATTTTATTTTATTATTAATTTATGTATCTAATAATCAAGCACAAAAATAATATCTCAATTAGACACCATTAATCTATGACAAATTAATATTCGCAAAATACAACTTAAAAGTCCATTTTAAAATGGTAATCATCTGAATTTATATAACTTGAATAAATTAGTTGAAGACAAAAATATTTTGCTTAAAAAATGTCACATTTCTGAATCCGCAAATTATTTTTTAACAAGTTTATTGACAAACAATCCTGTTACGTGTTCTGTAGCTTCCTAAATTACTATTCTAACTGTAATGTAGTTTATCTAGTTGAGCTACTAATTTGCTATGCTGTATAAAATGACAATTTCTTGATAACTATATTTATCAAATTATATATTTTATTTGATTATTAGATGATTATCTAGCACAAATGATATCTCAGACATAAAACTTTGAAATTAATTTTCACAAAATACAACTTAAAAGTCAATTAAAAAAAGGTAAACATATGGATTTATATAACTGAATGAATGAGATGAAGACACAATATTTTACTAATTAAAAGAAGACCTAAAATGCAGCACAGTGAATGATTTTTTGAACCATGCATTTATTGACATAAACCAGCCTGTTACATGCCATTGAATATTTTAAGGTTAGATGTATTTTTAAACATTGCACAACATTGATGCTCTAAACTGATACTAGTAAAAAACACACATAAAAACTCATATACCGACTTCAGAGAGAAATCCTCAAGAGAGCAGTACATTTGCCACTGCCGCCAGCAAACACGATCTTGTTTCATGGAAGCGTACGTTGACAAGTAAATGTTTATGAATACACGTTTTTTCCATGATAGATGGTTCCCTTCTGCAGTTTTTCCTATGGTAACGTGTCACCTGCACATGACTAAAGGGTTCATCAATGTTATGTAAACTGACAGAGATAGATGATACCCCTCAGAACGCTAACGGAGGTCCTTTGGCATAATCCATCAAAATTAAGTTCGCACTTCCCTTTTTAAATCGACCAAAGGGGTCTTGTGCGTTCTGCCGTTTTTTTTGTCACCTAATTTGGAGAACGCAGAAGACTCCTCTCATGCTTTAGAGCATGCATTTAACAATTTACCTGAATAAACCCATCGAACAGTCACCTGATTTGCATTTTGCGTCTGCACGCTTGAGAAAATCCATACCTTATTCCTTAAACGGTCTTACAAATTCATTTATGTTGAAATGAAGTGCTGCTGTCATGCTTCGGGCAGCAGACACAAATCTGCATTTCATTTCTGGGCGACCTCCAAAAAAGTGCAACCTGTCGTCGGCCTGAAGAGAAAGACAGAAGCCAGAGGAAGATGGGATTGTGATACAGGCCTGAGGGATTCATTTCTGAAAACTAGACTTATACTCTTTTTCTCTCTAATAAACCTGCAAGAACTATTACAAGTAAAATTATTGATAATTGAAAAATATTTGAATCATCTCAATGATTCAAAATGTTTTGTAAAGGTAATTGCTTCTGTTGTTTCGGACCACATGTAGAGGTAAATGCTCAGAGGTTTCTCTTTCATTGCTCATATTGCATTCATTTCCATTCAGGTTCGGCCTGTCAGCCTTAAAGGGGACCTGTTATGCCCCTTTTCACAAGATTAGATATTACATAAGTCTCTGGTGTCCCCAGAATGTGTCTGTGAAGTTTCAGCTCAAAATACCCCACAGATCATTTATTATAGCTTGTCAAATTTGCCCCTATTTGGGTGTGAGCAAAAACACACCGTTTTTGTGTGTGTCCCTTTAAATGCAAATGAGCTGCTGCTCCCGGCCCCCTTTCCAGAAGAGGGCGGAGCTTTAACAGCTCGCGCTTCGGTTGCTCAACAACAACAAAGCTGGAGAATCTCACGCAGCCAAAATGAGGATTGTCAGTAACGGTGTTCAGCCTTACATTGTTCAAACCGGAGTCGACACTGATGGAGAGACTCAGGAAGAAGTTACAACTTTTAGAATGAAACTGGACGTTTCTGAATGGTTAGTGGATAAATTTATGTAGTTGCTGTGAAGTTGATTCAACTCATCGACTAGCATGTGCCGTCATGTTCATCTTTTGTGCAAATCTAGCGTTGAATTGACCCTCGTTTGTGAAGCAGTCCGGCGTACAAAGATTTGCGAAAATATATAACACTTTACCGACTTTCTTCGGCATATTTCCTTCATAAATGAAATTCAACCATGGTGTCCTCAGTGGCTCAGATGCCGGGAGTCTATACAGAGATGTTATAAAAGTGAATTTGCATAATATGTATACTATATATAAGATTTTTCATATATTGCCAATGTGTGAAACAAATTTTTTTTTTAAATTTGATTATTTAAAATAAAATAAAATAAAACTGATGCAAATACTTAATAATAAACTATGCCGTGATTTATTTTTTACTGCATTACTTACAAAAAAACCCACATTATCTTAACAATAACTTTCTGTAAATGTATGTGCATTTTCTTAAGTATTCTATAGATTTAAACTGTAAATTATATGGTAATTTATACTTTAAAATTAAAGATGCAATATGTAAGATTTTCTGTCCACTAGGGGCCTATTCAAAACAAAGGCGTAGCTTGATGATGCCAAGTTTGAGCGCGGAATCTTGGGACATGTGGTCTTCACATCACAGCCGGTGTAAAATAATCGGGATAGGACTCAGGAAGAAATCATGTTCATGGATGCGATTATTAACGTTACTGTAGTATGAAGCAGAGCAGGACCGAGTGTTGTGGGAGCTGAACGAGGCCGCTGGAGTGATTGCACAACACGCTTTTATTATGCCGCAGTCGCCGGCGCTGCTTCCGCTTTTCCGGTCATGAGTATGAGGTAACACAGCTCTGTTTATCATATTAGATACATTTGAGTGTGTTGAAAATGATGTTATAACGTTACTCTGTGCGTTCGCTCGGCGGCTGCTGTGAGACACTTGTTGCACACTGCAGTAGGATAGATCGATTTTAGAATATCATATTAAATGTTGGATGGCTTGTGTTGATAAATGGCATACAATTAATTTTAAAACGTAGCCTATTGTATGATGGAGAAAATTCTGTATTACTGTTACTAAAAATAAAGCTGCATCTGATTATGCTATGTTAGCTACTTGACAAAATAGTGTTTTTCTCTGAGGCATGGTAAAGCATGGTACTCGCAAAAAAATCAAGAAAATTAGATTTAAACAATAAGACTAAACGTGTTGAGCTATATAACAACAATTAGTTTTCTGTCTATAAATATTTTAAAACAGTTGTTCCCTTGTCTATTAAAACATGTAAATATTAAAGCGTCTTTGGTGTTTCCATGGTTTCTACAAAATAAAACCGAGGGTAACGCGGGTATGACGCAATTGACAGGCGACTCCTCACACATCCTGGAGCCTTGGTTAAAATTGCAATTTTCTCACGATTTACAAATAGTTGGAAACATTTGGGACATTGTAAGTACTCAAGTGAACAAAATATATAACACTGGCCTAGTGGTTTTTGGATATTTTACTGCAAAATTCTTACATATTGCACCTTTAAAATTACATGTAGTGTGATGTTAAATGATTTATTATTATTTTTTACAGTATTTTTAAGGTAACAACCAGTTTTACTTTAGTATTACTGTAGCATTTTTTTTATTGAGAAATGTCTGAGTTCATATTGAGATCTCTGACTATTGATTGAAAACTTGGGTATCTTGGCAAATCTGAGTATATTGTTGAGATTTTTTTTTTTTTTTCAATTTAATCTCATTGCTGTCTGTGAGAAAACAGCTGAGATATTAAGAAGATGTCCTGTACGATTTGTCTTTCCTATGGGCAGGGAATGGAGAACATGTAGAGTGAAGAAGTGTGTGAGTGTGCAGGAGTGAGTAAAGTGCTGAACTCCTCCCCAGATTTTTAATCAGAAGGTTTGTTGTGGCAGATGGCCTTTGCTTTGACTGTATCCTGGCCTCCCACACACAGGCATTATTCTTATCCATCAGCCCACTCAAACTCCCAGAGTTCCACAGACAGACAGAACGCTGACCGTCAACACAGTCATGCTGAGAGAATGAGAGCTTGAGAAAGAACGCAAACAAACAAAGGGATAGTTAACACAAACAATAAAAATATTTTATTTTATTTATTTTTTATTTTCTGTACTCATATTTGCAAAAGTCTGCAATCAAAATTCTGAGATTTCTCATCACTTGCAAGACCAATAGATCTGAGCTGCTATCTACAATCATTTTATCGCTCTATACTTTTACTTGGTCAACCATTGATTCATTTACGTCTTTATTCCTCTCAAGGACTTTATATAATTTTTTATTTTATTATTATTTTTTTTAATTAATATATAAAAGTATAAATAATAAATATTAAAATTGAAATAACAGTTCTTTTTTTTAATATATTTTAAAATGTAATTTATTCCTGTGATCAAAGCTGAATTTTCAGCATCATTACTCCAGTCTTCAGTGTCACATGATCCTTCAGAAATCATTCTAATATGCTGATTTGCTGCTCAAGAAATATTTCTTATTATTATGAAAACAGTTGTGCTGCTTAATATTTTTTGTGGAAACCATAATAGTGAATAGAAGTTCACAGGAACAGCATTTATAATATTTGTATTATGTTTGCTTTTTATTTTCTGACCCCAAACTTTTGAACGGTAGTGTACATGCTTAGCATGTAATTGCTTCTTTAGCACAACCTTGCAGCTGTAGATTGATCCATAATAGCTACTTTTCAAGGCTAAGACATTTATCTGTGTGAAGAGACATAATGAATGCTTGATCTCAGTGAGGCACGTAACGCCTACGACCTGTCCCACTTGAACCACAAAAGCCAGAACGCAAACTGATGCAGTTCACAAACAACACAAAAAAACAGCAAATGTTGTTAGTAATTCCCTCAGTGTAAAAAATTCAAAACAGATCATCAAAGGCAAACGTCTTCAGAGATACAAATCAACAAAGCGACTCACTATACTGACAGCTGACAAGCATCATAATGAATCGAGTCGGCTTCATAACATTTTTGAAAAACCACCATGGGTCTTTTGTGATTGCTCCTCGTGTAATCTGAAAGGTTTGAGAGTCTTGTTGGTTGTTGATGTGGAGGGGTTTAATTTTACCCATTAATGTTCATTCAGGTTCAATAAATCTACATTTAGATCATCAAAACCTCTTATGAGACTCCAGTATTTTCCATCCAACCAGAAATAGAATGAAAATAAAGATGCCTAATTGTTCAACTCACAACAAATCCAATGATTTCTCACTTCGTATTTGACAGTGAGATAAGAAAGCACTGGTATACAACTAGTATTTAAAAATATTTTTATCTGCTAGTGTGCATAGAATGTCAAACGATGTTATATCAGCAGAAATCTTAATGATGCTACTGTCATCACAAAGCACATACAGCAGGGTATAGCATGAAAAGAAACATAATAATGAACATGTCTAGCAACCCAGTGCCGGATTACCCAGTGAATGGTAACCATACATACTCAACATGCAATATCTCACAATTCTGAACCTTTACTACCTATGAAAACACCCCAAAATATTTGGCATTTGGACCCAGACTTGCTCAGAGCTCACTCGTCTGCAATGCATTATTGGTGGCACTACAGTATTTTATTCTATTTCTTAGAAGCAGGGCACCCCAGGCGAGTTTTAACAGAGCTCCTCCCCCAGGGGGAGCCTCCGAGGTTAGATAAAGAAAAAAACATATCATGGCAGGATCCTGAAAGAGAGAAGAGAAGCTGTTCAGTTTGAATGGAAGTCAATGGAGGAGATGCTTTTGTGTGGAAACAGCTCATCACATCATAAACTGACTGTCCGCTAATCAGCATGTTGGTACAATTTGACATTTATTTTGGAGTGAGCTACTTTGCAAGTCATTTAACAGCACTACACATTTAATTCTATGTTAGCTACAAATAAAGACTGACTGCTGTAAAACTCGGACTGAAAAATGCAAAAGGGAGAAGAAATGAAATTTGCCTCCCCATAAAAATCATAATCAAACACATTATCATAGGTAATCTCTCTAGTGCAAAATGAAACAAAATATTGATGAAATCCCATTTATTATAGGATCAAAGCAAGTAAAAGACTGACCAACAAGGTTGGAGATAAATTTAATGAAAAAGTGGAGTTCTTGTACATTAATATCTACATGATGGAGTAGATCTTTCTGTTGTTCATAGACTAAAGATACATGGTGTGGTTGGTAATGGGAAAGATTTTAACGTGTCATTAATTATCAAGACTAAAATAAAGATGACAGGGAAAGATCATCTTATGGAAGCATCATTATCAGTGATAAAAAAAAGCGATGATAACACCTACTGCAATCTTTTATTTGTTTGATCAATATTGATTTACATATCAGCCTCCCAGGAAAACTCCCTCATGAACCACCACTGCCCACATTACAGTGATGTCATGCTTTTTTTCTCTATGAGGTTCACTTTTTATGTACCAGAGTGCACAATTTAGATTTTTATAACCATTTTCTGACCAAGACATGTACACTATTTTCCTAGTTTAGTACTGTTCTGAGGTAGCATCATTTGTACGGATGTCCATATGGAAATTATATGCAGATAAAGGTCATGCATAAGAAAAAAAAGTGGGAAGTTCCACTTTTGGGGGAGGAGCTTTATGCACAATCCAGTGTTGTTATGGTTAACTAAAACTATTAAAAAATAATTTTCGGTACATAAAATAAAGCTGAAATAAAATATAATATAAATATTAGATGAAAAACTTAAACATAAACAGCTTACTAAAAAAGGCAAATAGAAATTTATTTAGTGAAATAAACAAGTTGGTAACACTTTACAATAAGGTTCATTAGTTAACATTAGTTAACTACATTAGTTAACATGAACTAATAATGAACTGCACTTTTACAGCATTTATTAATCTTTGTTAATGTTAATTTCAACATTTACTAATACATTATTAAAATCTTGTTAACATTAGTTAATGCACTGTGAACTAACATGAACAAACAATGAACAACTGTATTTTCATTAACGTTAACGAAGATTAGTAAATAAAGTAACAAATATATTGCTCATGGTTAGTTCATGTTAGTTAATACATTAACTGATGTTCAACTAATGAACCTTATTGTAAAGTGTTACCAACAAGTTTAAGTTGAACTACTAAAATTTCTAAACTAAAACTGAAATAAAAAATAGCTAAATAGAAATAATTTTAAAAAATGACTAATAAAATTACTGAAAACTGAAAAAAAAACAAAAAAAAAAAAACAAAAAAAACAAATTCAAAATAATAAATACTATAATAGTATATAAATAATACTAATGGTAAGTTTACATGTAAATGATTTACTAAAAACTGAAAAGTTTTTCCTTTGCGTTTTTTGAAATGCTTTGCATACAGACAACAATGTTGTTAAAATGATTCCCACTCACACAGATCCAAGAAAACGACTAAAAACACTGTATTCTGCTGCCAGGCCAGTAGGTGGCGATGTCACTTTGTAAAGAAACACTACACACCTATAGACTGAACATGTAATACACGTGACATCACCATTTTCCTAAATTAGCATTTTCATAGTTTACACAGAGACGATAACGGTATTGTTTTCAAAAACTTGCACTTTGAAACCCGTTTTCAAAAGTTTGCGTTTTCATGTCCCCAAAATGCTGTTGTTGTGTAAATGAACGGCCAAATCGCATAAAAAGTTTCCTGTTTTTAGTTGAAAATGGTGTCGTGTAATTCCCCCTCCTTGCCTCTGGGGCAGATCCAGCAGTCTCTTCACCCCTGGGATCTGGATTACCACCGTCAGGATTGCTGGAGAAACATTAGATTAATTGTGAAGCTCCAAAAAGTGGGATGTCTAATGCTATTTCTGACTTATTTACACTGTTAAAGAGTTGGATTCTCATACTAAACATGGCCAAAGTTTCAAAAAACACGTTGGATGTATGACGGAGTATTTCTGTGCCAAATACACTCCTTCAGAGTTCGTATAAGTTTTGGAAAGTTTTTTTTTTGAGTATGGCCCTGTATGACGTCATAAAGAGCGGAATTCCTTGTATGGGCACGTGCACACATCATCCAGAGTGAGAGAGCAAGAGCACGGCCATCAACGTGCTTCGTTCAGGTTACGGAAGCCGTCGGCAGCACTGCCATTTTGTTTTTAGACCGCAAAGTCAACAATGTCACCAAAGAAGTGTGTTTTTAGTTGTGAGGGAAAAATAGCCTTGTTCAGCTTCCCAAAGAACCCAGCGTTAAGGGTTCAGTGGATGCAGTTTGTTTTTCCGGAGCAGCAACGGAGTTGTGCAAGTGTTTATTCCCGGCATTTCGGAGATGAATGTTTTATAAACAAGGCCCAGTTCGACGCTGGATTTTCAGATCGTTTGAAACTGAAAGATGGAGCGGTCCCAGCAATAAAATATTGTGGTCATGAGTCGGAACCACAGGCGGTAAGTAAAATGGCACCAAATGTCTTGTGTTTTGTTTGCAATCAGTGCGTAAGTGCATATAATGTAAACAACACAAACGTATAGTGAATCAAAAGTTATCCAGGGATAATGCAATGATGTATTGTGTGATGTCATGACTCTTAAGCTCCGCCCACGGCGCGCTTCCAGGAGCTCAACTGTTTTCGGAAAGAATCAGTACAGCATATCTGTCTTTTATAAATCTAATAAAACTAAAGACGGAGATATGAAGGATGCTACTCTATAGGTACTCAAGATTAACATGAGATTGGCAGAGGCTGTGTTATGTACCCTTTAAATAACACTGGCACTGACTTTACACAGGATCTGGCAAGTGTAAATCTATGCAAAGTTTTATATGTGACTCTCC